>OY755212.1:28963260-29523987 GCA_963576765.1 Draba incana | reverse complement strand
TGATGGCACTCTTGAACGCTACAAAGCTCGTTTGGTTGTACTTGGAAACCGTCAAGAAGCAGGGACAGATTATGATGAAACCTTTGCCCCTATCATCAAAATGACCACTGTCCGTATCTTTCTCAAAGTTGCATCGGCGAAAAATTGGGAATTGCAACAGATGGACGTTCATAATGCATTCCTCCATGGTGATTTACACGAAGAAGTCTACATGAAACTTCCGCAAGGATATCATACGGCTGATAAGAATAAAGTTTGTCGATTGAAAAAATCGTTGTATGGTCTTAAACAAGCTCCAAGATGTTGGTTTGCTAAATTATCCGCTTCGTAGCTCAAGTTTGGGTTCGTTCAAAATAAGAAGGATTACTCCCTTTTCTCATATCATCGTGGCAAGTCATGTGTGTTTGTACTTGTCTATGTCGACGATCTTGTAATTGGAGGTAATGATTCTGCTCTTATCTCTAAGTTCAAAGCATATATGAGTGCATGTTTTCGCATGAATGATCTTGGTGTCCTTAAATACTTTCTTGGATTGGAGATTTCTAGAAACAAGGATGGGATTTATGTCTCTCAGCGCAAGTATGCTCTTGACATAGTTACCGAATGTGGGTTAACCGGGTCAAAACCGTATGATACACCGATTGAGCAAAATCATACATTGGCCCGTGATGAAGGAGAATACTTTAATGATCCCTCTCAATATCGACGGTTCGTCGGACATTTGGTTTACTTGGTGATTACTCGTCCTGATTTGGGTTATGCAGTTCATTTGTTGGCTCAGTTTTTAGTCAAGCCTCGCCAGAAGCATTGGGAGCCCGCGGTCCGAGTGGTTCGGTATCTCAAAGGCACACCCGGTCAAGGTATTTTTCTTGATTCCAAATCGGATTTACATATCTCCGCCTACTGTGATGCCGATTGGTCCTCTTGTCCTCTCACTCGTCGTTCGCTTACTGGCTACGTCGTCTTTCTTGGTGACTCTCACATCTCTTGGAAAACAAAGAAACAGGAAGTCGTTTCTCGTTCATCCGCTAAAGCAGAATATCGAGCTATGTCATATACATATTCTGAGTTACAATGGTTATTTGAACTGCATCCCGTTTTTGGAATTCGGCAATCATGCCCCATCTCTTTCTATTGTGACAACAAATCCGCTCTTCACATTCTTCGCAATCCGGTGTTTCATGAGCGCACAAAACATATTGAGAATGATTGTCACATTATTCAGGATGCATTTCAAGCACGCATACTTGCTCCTGCTCACGTTCGCACAACCGAACAAATCGCAGACTTCTTAACAAAAGCTCTAGGCAGGGTTCAATTTTCATATCTTCTTGGCAAGATGGGAGTTCGTGATCTACACTCGCCATCTTGAGGGGGAGTATAGGGACTAATGATGTAATATTAGATAATATATCTTGGGGGCTAAGTTTAGCCGTTCCTATATAATGTAACCTAAACCAAAGAGATCAAGAATACAATACAATTCAGCGATCTCTTAGCTTTACAGTTTCCTTACAAAGAGGGCTAAGAAGACTTATGACACAGCATCTGCATTTGATGGTAAAGATTCTACTGATGAACAATCTTGAATTGGATATTAGCTTCTAATTCTTTCATTGTGCAACAGGAAAAGATATAACAACCGCAGACTCGCTGCAGCTCGATTATAGAACAATTCAAACTGCAACAAATAATTTTGCAGAGGGTAATAAGATTGGTGAAGGTGGATTTGGTCAAGTTTTCAAGGTACTATTAGCACCATAGCTGCATTGATCTGCGTTTTTTTTCTTGCCAAAACATTTGGATAAACGGGATGATGTTGATGAAATTGGCAGGGCGCATTATTGGATGGGACTGAAGTTGTGGTGAAGAGACTATCAAAGTTATCTGGACAAGGTGAGAGCGAATTCAAGAACGAGGTTGTTCTTGTTGCCAAGCTACAACATAGAAATCTTGTTAGACTACTTGGATTTTGTCTAAAAGGGGAAGAAAGAGTACTCGTCTACGAGTATGTGCCGAACGAAAGCCTTGATTACTTCGTGTTCGGTGAGCTGTATTCAATATTATGATTTTTACCAATCCTTCAAACTTTTGTTGCAGTTTGTTATAGCTAACGGTAATATATGGATATCCATAGACCCTGCAAAACCAGGTCAGCTGGATTGGTCTCGACGATACAAGATTATCGGAGGAATTGCTAGAGGGATTCTATATCTTCATCAAGATTCACGGCTCACAATCATACATCGTGACCTCAAAGCGAGTAATGTTCTCCTGGATGCAGATATGAATCCAAAAATTGCTGATTTTGGAATGGCAAGAATTTTTGGAATGGACCAAACTGAGCAGCACACAAGCAGAATAGTTGGGACCTAGTAAGTCAACTCTACATAAACTGAATTTTAAAACCATATTTTTGCCAAATTACTAATTTTTTCTTGTGGGGATTCAGTGATTACATGTCTCCAGAGTATGCAATGCACGATCAGTACTCAATGAAATCTGATATCTATAGCTTCGGAGTGTTAGTTCTTGAGATTATCAGTGGTAAGAAGAATAACAGCTTCTACCAAACAGACGGCGCACATGACTTGGTCTCATATGTAAGTTTTCAGCGAATCAAGTTCAAACTTTACATAACCATAGTTGCAAAGTGTTAATTTATTGATTAATAATGTAGGCTTAGAGACTTTGGAGCAACGGGCAACCATTAGAGCTCGTAGATCCAACTATTGTAGATAATTGCCAAAGGAATGAAGTTGTTCGATGTGTCCATATCGGTCTTTTATGTGTTCAAGAAGATCCTGTTGAGCGTCCGACTTTATCAACCATTATTATGATGCTCACTAGTAACACTGTGACTTTACCCGTGCCTAGGCAACCAACCAAGGCTTTTCTTTCAGAGAAGACCCGAAAAAGACCGGCTTGATTCGAGCCAATACTCAATCCGCAGGCCTCTTCTAGGGTCTGTTGATGATGAATCCATCACAGATGTGTATCCTCGTTGAAGATAAATTATTTACCTTTATGTCTGATTCTTGAAACAACCGGGTTTTGGGCAAATTTTAAACAAGTTCGCAAGTAAACAGATCTACGAAATGAATAACAGAGAGAAGTGTATCTTTATTGATTAATGAAGTAACCGAATTGAAATACAACGTCTAGATGTCTAAAGCGTTATAAAGAACTTTGATAGATGTGGAAAACAAAGGCTAGTTCTTTGAATGCTATCTCAGGGATGCGATGAAGATGTAACTCTCTTATTATATGACCTGATCAAATCCGTTTTGGATTAGGACTAGACTTGACGTGCCAACTTATCTTCTTAATAATCGGGATTCTTGATGTACTTGATTCTCTTATTTTTCATATCGCGAGGTTTAGATAATGACAAACTTCGTTATACATGGGATAACGAAATCTCAGGTCTAAGAGTTTCTCAAAAAATAAAAATATTAATATCTGAATTTTTTTGTTAAATTTTAATTATTTTTAATAATTCATCCACTAAATATGAGAAAACGTTTCCTCTTCTCCGTCATCTTTTTTCTTTTATTTAAAGAAACCTAGTTAAAATACTTCGTTGGAGCTGCTCTAATCATATTGTTTTCTTTCGGTTTCTAGATTTGAAATGTTCTTCGTGCATTTTATTTTTCCTATGTATTCTAGATCTTAGACCATATACATTGGTGAGTTTTTTAGAGGCTCTAAAGCCAAAAAAAAGGAATTTGCAGTGGAAAACAACGGAATTTATTGAAATTGGACGGATAACAATATCACTGTGGATTTTCTCGTAATACCCGTCTTAGCCCTATTCGTAGACCTGGTTGTGTGTAGTGTTGTGTCAGATATGCTATTTTCGAATTTATAATTATATCATTTTGAATTTTCGCTTATAGATACATACGCAAATTGAAATGATAGTCACGATGCGTACTGAAGTAGTATGTGCGTGGGTTAACTAATGTCGTTATAGGGTATAGTTTTGAGTAAGGATTTTGGGTTTAGGGTTTATGGTTTAGGGTTTAGTGTTTAGGGTTTAGGGTTTAGGGTTTATGCCAACCCCGTACTACTTCGGTACGAAACGTGAGTTTCGCCTTAAGATTGTTTGCTTTGGGTTTAAGGGTTTAGGGTATGTATGCTAAGTTACTCACTACAAGAAAACTGTTTTTTGTGACTTCCATTTGCGTCACAATTCTGTCACAAAAGCACCCTTTGTGACACTTCAGTGACTGAAAAAATCCGTCACAATTTTTTCGTTGCTAATTTAGTTGGTCACAAATTCGTTGCTGGTTTGCGACACAATTGTAACCATTGTAAAGAGTAGCAAATTTGTGACGGATTTGAGACTGTTGGTATGCGTCATAAATAAGTGACAAAAGAGATACTGAACTCTGAGTCACATATTACCCACAGAGTTGTGACATAAATGTTGTGGCTAATATGTGACTGATATGTGACATAGTTTTCGGTCACAAATTGGTGACTCTTTTAAGACTCTTTAGGTGGTCTTAAATGTAACTCTTCTGTCACAAAAGAGTGACAAAATTGTATACAAATCAGTATTTATTTTGTATTTTGTATTTTGTATTGTACTATTAAAAGTATGTAGACAACAAAGAAACTTAGATAGAAATTTATACATTCCAAAATAAGTAGCCGAAAGTTATCGTCAAACGGTTAACAAATGTACAAAAACTTAACCGATACATCACCGAAAATACCGAACCGAAACTTAAATTTGAAAACAAATGAGAACATTACATAACCATTCTTCTTCTAAGAGAGGGGAGCTGGTGCGGTTCCTGGAGATGGTTCGGTTCCTGGAGCAGAGACTGGTGGAGCAGCTTCTTCAGCAGTGTTGCGATGCGGGGACATGAGGACCAAAGTGTCCAAGTCTTCCGGTTGATCCATATATGCTGCGACGCGAGGATTTTCGGTCTTCATGAACTTCACAAGCTTTCTCATTTCAGAGATTTCTGCTTGTGAGCGTCGATGCTCCTCATCGCGTGCATTGAGCTTCTCATTTGCTTCTCGAAGTTGTTCATGGAGCTCTGCAACCAGATCAGTAGAGGCGGGAACATAAGTCAGTTTGATGTTTCTTTTGCGAGCTAACCGACTCAGTTCCCCAAGACCAAATAGGTTCCCCTTCTGATCACTCGTGGTACACTACAAGATCAAAATAATTACATGTGAGTTCACCAAAAGATTCAATAGGACAGGGAGAAAGATTCAAAACAACAATCAAAATATGCAATGCCACAGTCAAAATGATTCCTCTTCCTGTAATTACACAAAAAGTATTAAGTGTACAAGCATTCATACATATAGGCAGAGGTGAAAGTAGAAGAGACAGTGTACTTACCATGTCACGTTGAATTCTCAAGAAGGATTTCTGGCCAGACCTGTGCTTAGCAAGTCCCAGACCACCACGATCTGAGTTGCGGCACTGAGAAGCAACTTCACTCCTCTCGATGACCTCAGGTTTTTGCCAGTGGGTGCACATGTGTTCCCATAGAGTTTCATCTATCAAGTATGGCCTTCCCTTCCCATTCTTTGCCTGACTAACAATGCCTCGCAGCCGACCCGACGCAATTCTGAAGAAATGAGCCCTAACGAGTGGAGTAATACCAATGTCCCAGTTGTACATCGCCTACAAAGAAGTATGTGTTAGAATACATGTAATTTATATGTTAACAGCGAACTAAAAAACAATAATCTATCTAAAGCATTACCGCGAATGTTCTAAAGAACAACTCTTGAGTTTCGACTGGTGTAACCTTCCAGCTGTACCACGGACCATCGAACTTACGGCGTAGAATTCCACAAATGTTACAAACCAGAGAACCATCGTTATCTCCAAACCTAAGACATAAACATGACCAATCACATTAGCAAAAATGTAATCAAGGACAGAGATATGAATGTGCAATTTTCAGTGAATGTGCAAAAATGTAATCAAAAATAGATATGAATGTGCATAATCGTGGTGGATATGAATGTGCAATTTCCAGTAATCAAAGACAGACATATTGAAACGCAGAGATATGAATGTAATTACACACTAACATAATCAAATAACTAGTTTCCAGTGACTTTAAATAAGCAATTTACAATTCTAAACAAGCAATCTTCAAATAAGCAATTCCTAGTGAATGTGCAAGTCTAATCTGAAACCTTAACTTCATCTGAAACCTAAACCTAATCACAACACACATGAAACCTAATATGTAGAGAGAGACAACTTACCATGTTGTCTCTACGTTTGGGATAGGATGATCCGACAAACGTAACAGTTGCTCGCGGCCAGGAAGATGCATGAGGTTATCCAGGAGGACTTGATAGTCTTCACCAATTGGGTTTACAACAGGAAGTTCCTCTTCGACATGTAAATCATCATCTGCAAACTCACCATGATCTTCTCCTTCGTCTTCATAAGGAGCCTGTAGATATGCCTGAGTAGGAGGACCTCGAGGTGTATGCTGCTGAGATAAAGGCGGTTGTGTCGTCGGAGGAAACTGAGATGGTTGTCTGGTTCTAGAAATACTGCTTGAACCAGTGTTCTGAGAAGAGTTGTGGCTTGCTGATGAACCTCCTACATTCCCACACGTCCCTCCGACTTGTGAGATGGCTCCTGGTGTCGGTGGAGTACCGAAGCCGTTGACTGGACCTGTGACATCGGCTCTGGGAGTGACATTGGATATGGCCGCTTGTTTTCCCTTGGGCCCAGGTGCATTAGCTGCAGAGTGAAGAAGATTGAGTCCCTGAGCAGATCCACCACGAGTTCTAACACCAATTCTGGTCGCTCCTCTACCGACTCCTCCGCTTCCAGTATCACCAGATCCAGAAGATCCTCTATCGACTCCTCTTCTTCCAGTCACTGGAGCGACTCCTCCTCTTCCAGTCTCTGGAATTTTAACTTCTCCTCTTCCAGTATTGGGACCGAGTCCTCCTCTTCGAGTGGAAGGACCGACTCCTTCTCTTCCAGAGGATTTCTTGCCTTTTACAGAGGATTTCTGAACCGCCGAGACAGAGGCTTTGGTGATGCCTTTGCCGTTTGGTTTGTGAGTCATTGTTTTAGGATGAAGAAGATTAGGGTTTGATAGATTAGGTTTGACAGATTAGGGTTTCTGAAATTAGGGTTTTGGAGATGAAACAGAGAAATAGATTTTGGTTTCAGAGGAAGAAGAAGGAAAGTGTAGACGAGTCAAAAGAAATTTCCGGTTAATCGGAAAAATCTCAAAGGAAGAAAAATCGCCGTTTGCGAAAATAACAAGAGAGAGAGAATGTGTTTATAAAATTAGGGTTTCAGATTTTGATATATATGAGAGCGTGTTCGTCATAAAAGCGTAAGAAAAGTGTAACAAATCCACGTTTCTTACGGCCCAAAGTTTATAATCTCGGCCCAAAACATTTCAAACCCAAAATCGAATCGTGTCACTAAAGCGTCACAAATAACAGTCTGTTACAAATGCGTAACAATTTAGCTACGCTTTTGTTACATTCTATGAGTCACAAATTGATTCCCCAAACCCTAAACATTTTAGACAAACAATTTAGATGCAATGGTAACTCTAATCAATTTTAATCTATTGTCCAAGTATTTGTTAGAATTTATTGAGATTTCTATCACTTATCAACCATATTTTTTCCTAAAACTATTATTTAGTAAAATTCATGTTTCTTTATAAGTGTTTTATGGATATAGTTGTAAATGAGTTGGTTGGTGAAATTTGAAAACTTCATATTTATTATTCATGAAGAGAATGTAACAAACATAGTCTTATATTAGTTTATAAGCATGGAAACAAAGTCTTTTGAATCAAATTTAGTAATTATGGTATGTTTTAAGAAACTAATTCACATAGCGTCACAAATCAGTGCCAAAAGAGTGATAAATATATGACACATTAGTGACACTTCTATGGCGGCTCAGACCAAATCCTAAACCATATGGCGGCGGGTGACAAATCGGTCACAAATTTCTTACAACTCTGTGACGCATTACTTCGTCACAGACAAAACCCCAAAAATGAGACGCTTTTACAGACAAAACCCCAAAGACACTGGACTAAACTATTTATTCGGTAAACTTATACATGAGTTAATATATATAATATTTTACATCTTTAACCTTAAAATGAAAAAATTGGAATTATTGCACTTGTCCAGGATCGAACCCACAACCTTGAATCATGCTGGTTACACACTTTACCGCTGTGTTGAAGTGTTTATTTGGTATTGTTGTACATGAACAAATATATAACCTCATCCATAACCTTAAAATGGAAAAAATGGGAAAAATTACACTTCTCCCGGATCGAACCCCCAACATTGTTTCTAGTTGGTCTTACTCCTTTCGATAGTGGTAAGGTTTTTATTCTGCATTATATTATACATGATTATATATATATACTAAAACTAATACACACTAAAATATATTAAATAACATTATTATTAATAAATATTAAAATTTAATACGCACCAAAACATTATTTACCAAAAAGAGTGAATTTGTGATTCTAATACTAATTTACTTAGCTCTTGTAGAATTTGTAATTCTCAATACAAATCAAAATCTTACATATTTACTCATATATAGATTTGATTTTAAATAGATTTTGAATGATTCATAAGTTACCCTCAAATCCATTAAAAACCATGTTCTCTTCAAATAATAAGTAAAATACATATGTCCATTTGAAAATCACAAAGATATGTATAAAGAGTTGTCTTCAATTTACATATCAATAAAATCACAAAGATATGTATAAAGAGTTCTCAAATCCATTAAAAACCATGTTCTCTTCAATTTACACAATTTGTCACTCTCTTATGACATTTAAAGAGTTGTCGCTAATCTGTGACATGGACTACAATCACAAATGTATCACTAATTTGTTACGCTTTTTTAACGTCACAAGTATGTCGTACATAAGTCACAACTTTGCGACGACCTAGCACTGGTGGCAAATCTGTCTCAAAGCCGTCACTAATATGTGACACTTGTGAGACGTTGTGTTTACGTCACACATTTGTGACACATTAAATACTCTTTTTTAGGTAGTCACAAGCGAGTCACAAAACTGTACCAATCCAGTCACAAATATCTGTGACGAAATTAACAGTCACAAAAGAGAGTCACAAAATAATTGTTTTCTTGTAGTGTACTACACCACTCATGTTCTATTTGATTGTCTTATATCAGGTTTATGGATATTGGTAGTCGGATAACTGTTAGTTTAGACAAGTAAGATATATGTTAGCAGCATTAGTGTGATGCGGCGGATGTAATATATATACGGAGTCGTAATTACCTAAACACCCTCAATTGCTCAAGGATTTTATTTCTACCCTCACTCTGCACCTTTTTTCTAAAAATGGCCCCACCACGAATTGGAAAATCCCCAAATCTTAACCTTTAGAAAAACCCTAAATTGCCTTTGATAGAGAAGAAGAGAGAAGAGAGAAGGGAGCATAAAGAGTCGAGTGATAATGAATCGTAGTCAAAGCTCATGATCGGGCTCAAACACAAATAGTGGCCCAACGAATAGTGGTGAGGTCCGTTGTTTCTGTGGAAAAATTGCGGTTGTTAGTAAGTCATGGACCGATGATAACCCGTGGAGAAGATTTTATACTTGTGGAGAAGGAAGGTGGAGTTGGACCTCCTGCAATTTCTTTCGCTGGTTTGACACAGAGAAACCAGCTGGGTGGCAAAAGAGAGCTTTGATTGAGGCTAGTGATTTACTCCGCGAGAAGACATAAGAAATCAAAAATCTTAAAAAAATGGTGGGCCAAGAAATGGTGATCATTCTCGCAGTCCACCACGGCAAACGCGATTGGAAACACTTGATAATTTCCGTCTTGTGCGGTAGCTGTTAATAAACTCCCTCCGTACTTTCCCTTCAAGTGTGCTCCATCCAAAATTATAACTTTACGCATCCAAGTGAATCCTCTGATCGAAGCATCCATTGCGAAAAACATGTACTTGAACCGTTGCCCCACGCCGTCTTTATAATATGTTGCTAGGTTGACATAGGTGCCTGGGTTGTTGACAACTAGCTTCTGTAGTAAAGATGGGATTGAGCTGTATGATTTATCAGCGGCGCCATTCGCCGAATCCATCGCCCTTTCCCGAGAACGCCATGCTTTCCAATAAGATATCCTAACATCATGCTCACCGCGCATCATATCTCATATCTCATTTGGTTTTGGACCAGAAGTTGTTCCTCCATATTTGGACCTTATCATTTCTCCAACGACTATTGTTGAAGCTTGCCTCTGATACCCTCCACGTTCATCAACGGTACATGTGTGTGTGTGAACGGCGCGTTTTATTTCATATAGTTCTGATCCTTTCAGTTTTGCAGCATAAACAGGCCATGGACAAGATAATCCCCAACATTTGATGATCATAAATTGAGGCGACGATGTTGGGCACTGGTACCGGAATTTATGGTTTAGTGCATACATTGCCATGTGTTGCTTAAATTTATCTCGCGTTGCGAATATCATCCCAATGAATAAGTCATTTGGACTGATTAAGTTTTCTCTGCCTACAGGAGACAAAATATGATTTCAGAAAATTGGTTAACCTAGTAACTACCATATGTGTATGTATAAGCTCCTAATAATATGAAAGCAAAACAAAAACATATTGCTACAAAGCGGAATTAATAACAGATAATTAACTACCAAAGTATATTACAAATCCTTCACATCTTACAAAGCATTATGCGTTAAGTACCAATATATTACAACCACAAAAATATCTTACAAAACCTTGCAACATTGCTTAACGGTTACAACATAACTTAACCAGATTAACAGAAAATTGATGGTTATTATAGTCAAACCATCTACGTGTTGGCTAACACTTATCCGAAGTGTAGCTTGAAATACGATGCATATCATACAAAAAGAGTTTTCCTTAAAGCTTAATACCCACCACTGACATGATGAAATCCTTCTGAGGAATTTCCACTATTATCAGTACCACTACCCTGGTCATCTATGTTGATCACAGGCTCCCGGCCGAGCGTAAGGGCAAGAGATGGATTGTTAGTGGTACTTGCCTCAGCAACCACACCCTCATTAGTTGGACTTCCATTAGTACCTTGGAGTAAAAAAGTTTAGAAATATCAGTATATTAAAGATACAAATCAAAGTATATGCTACAATTGTAAGTGAAGATGTTTAACTGCCAATTGGTATGTTTGATGAATTCATTGGAAGAGTCTCCACTGTTTGTGGTAGAGCCGTCTCAGCTGCTGTTATTAAAGTAAAACCATTACTGGTTAACTTATGTGATACTAAATAGTATAATTAAAGGCAAGATATCGAAATCGTTCCTCCCTTACCAGTTTCCTGCTGAGGAGTATTGATCCTCGATGGCGATTGGAGAAAAAACCTATCATGGTCATCTTCTGAATTAACCGTTACACAAAAAACATCATTTGAGGAACCAGTGGACGATGTGTTCTCCCCACTTATACACATAGGATGGGTAGTCGGATCAATGGGCCCTTCTTGGATACCAACAGTAGGTATCCGTGGCACTTGTATTTGGTGCTGGATGACCATGTTTGATGCTTGGGTTATATCTTCTGATATTATCCCTTCCCAGACCATCAACTCATCATTATCATCTCCATTGAGATCGTTAACTTTTTCCTCCGTGTTGGGTTGGAAAACATTAACTCCCTCATCTTGGATAAGAACAGTCTGGTTATTGGTGTCGGTCATGCCCTCAACAACTTCGATTCCTTCAGTACCTACTGAGCCATAAACACAGATAATTTGTTACCAGAAATAAAGAAAAATAACAAATATTTTATTAAATATAAAACTAATTATGATAAAACGGTTAACTGTTATCTTACCGGTTATTGGAATGGTTTGGTTGAGGTCATTCATGACTAGTGGATTGTTGTTGGGGTCTGTGAGTACAAGGCCATTTTGTTGGTCGCCTTCGCCGATGATCGTATCAAACTCTTGGACATGCATAGCTGGGGCAACGTATCCACTCTTGGTTTAAAGGGTTTGAATACATCATTTCCAAACGAACTCGGTGTAGCATAACCATTTCCTCTTCCGTGAAAATCATTTCAAGTGCGCTACGCGTGCACATAATCATTCTCCCTGTGATCAACTCTGGTAAGTGGTAACCAATGTGAGGAAGAATATAAACAAAAAAACAAAAAAATTCAATGAAGTTGTTTTCTAGAAATATTTTACCATGGTACATCTGATTATCATAAGCGGTTGGGTTGTCAAGCAGGAATAGTGTCCTTCCGACATAAAAAGGACTACGGCACTGAAAGTTGTATGTAGCAACGGCCTCAGCTCCCATGGTCACACAAAGAGTGAGATCTGGGTAGCAATACTGAAGGGCCATAAAGAGCGTCAAATGCCCGTCCTCTGAAACATTTGAAGGCGGGTAAGCCAAGGCATTGGGGTCTGATGCAACATCTGGCATCCGGTAAGTTAGGGCCACCGGTGTAGTCTGCTGAAGAAGGTACCTCCTCCGTATGTGCCCCATTAGAGAATCATGGTTTTCATCATCACGGAGGTGGGCTCCATAACTTAGATCTGTTGGATCGGTCCTGAATTCCCAGCGCCCATAAGGCCCAATGACCCAAATCCCACGAACCAAACGGACGAATCTAGCCATAACCTGAAAAAATAGAGAATACGAGATTAGGATTTCGCAAAGAAACTTGACACTGGGTTCATGAGGAAAATTGAACTTTATTCAAGCATATATATATGGAAGAAAGAGATTTTGGATTCTATTGAATAAAGGCGCATGATTGTTGTCTTTAATGTTCAGGACACAGGACAAACAGCCAAAATAGGTCCTATGAAATTTAAAAGATAGAAAAGAGTAGAAGATTAAAAATACCTAAATAAGGTCGTTGCGAAGATTCGATTATTCTTTTTGTTAGTTGGATATCTGGAGATTGTCGGTCTATTAAAGGTTGAGAAAGTGAAAGTATGTTTTCTGGTTATGGAGAAAACCTTCACCGACTAAAGAATTTTATAGAGGAAACTATTGGCGTACGATATGGATATACATACAAATATTATATGTAGTGGTGTATGTATTTATTAACGTATATTTGTAGATTTCCTTCTGCCAACGCCTCCTGTCATCCCCACTTGCTTCACCTATGACACCTACGCGCATAACTTACAAAGACTTTTACAACCACCTACGCAATGATGGATTTGTGTAAGAAGGATAGGAAGGTCTTATGCCACACAGACGCATACAGTATCAGGTAGTTTTAAAATGTTTTTGTTAGTTACCTAATAATGTAAAAATCTATGTATATTCAGTTAATTAACCAAAAAAAAAAATTAATCAGATAAATAAAAACGACGGATTGAGCCGGCTCTGCTTGTAGAGTTTACTGAGACGGTCTCACAAGGACATGTGTCACAATCTCATTCGCTTCTGACTTTTGGAGTGGGAAAATACAGAAAATAACCAAAAATAAATCATTTGATAAAAACTTTTTTTCTCTTCACTGTTTCGCTTCTTGAGCTGATCTCTCTTGTTTGTCACTGATTCTCCTTTCTCTCTTAATTTTCAGCAAATCCTTCAATTGGATCTATAATACTTTTATGTACGGTCGATTACAGTTCAACAAATGGCCTCGCTCGAACTCCACAAATGGGGTAGGTTCAAGGATTTAGCTTTTGTGGGTTGTTTCTGATTCTTGCTATCTAGCTTCTGGGTTTTGGTTTTAATGTAAAAGGAACAATTTTGATGCTTTTTTGGCTATGTTGTGGTTTGAAGTTGTAAATTTGAATGTCTCTTAATGTACTTGATGTGTTTTAATGTAAAAGGAACAATTTTGATGTGTTGTTGTCTCTGTTGTGGTGAATTTAAAGTTTGTGAATTTAAACGTCTCTTAATGGATTTGTGCTTTGTTATTTCCACAGATGGAATAGTTGGAATTTCTTTGCTTGCAATATCAATGGCAAGCTCATCGTGGTTGTGTGAATTCCATTTTTTTTTAGCTCTTATGGTTAGTTTACACTCTTATGATTGATATGGAATTGCTTGGTTTCTTATGTGCATGATGTTTATTTGTTTGTATGATGATGTTAGGTGATATGTGATCATGTTCTGATGATGCTTGATTTCATATTGCTTGATCTCCTCTGAATTTTTTGTTAACATGTTGTCTTGTATCCAGGTGAATGGTTCTTCCAGTTGGAAAGTGAAGTGAGCAGGATGCTACAATTCCGATTCCTGGTGCATAATTTGGTTATGCTTATGAGTTTTGGTTCTGCTTATGAGTTGTATGATTGAATGTACTTATGTGATTGAATCTTATGTTGTTTATGAGTTCTTACTGGTTGGTTAGTAGTGTTTTGTTTGGCTCACTGTTTTTTCTCCTTTCACTGAACAGAACAAAGCAAATCCTTCTCACTCTTCTTGTTTCTCTTTTTTTTTTAATGGTAAATTGTGCGTTCTGAAATTCCATTTTACGAACAATTGCTTACATAATGTTTTGTTTTTGCAATCCAATCCTTTGGTTACATAATCCTTTTCTTATAATTTGGTAGGTATTTCTTTTGTTAACGAAACAATCCATTTCCAAATTCTCAATTGCAAAATTATATCTTCTATTCACCTCTTCTTCTTCTTATTTCTAATACAATCCGATCAAATTCTCAACAAAAAAATTAATTTTCCTTCTTATTTGCTTATTCTTACACAAATTCTCAATTGTCTATCTTTTTCTTATACAAACTCTCAATCCTTGTCAAATTAAAAGATTAAAAAACCATGTCAATTGCCATTTTATTATTATCCATTTTGCAAATTTTTTTTTTATGAGACCGAAACTGGTCTTATCATTGGAGATAAATTTATTAAAAGTCTCTTATTGAGTCTCAAACAATAAACTAATATTAAAATTAATAATAAAATATGTTTTATGAAACTCTAAAAAACTCAACAAGGTGTATGTTCTTAGGCTCAAAACTAGTCATTAAGTTAACAAGACAATAACAAACGTAAAGAAAAAATAGTTGGCAAGGAGGACATGCAACGAGGTCTCTCACCCAATTTCCAATTTATTAAAAAAATAAAAAATAATAAAGAACTAGGAGAAAGGGAGAGACTATGCAGATGCAGAGACGGAAGCAACCTTTCTCATTTTTTTGGAGAGACTTTGGTGGCATTAGGGCATGTTCAACGGTGACATTTTGGGATCTGATGGGGTGTTCTTATAATATAAAATTATTAAAATGGTTGTAAAATGAATAAAGATAATGTTTTTGTGGGGTATATTGAGTGTGTGTTTAAATATAAAATTAATAAAAATTGAGTAAAAGGAAGAGAGAGTGTTTAAAAGGGAAAGAGAGATCTAATATTGGATCTTTTGGAGAATGTGCTTAAAAGTAAAAGAGAGTGTTTAAATATAAAATTAATAAAAGTTGAGTAAAATGATGAAAGAGAAAGTATAAAGTTGATTAAAAAGAAGAGAGAGGGTGTGTTTTAATAATTTTATATTATAAGAACACCACATAAGATCCCGTGAAATCTGTATTGAATATGGCTTTACTTGTTCTATAATTGGTTGCTTATTTTTTTTAATAATTTAATATTTAAATAAATAACTAAATAAAAATAAAACTATTAAAATATTGCATGGTCTTACCGATGAACGTGCTCTTCGTAGGTGAAACACAAGGACTGTTACCGATGAACGTGCTCTTAGCAGCTGAAACACAAGTTGGACTCGTTTACTTTGACCTTGATATTTCCGAGTTTCTCAAAGCAGGCCCGGTTTAGAGCATGTGCGGGCTGTGCACTTGCACAAGGCCCACCAGAAATCCAACAAATTTCAGCTGATTTTTCATTGCAAAAAGGTCCGAAATTTTTGAATATTATATAAAAAGGGCCCTATAATTTTAAATTTTATAAAATAGACCATAAAATTCAGAAATTTTTTTTTGAAGCACAAGGCCCATTTCACCTATGAGCCGGGCCTGTCTCAAAGCTTAACGAGAAAAATCAAATCAAGAAAACCCAATTATGTCTTCTTCTTCCGAATCTTTCATCTTTCTTTTCCTCATCTCCTTCCTCACGATAGCTTCTGCTTAAGATCCTACTTAGAGCATCGGCAACTGCGTCTCTTCCACCGTATATAAACAATAAACAAATTTTAAAAAAATGAAAACTGATAAAAGAGAGTGACAACCGTATATAAAACTAGAGATTTTAGAGACCAGTATAGAAACCATTATATTACATGTCTTATTCTCATTGGTTAAAAGGTTTTATTTAATTACATAATTTGTTTATATGAAAAAGTGAGTATGTAGATACGTTTTTTGAGAGACGGACGTTGCAGATGCTCTTACGTTTTCCATAACTGTCCGAATACGACACTTTTCACAAGAAACAGCACTTACTTCACAAATCTCCAAACCCTTTTGTCTACTCTCTCTTCCCGTAACGCTTCTTACTCAACCGGATTCCAAAACGCCACCGCCGGAGAATCCCCAGAAAGGGTCACCGGACTTTTCCTTTGCCGTGGAGACTTCTCGCCTGAAGTTTGTCGTAACTGCGTCTCCTTTGCGGTCAACGACACCTTAACTCGGTGTCCAAATCAGAGTCAGGTCATGCTACATTACGATCAGTGTACACTCAGATACTCTAACCGGAATATTCTCTCGACCCTTGTCACCGATGGAGGAAAATCAGTGATTCACGGTCAGAATATCACATCTAACCAACAAGATCAGTTCAGAGATGTGTTCTTGTCCACGATGAACCAAGCAGCCACCGCAGCGTGGAACAGTCCGAGAAAATTCGATGCGAGGAAAGCCAATTATACTGCGTTCCAGATTTTGTACGGACTGGTTCAGTGCACTCCTGATTTGACGAGACAAGACTGTACGCGGTGTCTCCAGGAGATCATCAATCAGTTACCTACCGACAAGATCGGAGGACAAATAATTTTCCCGAGCTGTATTTCAAGATACGAGCTTTACCCGTTTTACAACGAATCTGCCGTTATAACACCACCACCACCACCACCGCCGCCGATTTCTGCACCTCCAGTGTCAGCTCCTCCACCACCTGGTCTTTTTCGTCTGTTTTTCATGTTTCAAGCCGAATTTCTCTAATATAGCTGTACCAATATAGAAATATTCTATTTTGCTATGTGTCTGATGTTAGGCAAATGATGTTTGAAAAGCAAGTAAAAGTGGGAATTCAGGTGTGTTAGTGGTAGCAATTGTTGTGCCTATTATAGTGGTTGTTCTGCTTTTCATAGCTGGTTATTGTTTCATTGCAAAGAGGGCAAAGAAGACTTATGACACAGCATCTGCATTTAATGGTTAAGATTCTAATGATGAACAATCTTGAATTGTGTTTGATGTATGACAATGCTCAGCTTACTTATTTTTTCTAAAATGTTCATTGTGCAACAGGAGAAGATATAACAACCGACGACTCACTGCAGCTTGATTATAAAACAATTCAAATTGCAACAAATAATTTTGCAGAGAGTAATAAGATTGGTGAAGGTTGATTTGGTCACGTTTTCAAGGTACTATTAGTATTGAGCTATTTTTTTTTTATTATTTTGGAAATTTCTTGCCAACACATTTGGATAACGAGATGATGATAATGAAACCGGCAGGGTACATTATTGGATGGGACTGAAGTTGCAGTCAAGAGACTATCAAGATCATCAGGACAAGGGGAAAGAGAGTTCAAGAATGAGGTTGTTCTTGTTGCCAAGCATAGAAATCTTGTTAGACTTCTTGGATTTTGTCTAGAAGGGGAAGAAAGAGTACTCGTCTACGAGTATGTGCCTAATGAAAGCCTTGATTACTTCGTGTTTGGTGAGTTGCATTCAATGCTTTGTTTTGGACGATTCTTTTGCCAATACTTGGGTTGAAGTTTTAATGGGAAACATTTGGATGTCCACAGACCCTGCAAAGCAAGGTCAGCTGGATTGGTCTAGACGATACAAAATTATCGGAGGAATTGCTAGAGGGATTCTATATCTTCATCAAGATTCACGGCTCACAATCATACATCGTGACCTCAAAGCGAGTAATGTTCTCCTGGATGCGGATATGAATCCGAAAATTGCCGACTTTGGAATGGCAAGAATCTTTGGAATGGACCAAACTGAGCAGAACACAAGTAGAATAGTTGGGACCTTGTAAGTCTTTACCCTCAACTCCACATAAAATTAACATATTTTGCCAAATTACTAAATTTTTGTTGTGGGATTCAGTGGTTACATGTCTCCGGAGTATGCAATGCACGGTCAGTACTCAATGAAATCTGATGTATATAGCTTCGGCGTGTTACTTCTTGAGATTATCAGCGGCAAGAACAATAGCAGCTTCTACCAAACAGATGGCGCACATGACTTGGTCTCATATGTATGTTTTGATCCAATCAAGTTCCATATTTACCTGACCATGGTTGCAAACTGTTAATTGATTGACTAATGTTCTAGGCTTGGAGACTTTGGAGCGACGGGCAACCGTTAGAGCTCGTGGATCCAGCTATTGTAGATAATTGCCAAAGGAATGAAGTTGTTCGATGTGTCCATATCGGTCTTTTATGTGTTCAAGAAGATCCTGTTGAGCATCCAACATTATCAACCATTGTTATGATGCTCACTAGTAACACTATGACTTTACCTGTGCCTAGGCAACCAGGGCTTTTCTTTCAGAGCAGACCCGGAAACGACCTGCTTGATTCCAGCCAATTCTCAAACAGCAGGTCTCTTCTAGGGTCTGTTGATGATGAATCGATCACAGATGTGTATCCTCGTTGAAGAATAAAGATAAATTGTTGATGATAAAAACTTGTTTTGCTGTAGATGTACACTATTTACACATTTCTTGAAGACGTAGCATCTCCAAATTAAGCGTCTAATATGCTTAACACAATCATCAATTAGAGAATTTGAATCAACTTTGAAGAGATGAAGAAAATAAATATTTTCTGTCTAGAAAATAAACTTGTAAATATTTTCTGTCTAGAAAATAAATTAACTATCGTCTCAACATTTGTATGTGCTTAAACTTATGAGAGATGAAGAAACAAATCATTTCTTACGAACTAAATGAGGAAAAGACATGCTTCTAGACTGATCCGACTCTAATTCCTCAGATAGGGGGTCCAGTTCGAGCTTACTTCGAGGGGAAAAATCCGGTAACCGAGGCGTTGGCAGGGTCATTGTGTTGCTAGTGAGCATTAAGATGATACTTGACAACATTGGACGGTCTTCTGGATTTTCTTGAACACATAAGAGCGCGATATGGATGCATCTAATAACTTCAATTCTCTGATATTTCCTTCCAATGGCCGGATCCACCAGCTCTAATGGTGACCCATTTCTCCAATGCCTCCAAGCCTAACGCAACGAACAATCAATGAAAAATCAAGAACATTGGTCTTGTGTTTAGAAAAAGTCAAAATGTTAAAATTTGAGATCTTTATGCTCACATAGGTGACCAAGTTTCCAGCAGTACTAGTTTCATCCATCTGGTAGGTGGCGCTATTTTTCTTGCCACTTATAATCTCGAGAACTAAAACTCCGAAGCTGTAAATGTCAGATTTCATGGAGTATTGACCATGCATTGCGTACTCAGGTGACATGTAAGCGCTGAAAAACATACAACTCAGGTTAAAAAGCAAAAAAAAAAGAACTTTGTTTTTGTTGGCAATTATTAGTATAACTTACTAGGTTCCAGCAATCCTATTTGTGTTGCCTCGAGTTTGTTCAATTCCAAAGATCGTCGCCAATCCAAAATCTGAAATTTTTGGGGTCATATCAGCATCTAAGAGAATGTTGCTGGCTTTGAGATCACGATGTATGATTGTGAGCTGTGAATCTTGATGAAGATATAGGATTCCTCGAGCAATCCCTCTGATGATCATGTATCTTTGACTCCAGTCTAGCTGGCCTTGTTTTTGAGGGTCTGAATAGGAAATAGTCAAGGCTTTTGTTTGGTACAAACTCATAGATCAGAATCTTTTCGTCTCCTTCCAAACAAAATCCAAGAAGCCTAACTAGATTCCTATGTTGAAGTTTCGACACAAGAACTGCCTCGTTCCTGAACTCCCTTGCGCCTTGTCCTGACGTTTTCGACAGTCTCTTCACCGCTACTTCAGTTCCATTTGATAACATACCCTACATACCATTAAATTAGACAAACATTTTCGGTTATTTTCATAACTTATAGTAGTATCTTAAAAAGACTTGAAAACAGAGAACCTCCTTACCTTGTAAACCTCTCCAAATCCACCTTCACCGAGCTTATTACTCCTTGAAAACTTGTTTGTTGCCGCTTCAATTGTCTTAAAATCGTATTGCGATGAATGTTCAGTTGAAATATCGCTATCAGCTGCAAAGCAAGGGTGTACTAGTTATGCTTCTTTTTTCCTCTATTGGCTAAGTGACAAAAAAAAGAACTACAACACAAAAAAACTTACATTCAGTTCTTTGGTATGATTTTCTCCTCCGGAAAAGAACAAACCCCAAAACAAGCAGTATCAAGACTATAACAACAGTTGGAACGGTAATCGCCACAACAACTCCCGTTGAGATTCCTTTGCTATCTTCTAATAACACAAGAGAAAAATAATGTCATATATTTCAATACTTGTTACATTAATCATAGTTTCTTTCAGTTTAAAAGCCTTACCAATTTCAGTTGTATTATCCCGGTCGCCTGGAGGTGGTGGCATATCATAGGAGGAGGAGGAGGAGAAGCGACACTAATATCCTCAAAAGCCTTAGAGAATGGATACAAATCCCACCTGAAAAAGCAGCTCGGCTGCACAACCACACCTCCTTTCTTCTGACTACAACATGACTGGTACGCAGCTGCGCTTTGTCGCAGACAATTTTCACAATCACTAGAAGAAAGATCCGGCGTGCATTGCATCAATGCGTATATCTGCTGGAAAGTTCCCAAGGTTGCAACATCAGCTTTGTAATAGTTATTACTAGACGATGTTGTGCTTTTTGCCCTGGAGGCTTCACCAATCATACGACTCATTAATCCTTCCCATATTTTCGAAAACTCTTTTAGATTGAAGTTGATATCTCCAGTGTTCCACATTAAAACACGTGGGGACAACTCCGCAGATCCTGAGAAAGAAGTGTTTGAGTAACGCACAAGGCAAAGCGTGGGATCACCTGGCCATGAAAAAGCTTGTGTTTGGTTATGACAACTCTGTGTCAAACCCTCGGAAGCACTCTTGATACAATCAAAACAATCATTTGCATCTGATCCTGGGATGCACATCCCTATTGCATAGACACGGTTTGGTTCTTGTCCGATCGAACCATAGTAGTAGAAGTCATCTTGAGATGAGACATTTGAAGGAAGAGAAGAGAGGATGAGACGGAGATTTGAGTCGTAAGTACTGTTGGGTCTGAAATTCCCACGGTTCATGCAATTTTGTGCTGAAATTGAAGTAACACCGAAGGTTATGAGGACAAAACAGAGGATTGATAAGAAAATCCTCTCCTTCATTATTGCTCCTTTAAGATTATAGCCAAAGCAAAATCTTTGTTTTGGCACATCTATCCGCAAAATGAAGTTTCTCTTAGAAATTTCTAATGGTTGAATTAGTCAGACTGATAACAGTGGTCCTTAAACTTGCATATACGGTCAAGAAAACGAGTATGAAAAGTCAATGGCAGAAGTCAAAAGTCAAAAGTATTTTCTTTGTTCACACATATTATAATGTTGAGTATTCAAGTTTGGGACTATGATTATAACAAAAGGAATTTTAATTGAAACCCGCCCAGCAGAGACTAATTGGGTTATTAATACGCATTAAAGCAATGCATTCCGATCATATCATTGGGGGATTGCAATATCTGTTTAAGTCAAAGTGTTAGGTACTACTCCTTCGGCTTCAAATTAGTTGTCATTCTACATCTTTTCACACAAATTAAGAAAATAATTAAAATTTTGGTTTCAGCCCTAGCTAAAATGTTTCTTCAAAGAAAAGTCGTCAACAAAGATTCTAAAATGTCAATAATTTAAAAGTATACACGACAAACGTGTCTCTAGCTGCGTATTTCTTTACCTCATGGCATGGACACAACTATATGGACACAACACAACTATATTTTGTATACACTCACAAAATTACGTAGTTCACTAATATATCAAACAACTTTTATTCAGCAAAGTGTGATTGGGTTGGATTTATCTTTGCATGTCCATATTGTGTTCCTTCTCTTTAGGTTATGTCTGAGATATATATGTTCTTTGAATATTTCTACACAACAAAGTAGACTTATGCTGACAACAACAAAAAAGATAAAATGAGACTTTTTAAATTGAAGCGAGCAAGGATCTCAAATGGAAATAATGCCAACTACTAGATTTATTGTCTCCTCAGATATTTAAATGCCAACTACCAACCGTTCATTGTTTGCAAATCAATTTTGACTTTTTTTTTGTTTACTTCTACTAAAATAAGTAGAATAAAGGCTTTCAAAACTTTTCACACCTTATACTAAAGAACTAATCCGGATCCAAACCCGACTACTTCTCAAATAACTTTACCTAACGAAATGAAAATGATAGATGCAAATCAAACCCATGGAAGAACAGATTTATCACTGGACTATAAGTTAATTTATATTTTTCGAGGGCAGATGTACATGTATTAGGATAAACGCAAATTGCAGCCGATCATATTTTTTTTTTAATTTGTAGACATTTAAATATCCTACCTCATTCTTACACTTGGTATATATGAAATCCGTAGCATATCATTTTTATTCTTTGTTTTTTAAGATTTTGAAATGTTCTTCATGCATTGATTTTTTTTTCTTTAGGTCTTCGTTACAGGTAACTATTATTTCAGGTAAAGAGAAAAATATTAGTAATGAATAATTGGATAGTAGCTGAAAAACAAATTGGACAAGACTTTTCAATACAAGACGCTTACCTTGACCTTGACTTTTCGTCGTCATTGGTCCCAAAACCATCCTCTGCTTCACGGTAATCTACAACAGTCACAGAGAGATCAAAACAAAAACAAAAACAAAAACTAAAACAAATTGATATACAAAAATATATCCGAGCTTCTCAAATCAAGAAAACCCAATTATGTTTTCTTCTTCCAAATCTTTAATCTTCCTTTTCCTCATGTCCTTCCTCACCATAACTTCTGCTCAAGATCCTACTTACGTTTACCACACCTGTCCAAATACGACAACTTTCACAAGAAACAGCACTTACTTCACAAATCTCCAAACCCTTTTGTCTTCTCTCTCTTCCCGTAACGCTTCTTACTCAACCGGATTCCAAAACGCCACCGCCGGACAATCCCCTGAAAGGGTCACCGGACTTTTCCTCTGTCGAGGAGACGTCTCACCGGAAGTTTGTCGCAGCTGCGTCTCCTTCGCCGTCAGCGACACCTTAACTCGGTGTCCAAATCAGAGAGAGGTCATGCTCCATTACGATGAGTGTACACTCAGATACTCTAACCGGAATATTCTCTCGACCCTAAATACCGATGGAGGAATTATCTTGTTTAATACCCAGAACGTTACATCTAACCAACAAGACCGTTTCAGAGATTTGGTTTTGTCCACGATGAAACAAGCAGCCGAAGAGGCATCGAACAGTACTAGAAAATTCGATGCAATAAAAGCCAATTATACTGGGTCACAAAACTTGTACGGACTGGTTCAGTGCACTCCTGATCTAACGAGACAAGACTGTTTGAGTTGTCTGCAGCGGATCAACAATCAATTACCTACAGGCAAGATCGGGGGAAGGCTTATTGTGCCGAGTTGTAGTTCAAGATATGAGCTTTACGCGTTTTTCAACGAATCCGCCATTCCACCACCTCCACCACCGCCGAATTCTACAGCTCCGGTATCAGCTCCTCCACCACCTGGTCAGAGCTCTGTCTTTTTCCTCTGTTATTTCGTTTTTACGGTGAATTTCTCGAAAATTAGTAGTACCGATATAGAAAGTTTTGTCTTTGCCCTGGTTTCTTGAAATTAGCAGTGTTAAAAATATTTATGTCATTGGCTGATCCTAAGCAGGGAAAGGTGGGAATTCGACTGTGTTAGTGGTAGCTATTATTGTGCCTATTATAGTGGCTGTTCTGCTTTTCATAGCTGGTTATTGTTTCCTTGCAAAGAGGGCAAAGAAGACTTATGACACAGCATCTGCATTTGATGGTAACGATTCTAGTGATTAATTTTTTTTTAATTGGATATATGTCAATGCTTAGCTTCTAATACTTTCATTGTGCAACAGGAGAAGATATAACAACCGCAGAATCGCTGCAGCTTGATTATAGAACAATTCAAACTGCAACAAATAATTTTGCAGAGAGTAATAAGATTGGTGAAGGTGGATTTGGTCAGGTTTTCAAGGTACCATTAGTAACTTAGTTGGCATTGAGCTGCGTTTTTTTTTTGTGTGTGGAAATTTCTTGCCAACACATTTGGATAACATGATGAAAATGGCAGGGTATATTATTAGATGGGACTGAAGTTGCTGTCAAGAGACTATCAAGATCATCAGGACAAGGTGAAAGAGAGTTCAAGAACGAGGTTGTTCTTGTTGCCAAGCTTCAACATAGAAATCTTGTTAGACTTCTTGGATTTTGTCTAGAAGGGGAAGAAAGAGTACTCGTCTACGAGTATGTGCCCAACGAAAGCCTTGATTACTTCGTGTTTGGTGAGTTGCAATTAATGCTTTGTTTTGGACGATTCTTTTGCCAATACTTGGGTTGAAGTTTTAATGGGAAACATATGGATGTCCACAGACCCTGCAAAGCAAGGTCAGCTGGATTGGTCTAGACGATACAAGATTATCGGAGGAATTGCTAGAGGGATTCTATATCTTCATCAAGATTCACGGCTCACAATCATACATCGTGATCTCAAAGCCAGTAATGTTCTCCTGGATGCGGATATGAATCCGAAAATTGCTGACTTTGGAATGGCAAGAATTTTTGGAATGGACCAAACCGAGCAGAACACAAGTAGAATAGTTGGGACCTAGTAAGTCTTTACCCTCAACTCCACATAAAATTAACATATTTTGCCAAATTACTAAATTTTTGTTGTGGGATTCAGTGGTTACATGTCTCCGGAGTATGCAATGCACGGTCAGTACTCAATGAAATCTGATGTATATAGCTTCGGCGTGTTACTTCTTGAGATTATCAGCGGCAAGAAGAATAGCAGCTTCTACCAAACAGATGGCGCACATGACTTGGTCTCATATGTATGTTTTGATCCAATCAAGTTCCATATTTACCTGACCAAGGTTGCGAACTGTTAATTGATTGATTAATATTGTAGGCTTGGAGACTTTGGAGCAACGGGCAACCGTTAGAGCTCGTGGATCCAGCTATTGTAGATAATTGCCAAAGGATTGAAGTTGTTCGATGTGTCCATATCGGTCTCTTATGTGTTCAAGAAGATCCTGTTGAGCGTCCGACATTGTCAACCATTGTTATGATGCTCACTAGTAACACTGTGACTTTACCGGTGCCTAGGCAACCAGGGCTTTTCTTTCAGAGCAGACCCGCAAAAGACCCGCTTGATTCGAGCCAATTCTCAAACACCAGGTCTCTTATAGGATCTGTTGACGATGCATCGATCACAGAGGTGTATCCTCGTTGAAGATGAACTGTTTACATTCTTGTAACCAACCGTATTACAAAAACTTTTTTTTTTTTTGTTGTAGAATGTTTGTATTGTAATTGTAACCACACGCATATATGAGATGTATACTATTTACACGTTTCTTCTTAAAAACATATAGGGAAATTTTGATAAGTACCCCCAAAATTGAACGAAAATTTGAAAACTACGCTTAATCTTATAGAAGTTGGAAAACTATACTTTTTTTTATTTAAAAGTACATAAATACCCTTATGTATTTTAAATTATTATATGAATGTAAAATAATCAAATATCATTGAACTTGAAACGAAAATTAAAGTTTGTATTTAGTTTTAATTTTTTAAAAAATATTCTATTAATTAATCAGTATATAAAAGCTAAAACTAAAATTATAAAAAAATCACATTAGACTTATTTTACACAGTTGACTTATATTTTAATGGTTGATTTTTTACATGGTCGATTTATTTAACCGCTGACTTATTTTTTTTAGCTTCGTTGACTTAGTTTTCAGCTTCATTGACTTATTTTTAATTGTTGATTTATATTTTGTTTCTATGATTTCTTACCATGTCGACTTATTGAACCATTGACTTATTTTTTTATATCCGTCAACTTAATTTACAATTTTATCGACTTATTTTCAACGGTTGACTTATATTTTTTTTTACTTGATTTTTTACTCTATCGACTTATTTAACCATCGACTTATTTTCAATTTTGTCGACTTAATTTTCTACTTCGTTGACTTATTATAAATTGTCGACTTACATTTCATTTGCTTGATTTTTTATATTGTCGACTTATTTAAACAATTGACTTAATTTGTTGAGTTCGTCGACTTAAACTTGTTTGTTCAACGATTTATTTTAAACAGTCGATTTATAGATTCGTTGGTTGATTTTTTACTTTGTTGACACCACTGACTTAATTTGTTATGTTCATCGATTTGATTACTTAATTTGTTATGTTCATCGATTTGATATTGGTTTACTTCATTTTTTGGATATATTTGATTATTTTATATAAAATATATCAAAATTACTAGTTTTAAAATTATAATTTAACTTTGTATTTAATTTTAAAAAATTAATCATTTCATAAAAAAACAAATATAATTAATTTGCAAAGATTAGTTAGGGGTATAATTGTCATTTTATTACAGAATTTGTATACATTACCAAATGTTGAAAAATTTGGTATACATTACCAATTTCTAACAAGTTTCAAGGTATAGAAGCCAATTTTCCCAAACATATATTGACTTGTTTCTCCAAATTAAGCGTCCAATAAGCCTGTTAATATTTTCTGAAACTCTAGTTTCACTACTTCACACCCAAAACCACTTTAATATAACTGAGAATAGCATATTATAGTTAACAACATACAATTACAGGGAAATAAATCATTTCTTACGAACTAAATGAGGAAAAGACATGCTTCTAGACTGATCCGATTCTAATTCCTCAGAAAGGGGGTCTAGTTCGAGCTTACTTCGAGGGAAAAAAACCCGGTAACCGAGGCGTTGGCAGGGTCATTGTGTTGCTAGTGAGCATTAAGACGATACTTGACAACATTGGACGGTCTTCTGGATTTTCTTGAACACATAAGAGCGCGATATGGATGCATCTAGTAACTTCAATTCTCTGATATTTCCTTCCAATGGCCGGATCCACCAGCTCTAATGGTGACCCATTTATCCAATGCCTCCAAGCCTAACACAATGAACAATCAATAAAAATTCGAGAAAATTGGTCTTCTGTTCAAAGAAAGTTAAAAAATGTTATAAGTTGAGGTCTATATACTTACATAAGTGACCAAGTTTCCAGCAGTATTAGTGTCATCCATCTGGTAGGTGGCGCTGTTTTTCTTGCCACTTATAATCTCGAGAACTAAGACTCCGAAGCTGAAAATGTCAGATTTCATGGAGAATTGGCCATGCATTGCGTACTCAGGTGACATGTAAGCGCTGAAAAACATATAACTCAGGTTACAATTTAAAATATTCAAAGACCTTTGTTTTTGTTAGCAATTATTAGTATAACTTACTAGGTTCCAGCAATCCTATTCGTGTTGCCTCGAGTTTGCTCAATTCCAAAGATCGTCGCCAATCCAAAATCTGAAATTTTGGGGGTCATATCGGCATCTAAGAGAATGTTGCTGGCTTTGAGATCACGATGTATGATTGTGAGCTGTGAATCTTGATGAAGATATAGGATTCCTCGAGCAATCCCTCTGATGATCATGTATCTTTGACTCCAGTCTAGCTGGCCTTGTTTTTGAGTGTCTGCAAGTAATCAATCAATAATTTCAAAGCTGAATAAGGATCCTTCGAATAAGAAAAACGAAGAGAACCATACCGAATAGGAAATGGTCAAGGCTTTTGTTTGGTACAAACTCATAGATCAGAATCTTTTCGTCGCCTTCCAAACAGAATCCAAGAAGCCTAACAAGATTCCTATGTTGAAGTTTCGACACAAGAACTGCCTCGTTCCTGAACTCCCTTGCGCCTTGTCCTGACGTTTTCGACAGTCTCTTCACTGCTACTTCTGTTCCATTTGTTAACATACCCTAAACATCATTAAATTAAACAAACAAGATTACTATATGTTCATAACTTATAGTAGTATCTTAAAAAGACTTGAAAACCGAGAATCTTCTTACCTTGTAAACCTCTCCAAATCCACCTTCACCGAGCTTATTACTCCTTGAAAACTTGTTTGTTGCAGCTTCAATGGTCTTAAAATCGTAATGCGATGAATGTTCAGTTGAAATATCGCTATCAGCTGCAAAGAAAGGGTGTACTAGTTATGCTTCTTTTTTCCTCTATTGGCTAAGTGACAAAAAAAAAGAACTACAACACAAAAAAACTTACATTCAGTTCTTTGGTATGATTTTCTCCTCCGGAAAAGAACAAACCCCAAAACAAGCAGTATCAAGACTATAACAACAGTTGGAACGGTAATCGCCACAACAACTCCCGTTGAGATTCCTTTGCTATCTTCTAATAACACAAGAGAAAAGTAATGTCATATATTTCAATACTTGTTACATTAATCATAGTTTCTTTCAGTTTAAAAGCCTTACCAATTTCAGTTGTATTATCCCGGTCGCCTGTAGGTTGTGGCAGAGTCACAGGAGGAGGCGAATCCACCCTAATATCTTTAAATGCTTTAGAGAATGAATACAAATCCCAACGGAAAAAGCAGCTTGGCCGCATAACAACACCTCCTTGCTTCTGACCACAGCATGACTGGTAGTCACTTGCGCCTTTACGCAGACAGTTATAACAATCACCAGGGGAAAGATCCGGCGTGCATTGCATCAATGCGTATATATCCTCGAAATTTTTCAAGGGTGCAATATCAGCTTTGTAATAGTTATTACTAGAGGATGTTGTGGCCTTTGCCGAGGAAGCTGCATCAATCATACGACTTATTAATCCTTCCCATATTTCCGTGAAATTTGTAATATTTGGGTTGATATCTCCAGTGTTGGTGAGCAAATTACGCGAGTCTAGATCAAAAGATCCTGAGAAAGAAGCGTTGGAGTAACGCACAAGGCAAAGTGTGGGTTCACCTGGCCATGCGTAAGCTTCTGTTTGGTTATAACAACTCTTTGTCAAACCATCAGAAGCACTCTTGATACAATCATAACAATCATTTGAATCTGATCCTGGGATGCACATCCCTATTGCATAGACACGGTTCGGTTCTTGCCCGATTGAGCCATAGTAGTAGAAGTCGTCTTGAGATGAGACATTAGAAGGAAGAGAAGCGAGGATGAGACGGAGATTTGAGTCGTAAGTACTATTGGGTCTGAAATTCCCACGGTTCATGCAAGTTTGTGCTGAAACTGAAGTAACACCGAAGGTTATGAGGACAAAACATAGGATTGATAAGAAAATCCGCTGCTTCATTATTTCTCCTTTAAGATTATAGCCAAAGCAAAATCTTTGTTTTGGCACATCTATCCATTTCTTAACAGTTTAAACAGCAAAATGAAGTTTCTCTTAGAAATTTCATATGTTTGAATTCGTCAAACGGATAACAGTGGTCCTTAAACTCGCATATACGGTAAGGAAAACGAGTATGAAAAGTCAATGGCAGAAGTCAAAGTCAACACATATAATAATGTTGAATTTGGGACCAAGATTATGACTTGAAGGATTTTAATAGAAACCAGAATCAAATTATATTGATGGGTCAAATTATGGATCAATAAACAGAATCAAATGACATCATATAACAAAGATATGATATTACTATGTATACATGATCATATATAGAATTTGTTCATAACTTTGATGATTAATCTCACTATTCACATCATACATGACGAGCTTTGAATAACAACAGTTTATTCATAGTTGATAGTTTTTTAAATTGTCAACGGAAGGTCATGATCTTCAACGAGGATCAAGATCTGTAATGGTTACATCATTGATAGATTTGGAACTGGACTTGATGGTAGTAGATTGGCTAGACTCGATGCCATCTCGTTCTTGGTTGCGCCTACTTGGAAAGAAGAATCCAGGTTGATGTGGATCAGGTAAAACCATGGTGTTGCTAGTGAGCATCGTGTTGATTGTCGACAAGTTGGGACGATCTTTAGGATCGTCTTGAACACATAGCAGCGCAATGTCGATGCATCTTATCACTTCATCGGTTTGACAATTCTTAGAAATGGTTGGATCGACTAGATCTATAGGTGACCCGTTTCTCCATAACTTCCAAGTCTACAACATGATTTAATCATCAATCAAGAACTCACAGATAGAGAGCATATTAATCTTGGTCCTTTAATTTTCAATTAATAACTTAGTTTTTGTTTGGTACTCACGTATGTGACCAAATTCTCAACTATAGTGTCTGACTGGTGGACAAATCTGTTCTTTCGACCACATATGATCTCTAGAGCTAAGATGCCGAAACTATAGACATCGGACTTTGTTGAGAAACAGCCTTCCGTTACATATTCGGGGGACATGTAGCCGCTGCAAGAGTAAAACTCAAAGAATGTTAAGTAACGATACTTGAAGATAAAATACATGGCCCATATCAAGGGTAATACCGTGTTCCAACAATTCTGTTTGTATTAGCTCCACTTTGGTCCATCCCAAAAATTTTCGCCATTCCAAAATCAGCAATCTTGGGGATCATATTCGCGTCTAAGAGAATGTTGCTGGCTTTGAGGTCACGGTGTATGATTGTGAGACGTGAATCTTGATGAAGATATAGAATTCCTCGAGTGATTCCCACGATAATGTTGTGCCGTTTTGTCCAATCTAACAGCCCTTGCTTTGTAGTATCTGCACATACATACATTAGCTACTAATTACAGATTTCATGGATACAGAAGCTTAAAAAAAAATTATTATATGTACCAAAGAGGAAGTAATCGAGGCTCTTGTTGGGGACAAACTCGTAAACAAGTATTTTTTCTTCGCCTTCGAGACAAAACCCAAGGAGCCTAACAAGATTCTTGTGCTGAAGTTTTGCGACAAGGACAACCTCATTCTTGAACTCGTGTGCACCTTGTGCTGATGTTTTTGATAACCTCTTCACCGCAACTTCTGTTCCATTAAGCAACGTACCCTACAAATAACATCAATGAGACAATATGGCTTACTTTGACTTTGCTTTTCTAAGTTTTGTCAAAAGAAGTAATGAACAAAGTAGCTAAAGAAATGACACCTTGAAAACTTCGCCGAATCCACCTTCACCGAGCTTGTTATTACTTGCAAAATTGTCCGTTGAAACTTCAATTGTCTTAAAATCGAATTGAAGGGAATGTATAGTAGTAATCCCAGCTGCATAATCAATCAAAAACACACTATCAAAAATTACCAACTGTAGAATCAAACTAAAGACACACTATCATATATCACCAACAACAACTTATCATCATAAACAAATGTTCTTAGTTCCATGGTCTAGATGATAAAAGCTAAGAGGCAAAAACAGCATAAACACTCACATTGATCAAAATCCATTTCTTGATTTGGTTTTCTCTTCCAGCAGAGTTTAGCAGATCGCCGTGCAAGTAGTACCGAGATGATGATGATGAAGACGACTACTACAATGGCGACAACAATTGCTACAAGAGTCCTTGTTGAGATTTTCCCACTACCTGCGGCAATAATGCAATATAACCTACGAATCTTTTGACAGTACTCATTGTTTTGCAAGGACTTACTATGCCTTGTCGCCCCATCACCTGAAGAAGGTTGTTGCCGAAACGAAGGAGGAGGAGGAGCCAACGTAATGTCAAAAGAGGCATTTGAGAATTTAAACAACTGCCACCGGAAAAAGCAGATGGGACGCATAACATAGCCTCCACCCTTCTGACGACAGCATGACTGGTAGTCACTCACGCTTTGCCGCAAACACCGGAAGAAATATCTGGCGAGCATTGCATCAATGCGTACATATCCTGGAAAGGTGTCAAGGCTGCAACTGCGGTTCTGTAATGGTTATCACTAGACGATGGTTTGTTCTTTGCCGCGGAAGCTGCACCAATCATACCGAGTATAGATTCATCCCATTTTGACGTAAAATTTATTAGATTTGAGCTGATATCTGGAGTGTAGTAGACAGAATAAGGCGGATTTAGATCTTCAGAGCCTGAGAAAGAAGTGTTGGAGTAGCGGATAAGGCAAAGCGTGGGTGCATCTGCCCACCAATAAGCTTCTGTCTGGTTAGGACAAATCTGCACCAACCATTCTGAAGCTATCTTGATACAACGCAAATAGTCATCTCGAGCTGATTCTGGGATGCACATCCCTGCAACGAAGACTCGATCTGGTTCTTGTCCAAACGAACCGTTGTAGTAGAAACTCTTTTGAGCAGTGACATTGGAAGGAAGAGAAAGGAGGGTGAGATTGCGGTTTGACTCGTATGTACTATTGGGTCTGAAAATCCCATTGTTCGAACATGTTTGTGCTGAAAATGAAGAAACAGCAAAGCTTATGAGAAGAAAACAGAGGATTGATAAGATAAGAAACTCCTGTGCTTAATTTTTCTTCAAGAAATTATAGGTATGATCTTGTCTTGGTAATGAAACATCTGCTCGTTTCTTACCAGTTTAAATAGCAATTGAGGCTTCTCTGCAAAGTTGTAAATGCTAAAATTTTCAACCTAATAAACAGAAGTCCCCATTCTTCATCTTTGTTTCAACTAAAGAGTGGTCCTTTAACCTCCATATAAGCATATACAGCCATAAAATGAGAGAGATAAGTCCAAAGTCAAGGTAAATTATTTTGTTTCTATCTTAATATCTTATAAAATTGTTGAATTTAAGCATCATTCAAAAGCGAACGAAGCATAGTTGCATAGGCAGATGGAGAGGGACCAAAAGGGGCTAATGTATCATTGTCATTAGTTTTTTAACTGTTATATATTTTCATTGGCGGAAAGCTTGGACGAGGATTGATTGTGCATCGTGTTCACACAAAAAAGAGTGAAACCTATCTACAAGCACTAATTTTCTAGCGTACCATACAAGTTAAAACTAAGTATAACTTGTTCAAGGAAAAGAAAAGCACGTATGGATATAAGATACATTTTTGGAAGTTTCAACAAGGAACTAAAAATGAGTGATCGACACATCATCCACATGACAAGTATCACAACCACTTTGCAAGAAAAAACTATGGGACCTGGTAGAACGACTTTGGATATCTTGGTTTGCTCATTTGGCATTTCCATTTGAATGGTTCATCCAAATGCTCTATTTAAGTGAATCATTTTCATTCAAATGATTTAATTCGGTTCAACTAAATGGTTTTGAAAAAGTAACCTAAATTTTAAAAACTTATTCAACTATCTATCTGGATGATGCTTATTTCTTGTACTAAACAAACATTAATTCTCATCTCCATCTAGATGAATCAGTTGAATGAACAATCAAACAAGTCATTCGTGAGCACTAAGACAAAACCTTGTTTTGCTCTTGGGAAACTTAGCTTACTTGGCTGTTGTATCGGTCAAGTTGGATTTGGTTTAGTAAAAAACACAGTTTGGGATCGTTTTCTATACCCGTAATTCATACTTAATCAATCAATTTAAGAGCTTGGATGCATTTTTTTTGGCTTTGTTCACAAGCTTACATGTATATTGAAGTCAAGAAGATACGACAAAATTATAGAAGAATCATTCAAGCTTGTATAGAGATATACTCCAATCTTCATAACCTATAATAGAAACCTTAGCTAATCTGGTCAACCTTGCAGAATCCACCTTCGCCTCGAAAACTTGTTTGTTGCAGCTTCATTCATATTGCAATCAATGTATAGTTGAGAATTGATCATTATCAGCTGCAAAAGAAAAGGTATATGAGTATGCTTCTTGTTTCATATCTTGGTTTTAGTACAAAAAAAAAATGAGCTAAACGAAGAGAAACTAACATTGAAGCTCTGTTCTTAAGGATGAATTTCTCCTCCACCAATGTACCAATCCTAGAACAAACAGTATCATGATGATAACAACCGTTTGAACGGTAATCACCACTATAATTCCATGTGTGTAGGATGTGTCAGCCAATTCAAGCTAATATCACTGTGATAAAGACTCTCAGTCGTAGAGAGGGTTTGATCTCCAAAGGCCGAGCACGTGTGATTCAGTTCTGATGTTAGAGAGGAAAGAGTGTACTTGCTGGAGAGTTGCGGTGTCTTATATGGTTCGAAAAAGTCTTGCCCAATGAACAACAAACCTCTGAGAAATAAATTAAAAGTCAAGATTAAATACCAAATAAAAATTAGAGATGATATTGGATCAACCTAATTTACGATAAGTGTGAGCTTTGGGGAATATTTAATCCATCCATAACCTTTCCGAAACAGAACCTTGGCCAAGCTGTGAGTCATACAAGTAATCCCTAGTCCGAAAATAAGTCCAATAGATCAAGTTCATAATTCCCAACAACTTCTTATTGACTCGATAAAACTCACAAACTGACTCAATAAAGACCAAAAATAAATTCTGAAAATAAACCAAGCAGCAGCACCTGATTCACCAAAATACTAAGACACTTGGGACTGACACAACAACAAGAGTCGAAAAATCAAAAATAAAATGGGTAAATAGCCTCTCCCCCGGACTTAAATCACACCGTCTCCGGTGTGAAAAAGTTCAAGAGATTGGCGACACAATAAAAATAAACATGGATAGTACAATGAAGGTAGTAGGGTTAGAAAAGAGATCACCTTTGAATGGCTGGAGAAACAATTGCCGAACGGTTCTGATAGAACGCATGGGGATTATCCGAATCCCTTATACCCGGCTGTACTTGCGGAGATTGTGGTTGATTTCTTTGCAACTGAGCAATCTGATCCCTTAACAACTGTAACTGAACATTCATCTCTTCCTGATCAGCCATAAGGTCTGGAGCAGCTGTGTTTCTTTGTTGACGGTTTTGACGTTCAAGGCGAGCTAACTCTTTGTTCGTGACACTAATTAATGATCCGGTGAGATTTCTTCTCGTTCTTCTACTGGTCATGCACCTGACACATAGCAAAAACAAATAAAAACAAAATTAGCAAAATTCTTAGACTATAAATAAAATCAAATGTCAAAGGTAACGCAATTGGTCCCCGGCAACGGCGCCAAAAACTTGATGTGTAAAGTTTTAACCCAAAATAAAATCCGCAAGTGCACAGACAATCGCAGTAATATATAGGGTATCGAATCCACAGAGACCAATGTTACACTATGAAATTATAGATTCTAATCTAAAGCTAAGATAAAATATGGTTTTGTGATTTTCGAAACAATGAAAACGGCAAAATAAAACGATGAAAAATTCAATAAAAACAAGCACTAGATCAAGGTAATTCGCCGGTGATTTCGGATTCAGGACTGAGCAACTATTCAGGAATTAATTTAAGTACGGTCTAGAACTCAAACATAATGATAATATTGCCCCACTGTCGTGATGAATCAATAACTTTGTCTAACAACCTAAATACCTAAACCGTCGTTTGGACCCAGCGATGTTGACAAGCATTAACGAGTTGGTTCAATTTGTTCACAATTGATGGTAACAATCAACTGTCATTGGTTACACACCAATTGCTCACCAATGGTTTATCTAGCAACCTAGAGCATTGTCGTGAATAAGTTTAACTTGAAATCATAGACTAGGTGATCAAATTAATCTAAGCATTAAAAATCCTTATTGATGAAGACTGATGAAAGTCCTTTTTGTATCCGGTTTTATCAACCTAGAATCACTACTTCAATTGTAGAATAGTATAGGTTCGTTAAGGGACCAACAATACACTCTAACCCTATGGATTACAAGTTCAGCTAAGCGATTAAAATAAAAGGTTTGAGTATCACGATTTATGAAAGCAAGTAACGTAAAATCGGTTAAAAAAATTATGAGAAAAAGCGTTAGATCGAAGGATATATCTCAGGGATTAGGATATCAAAACCAAGCAATTATTCAGGTTATCAATTTGTGAACCAATCTAGAACTCAATCATAAATTTAAGAGGATCCACTGTCGTGACATCAACTACTTTAACAATTCAATCTAACACCCTAAACTGTCGTTTGAGGTTACAAAGAATGATAAGCATTAAACGAATGGGATTGATTTGTTCACGTGTTGCCTTAACTTCAACTGTCATTGGCTAAGGATAACTCGCCTATCTAACTTAATTCAAGTAATTCACTACACTTTTGATGAGTAAATTAAACCTAAAATCAGAGGCTAGGTGATCAAACTAGTCTCGGCATTACGATCAACATTAGACAGAGATAATCGAATTATGGATTAAAACCTATCTATGCTTAGTTATGATTCTCTAATCCCATCGAACCCTCGACCTAACAAAGGAGATTACTCGCACATAGATGGCTGAAACATAACAAGATAGATGAAGGAATTCATAGATAAAATAAAGAGTTTAAGGTTTAAGAAAACTTCAATCTCAAGGTGGAAGAACAAGTCTCAAAACTCAAAGCAAAAAGTATCAAATCTCTCTCTCGTGTGTCTCCTTCGATCTCCGTGCGTCTCTCCCTTGTCTTGTATCTCCGTGCGTCTCTCTCTTCTTGTCTCTCCGTTGTGTGTGTGTAATGGAATGTCTCTCTGGGGATGTGCGAAAGTGAGAGAGTGAGAATGTGCCCACGTGAAAAGAGGATGTCTCCTGGTAATGTGCGTACGTGAGAGAGAGAAACCAAAAAGAAGATTAAACAAAAGTTTTCCAACTTTCCCACTAAGGAACGTGAGTGCTTTCCCAAGAAGACAAGGAACTTTTCTTCTCCCCCACTAGAGAATGTCGGAGTCCTGAGAGTGGAGAAGGTTCATTTATACTTTATTATTTTAAATCTAGGTAAAAGAAGACGGAGCCTCTGGCGAGCAGGTGCTCGAGCAGGGGGAGCAGGTGCTCCTTTTCCGGAACGGGTGCTCTTTGGCTCCAAAATCTCCAAAAGATCGTGTTTTCCTTCTTTTTTCGCCAAGCCTCCTAGCAAGTTCCAATTCTCCATTCCAGCTACCTTTAGACCTAGAGTGACTCAAAAGAGAAAGAAAGACTCGATAAAAACCTACAAAACAAAGGTTAGAATGCGCTAAAAACGCATTATATCAATTCCCCCAGACTTAGATCTTTGTTTATCCTCAAACAAATTCAAAAATAAGTAAAGGAGAAAGGTTTGAAAACGCGGGAACTCTTTTATCCTTAGTGAACCGAGTTAATAACCTTCAATCTGCAGACCACATAATTTAGATTACGAATAGCAAAGCTTTACCAAAACATTTTTAACACGTTTCTCAACTAAGTCATTTCCTAAACACAAACTCAACGCACTCAAAGTATGCGTGAGGGTCTCGCTAAAGGCACCTTTTAGGGTAGACCATGCTAAGGGTTTAAGGCCATTTAGAGGTGGAGTTCAAAGTGTTTAAAGTGTTTAAGGGTTACCCGATATTTCGTAGAGGATGTAGGATATCGCACAAAATTGCAAGAGAGAATAAGTCCGTTGATATCCACATTCTCTAAACCACTCTTTCTTCTCCAAATCTCTCTAACATCTCATCCAGCTATCGTCCACCTTGGGTACACTTACTGTGTAGAGAGACACTTTTTCTATTTTACAGACTCACCACTCTTCATCATCTATTTTTTTTTATTTCTTTTATTTTTTTTTTTTTTTTTTTTTTTTTTAGAATGATGATGAAGAGGGTTTAAATTACAAGCATGTGTCTCTCAAACACGAAGACAAATAGAGTTACTGTACATACCCAAGTGGAGCTCATCATTGCTATTCCTTCCTCGTGGATTTTTGTTCCACCTCATTTTAAAATCATCTTTTGAAAATAGGAGAGGGTGCTCTCGTTCTTCAGAAAGAGTGATTCAGAGGCAGTGTCGACTCGATTCTCTCCGGCCCTTTTGCGCATATGCTGCACATTTGACAATGAAGTAACAAGAATGAAGGGAGCTTGAAAAGAGGTAATGGTTAAGGAGGGTACTAACTAAAAATGAGCTAGCTATTCAGGAACAACAAGAGTGATAAAAATGATAAGGAGTCCTGAATATGGTTCGTTTCCCTAATCTAGTGCCAGTAACGAAAGGAAATTATGGTTAATCTGAAACCTGGAAGATAGTGTGTCGAAGTGTTCCAGCTGTTCCTTGTACCTATGCTCTGTAAAAATGGTCACTAGAGAGAAGATTAAACATAGATAGTTCAAATATCATCATAAGATAAAGTCCTAATTCCCTACAAAGTTTTGACTCAATAAAAACTAGACTCAATAAGACATAAATAAATAGAAAACAACCAAAATAAACGTCATTAGTAGCAACTCCCCCAGACTTACTTCACACCGTCTCGGTGTGAAAATAAGAAAAAAGGAGTGAAAATAAATCAAAAGGAAAAGCATAAAAATTGTTTTTGATTTTTACCCTCGAGAGCAAGCGCTTTTTTTTTTTTTTTTATTAAGCAGAACACAAGTACTGAAAACACAAATAAAATGTGAGTAATAAAAGGAAATTAAAATGAAATAGTTAGAAAACGTACCGGTGGGTTGCCTCCCACCAAGCGCTTGGTTAAAGTCTATAGGTTGACTTGATTAGCCATTTAGGCTTTTGGTGCATCGCCTAAGGGGATGAATCCACCTTCGGCTTGGTTTATCTCAGAAAGGTACGACTTACATCACTGACCGTTGACCACGAACTCCTTGCCCTTTGAGTCCAGCAACACCACGGCTCCATAAGACTGAACCTCCTTAATGAGGAAAGGGACCGACCACCTAGATCGCAACTTTCCAAGAAAAAGTTTGAGACGAGAATTAAAGAGGAATACCTGGTCGTTTGGTTGGAAGTCTCGGTTGAGAATCCTCTTGTCGTGATACATCTTGGTTCTCTCCTTGTATATCTTTGAACTCTCATAGGCCAGGTGCCTAATCTCTTCCAATTCGTTAAGCTACATTGAACGCCTTTCCAAGGCAGGTTTGATGTCGTAGTTCATTAGTTTAACCGCCCATGTTGCCTTATACTTTAGCTCTACAGGTAGATGACACGACTTCCCATATACCAGGTGAAAAGGCGTTGTCCCCAATGGCGTTTTGTAGGCAGTCCGATAAGCCCACACCGCATCGTCCAACTTAGCGGCCCAGTCTTTCCTTGTGGTACCTACGGTCTTTTGTAGGATACTCTTGATTTCTCTGTTGCTAATCTCAACTTGGCCACTAGTTTGCGGGTGATATGGCGTTGCAACCTTATGCTTTACACCATTTTTCCTCAGAAGGTTCTCAAAAACCTTATTGATGAAATGACTCCCTCCATCGCTAATCACCACTCGCGGGACTCCAAACCGAGGGAATATTATGGTTTAAAACATCTTTAAAACCACAACAGCATCGTTTGTTGGGGAGGCGATGGCCTCAACCCATTTGGACACGTAATCAACAACCACCAAGATGTACTCGTTTCCATATGAGGATGGGAACGGTCCCATAAAGTCTATCCCCCACACGTCGAACACTTCAACTTCCAGAATGAAGTGCTGAGGCATCTCGTTCTGTCGCGAGATGTTTCCCTGCCTCTGACATGTGTCGCATCGTGAGATAAATGCATGTGCATCCCGAAACATCGTCGGCCACCAATACCCAGCCTGCAATACCTTGGATACTGTTTTGAAAGTCGCGAAGTGCCCAACATATCCTGAACTATGGCTTGTAAAGGTATGGATCGTCCCAAAAATATCTCCTTATGTCTCGCAAAAACTTTCGCTTTCTGTTTCCCATAAATTCAGCCGGTTCCTGCTCAGCAGCAATGTAGTTCGCTATCTCTCCAAACCATGGAAAACTTAGGGGAGTTGTCTTGGAAACACCAGCACACAAAGTTTCTAGAGCAGGTGCTCTTTCTGCTGGAGCAGGTGCTCCCTTCTGGACTGGGTGCTCCGTAAAACAGATTCCAATTGCGTATACATGTTCAACGGGTAGTGCATCATCAAGCGGTATTGTTTCCTTCACTTTCAGGCGGGACAAATGATCAGCTACCCCATTCTCAGTTCCTTTTTTATCAACAATCTGTAGATCAAACTCTTGAAGCAACAAGATCCACCTCAAAAGCCTCGGTTTTGCATCTTTTTTGTGAGCAAGTACTTTAACGTCGCGTGGTCGGTATGTACAATCACCTTCGACCCGACAAGGTATGATCTGAATTTCTCAAAGGCGAACACCACTGCCAGCAGCTCCTTTTCAGTCGTAGCGTACTTACACTGAGCGTCATCCAAAGTACGGCTAGCATAGTAAATCACGTTGAGCTTTTTATCATTCCTTTGCCCCAAAACGGCTCTAACAGCGTAGTCGCTAGCATCCATCATTACTTCAAATGGCAAATCCCAATCCGGTGGTTGAACAATCGGTGCACTCGCCAATGCTCCCTTTATGGTATGAAACGCCTCAAGGCAAGCTCCATCAAACACAAACTTGGTTTCCTTGCATAGGAGTTGAGTTAGCGGTCTTGCTATCTTTCAAAAATCTTTAATGAACCGTCTGTAGAAACCAGCATGACCAAGGAAACTCCGAATCCCTCTAACCGAATCAGGAGGTTGCAGACTCATCATCACCTCAACTTTCGCTCGGTCAACCTCAATACCGTTCTCTGATATCCGATGACCCAAAACGATGCCATCCCTGACCATGAAATGGCACTTTTCCCAATTTAAGACCAGATGCTTCTGCTCACCCCTTTGTAACACCCTGCACAAGTTTGACACACACCCAGAAAAAGAGCTTCCATAGACGGAGAAGTCGTCCATGAAAACTTCCATTATATCCTCAATCAAATCAGTGAAAATGGACATCATGCACTTTTGAAAAGTCGCAGGGGCATTACATAATCCAAATGGCATTCTGCAGTATGCAAAAGTGCCATAGAAACACGTGAAGGTCGTCTTCTCCTGATCATCTGGGTGAATAGGAATCTGAAAGAAACCTGAATAACTATCTAGGAAGCAGTAGTAAGGGTGGTTAGCTAATCTCTCGAGCATTTGATCAATAAAAGGCAAGGGAAAATGATCCTTTCTAGTAGCAGCATTTAGCTTTCTATAATCAATGCACATTCGATGTCATGTGACAGCCCTAGTGGGTATTAATTTGTTCCTATCATTGGCGATCACAGTGATCCCGCCCTTTTTAGGTACAACATGAACGGGACTGACCCAACTACTATCAGAGATTGCATATATAACACCAGCTTCTAAGAGTTTCATTATCTCTTTCTTAACAACTTCCTTTAAATTCGGATTCAGCCTTCTTTGGTGTTCTACAGAGGTTCTAGATTCATTCTCTAAATGTATCCTATGCATGCATAAATCAGGTGAGATTCCAGGGATGTCACCTAACGAGTAGCCTAAAGCCTTTCTATACTTTTTGAGCTCGCATAAGAGTAAGGCGGTTTCCACATTGTTCAAATCAACATTAATTATAACAGGATATGTGGAGTTAGGACCAAGAAACGCGTACCTTAACCCGGTTGGTAGGGTTTTGAGCTCAAGTTTTGGAGCTTTCAGCTCGCTCCACGGATCGTCAACAGGATTTCCAAGAGCAGGAGCAGGTGCTCCTTCTGGGGGAGCAGGTGCTCCTTCTGTTTCAAGTCTCAAAAACCCTGTTGAATTTTCCAATTTCCCCGAATTCAACATCCTTGCAAACCCAACAGTATCTTCACTTAAATTCCCGTGTTCACCCTCAGCCTTCGTCAATGCAACATTCAAGGGATCATCAGCAAGAATCTCTTCAATCTCTCCATCCGAGATTTCGAGACTGTCAACAATTGCATAGGTTTGCCCATCGATGGTCGGTTTCTTCAGCATCCGATCCATCTCAAACTCCATAATTATGTCTCCTAGTTGGAGACCGATTGTTCCATTCCGTACGTCAATGATCGCACCAGCTGTGCGCAGGAAAGGACGTCCCAAAATTAGGGGGTCTTTCGGCTCATCATCAAGTTCCAACACCACAAAATCCGCTGGAATCAAGATGTTCCCAATCCTGACGTGCAAATCCTCCAAAATTCCCATAGGCAGCTTAATTGACCTGTCAGCAAATACCAACGAAATCCGTGTTGGTTTGAATTTCGTGTAACCCAGCTTTCTCGCGACCGAATAGGGCATGAGATTCACACTTGAACCTAAGTCGCATAGAGAGCAGTCAAATCGCACAGGACCGATTTCCACTGATAAAACAAATTTTCCGAGGTCCTCTTGCTTTTTAATTACCTTATTTTGTAGCACAACACTACAATTCCTTGATATCATCATTGCGCTTTGTTCTGAAGAGATCTTACCCGTTACCAAACCTTTGACGTATTTTTTCATGGATGGCATCATCTGAATCGCATCCGCCAATGTTAGCTTAACCGTCAAATCTTGCAGCATTTCCTTGCACTTTGCCTCCTCTAAATCTTTCTGTGATTTCCTTGGAGGTACTGGGTAGGGTACAGGGGTTTTGTAGACACGAGATCGAACCCTATCAACTATCTTATTCGGCCGTACTACCCTAGAAGTTGGTCCGAAAACTTCTTCTTTGTTTTCTGTTTCAGGAGCAGGTGCTCCTTCTGTCGGAGCAAGTGCTCCTTTTGCGGGAGCAGGTGCTCCTTCTGGGCTGTTTTCAGCTTCTGCCCTTACGACTGGTGGAAGTGTTCTTCCACTTCTCAACTCTATTGCTTGCACAAACTCTCTGGGGTTCGTGTCCGTTTTACCTGGCAGCACTCCCTGTGGCCTCTTGATTGCATCAGCTGTCTGAGCAACCTGAGTGTCGAGCTTTTTCACGTGGTTGCAAACTGCCTCAAGCCGACCGTTAAGGTCCGAATACATAGCATCCACCTTTATGTTGATCTCAGTAGCAGACTTCTGCTGGTTGGACATCAGTTGCAGCATCATCCCTTTCAACTCATCATGAGGGGTACTTCCAGAGCTCGCAGGAGCCTGAAAGTTTGAATGCTGCTCTTTTTGTCCTTGAAAGGGGAGGAATGTCTTCCCTTGGAAACCTTGGGGGCCGGTTTGCTGCGGATAAACCTGGTCCTGTGGATTCTCAACATTCGTACTATGATAGGAGAAATTTGGGTGACTTCTATAGTTTTGGTTGAACCCACGGTTTCGCACAAAACCTTGGCCGTTCACGTAGCTTACTTCTTGCTGATCACTGTCTCCTTCCTCAACCATCTCCTCAGCAAGTGGTTCACCATTTTCATCTGCAAAATGAACCATCCTTTGGTTCGCTTTGAGCAATAAATTTACCTTAGCAGTAAGATCATCAATCTTTTGGGAATCCATTCCACTGGGTTTCGTAGTTCTATCATACTCCTGGGACTTGTTGCTAGAACTCGCAGCCAAGTTCTCTATCAACTTATACGCACCCTCTCTGGTTTTTGTCATAAAATCCCCATCGCTAGCAGCATTAAGTGCGTTCCTATAATCCCAGTCAACACCATCGTAGAAGATACTAAGTAGATTCTCATCAGTGAAACCATGATGTGGGCATTCCCTTTTGTACTCCTTGAACTGTTCCCACACCTCACAGAAGGACTCTCCTGAATGCTGTTGAAAAGAGGAGATTTTGTTCCTCAAACTCGCGGTTTTTGTTTTTGTGTAGAAGTGATCCAAAAACGCGGCTCTGCATTGTGTCCAAGTTGTGATGGATCCAGCAGGTAGAGATTGAAGCCAACGCGAAGCCTTATTCGCGAGTGAGAAAGGGAATAGCTTGCACTTTAAGAAATCCGGGTTCATCCCATTAGAACTCGTCGTGGAGCAGATCTCCTCGAAGTTTTCTATATGGTCCATCGGAATTTAAGCAGGCAATCCATGGAACAAATGCTGCTTAACCAGTGATATCATCTACGGTTTGATCTCATAATCATTCCGGTCAACAGGAGGAGGAACTATAGCAGCTCGGTTCTGGTAGAAAGCATGGGGATTGTCCATATCCCCTATAGCTCGCTGCTGCTCACGCGCACGCTGTTGCTGCTGTTCGCATGCGTGCTGTTGCTGCATTTGAGCCATTTGCTCTTGCAATCGCTGCAGCTCAGCTGCCATATTGTTGTCGCCTTGTGCGCCCATGTCGGCTGAATTAGGCCTTTTTTGTCGATTGACTCGTTCTAGCCTCACGAGTTCCATGTTACTTAGGATGACAAGGGGGGTTTGGATATTTCTCCTTGTGGTCATACACCTGAAACACACGTAAAAGAAACAAAAGAATGAGTTTAGTGCTTAGTCTAAAATCGTAAACGAAAATTAGAGGTATCGAGTTGGTCCCCGTCGCAACGGCGCCAATTTGATGAAAGTCCTTTTTGTATCCGGTTTTATCAACCTAGAATCACTACTTCAATTGTAGAATAGTATAGGTTCGTTAACGGACCAGCAATACACTCTAACCCTATGGATTACAAGTTTAGCTAAGCGATTAAAATAAAAGGTTCGAGTATCATGATTTATGAAAGCAAGTAAACGTAAAATCGGTTTAGACAATTATGTGAAAAAGCGTTAGATCGAAGGATATATCTCAGGGATTAGGATATCAAAACCAAGCAATTATTCAGGTTATCAATTTGTGAACCAATCTAGAACTCAATCATAAATTCAAGAGGATCCACTGTCATGGCATCAACTACTTTAACAATTCAATCTAACACCTTAAACTGTCGTTTGAGGTTACAAAGAATGATAAGCATTAAACGAATGGGATTGATTTGTTCACGTGTTGCCTTAACTTCAACTGTCGTTGGCTAAGAATAACTCGCCTATCTAAGTTAATTCAAGTAATTCACTACACTTTTGATGAGTAAATTAAACCTAAAATCAGAGGCTAGGTGATCAAACTAGTCTCGGCATTACGATCAACATTAGACAGAGATAATCGAATTATGGATTAAAACCTATCTATGCTTAGTTATGATTCTCTAATCCCATCGAACCCTCGACCTAACAAAGGAGATTACTCGCACATAGATGGCTGAAACATAACAAGATAGATGAAGGAATTCATAGATAAAATAAAGAGTTTAAGGTTTAAGAAAACTTCAATCTCAAGGTGGAAGAACAAGTCTCAAAACTCAAAGCAAAAAGTATCAAATCTCTCTCTCGTGTGTCTCCTTCGATCTCCGTGCGTCTCTCCCTTGTCTTGTATCTCCGTGCGTCTCTCTCTTCTTGTCTCTCCGTTGTGTGTGTGTAATGGAATGTCTCTCTGGGGATGTGCGAAAGTGAGAGAGTGAGAATGTGCCCACGTGAAAAGAGGATGTCTCCTGGTAATGTGCGTACGTGAGAGAGAGAGAGACCAAAAAGAAGATTAAAACAAAGTTTTCCAACTTTCCCACTAAGGAACGTGAGTGCTTTCCCAAGAAGACAAGGAACTTTTCTTCTCCCCAACTACAGAATGTCGGAGTCCCGAGAGTGGAGAAGGTTCATTTATACTTTATTATTTTAAATCTAGGTAAAAGAAGACGGAGCCTCTGGCGAGCAGGTGCTCGAGCAGGGGGAGCAGGTGCTCCTTTTCCGGCGGTACTCTTTGGCTCCAAAATCTCCAAAAGATCGTGTTTTCCTTCCTTTTTCGCCAAGCCTCCTAGCAAGTTCCGATTCTCCATTCCAGCTACCTTTAGACCTAGAGTGACTCAAAAGAGAAAGAAAGACTCGATAAAAACCTACAAAACAAAGGTTAGAGTTGTAGACTGATCCAGCAAGGAGAAGAAACAAATTGGAACAATAATCGGAAGAAACAATTGGGAGAAACAATTGAAAGATTCTCCAACTTAGAAAAAGAAGAATAAGAACGTGTCTCTGTGTGAACGTGAGAGTCTGCCCTTTTCCCAGGCGGCTGACTCTTATTTATAAACTTTATTTTGAATCTAGGTAAAAATCGGAGCCTCTGGCGAGGAGGTGGGCCGAGCAGGCGGGCGAGCAGGTGCTCGAGTACATAAATCGCCTTTTTGCTCCAAATTCATCTCGTTTGCTCAATGAGCCCCAGTAACTCCAATTCATGTTCCAAGGCCTCCTAGAACCTAAGAAGACACAAAAAGAACTAGAAAGACTCGAAAACAATAGAAAACAATAAATAAAATAGGCTAAAATCCTAATATATCACTAACGTGCCCTACAAATGGAAAATGATAGGGTCAGCTCCTTCCAAGTTGTTTCAAGACAAGTAATGAACCAAGTAGTTGAAGAATATATATATACCTTGTAGACTTCGCCAAATCCACCTTCACCGAGTTTGTTAGTCTTTGCAAATTTTTCCGTTGCTGCTTCAATCGTCTTAAAATCTAACTGGAGTGAATTTACAGTCGTAATACCAGCTGCATAATCAAATAAAAGACACGCTAATAGATAATATCACCAACAACTTATATATTTCCATAAACTATTTGCTAAATAGCTAAGAGGCCAAATAAACGCATAATAACAACACTCACATTGATCAAGATCAATTTCTTTATATTATTTTCTCCTTTGTGAAAATCGGCGAGCAAGCAGTGCCAAGAAGATGATGACAATAACTACACTGAGAATAACAATTGCAGCAATAGTTCCCATTGAAAATTTCCTGCTGTCTGCCAAAGCTCAAAAGCAAACACTACATAAGTTTTGAAATCTGTTTGACATTTCTCATAGCTTTTTCAAGGACTTACCTGTCTTGATTAAAGACGGAGGAGGTTGCGACAAAGGTCTTGCTGTCATGACATTAAAAGCGCCGCCAAATGGATATAACTCTGCTCTAAAACCGCAACTTAGCCTTAAAATAGAGCCTCCTTGCCTCCCAAGGCAACACTTCTGATAGTTACTAACACTTTCTTTTAAGCATAGATTACATTGAGCCGGAGACAAATCAGGAGTGCATTGCGTTGTCGCATAGAGAGTTTGTGAATCAGGCAAAGCAGCTACATCGGCTGCATAGTACTTTGCGCCGGACCACGTTGCATTTGTGCTTGAAGAAGCTTCTTCTATCATACGGTGAGTTAATCCACTTCATACTCTAGAAAACTTCGTTTGATTTGTTTTGAAACCGTTAAGGCAGAGGAATTCATGACGTGGTTCCAACTCTAAGGTACCAACAAAGGAAGTATCGGAGTAACGGATCATACAAATAGTTCTGTTTACTCTCCAAGCAAATGCTTTTTTTCTCTTGGAGGCAAGTCTCTCGTACTAAGTTGGAAAGAGACAAGATACAACCGGCGCAGGCTTCTTCTTCAGTACCTGGGATGCACATCCCTGCGGCATAGATTCTGTTAGGTGATTGACCTATTGCGCCGTTGTAGAAGCCATAGTGAGATGTGACATTAGAAGAAAGAGATATGAGGATAAAGAGACGATTAGTGTCAAAAGTAGAATTAGGTGTAAAAAGGGTTGTGTGTATGCATGGAAATGCAGATACAAGACTAGTGCTTGTGAGGATAAACCAGAGGAATAGTAAAGACATATTTAGATTGTAAAGTGATTTTGAAGAAATGAAACTGTTGAGATAAATAGCCATTTTTGTGGGCATCAATTTCCACGATCACATTGATCATCCAGTAGGGGGATTTAGTCTTCTTAGCATTTTTCATGGAAGTTGACGAAAACATAGTAAAAGACAAATATGAAGACTTGTTAGCTTCTGCACAAATATAATATCTTGTGGAATTGATGTGAATATGACCAGTTCTGCATTTTTAAATAGTCTGTCTCCGTTGAATCAACATTATAACAAAAAACCGAATTTGAAAATTTTGGATAGTGAAAAAAGTTTTACACCGACCAAGTTGTACACTACAAGAAAACAGTACAAGAAAACAACGTGTTGCCGTTTTGATAGGAACCCAAAGTACCTAAACATCACAGAGCGGAACATTGTTAAGGTAGTTACACCAAACGTTTATAAATATTTTTGGGAATGGTTAACTATATTCAGTTACCAAACAGATAATCGGTGCTAATTCGATGATTGCTGAATACCACCCAACGGAAATATGCACCATGGAGGAGGAAGATGAAGAAACTACTGGGTACGAATATGAAACAGTGCCAAACTCCGAGGAAGAATAAATATATAACTCGTCCATGATTAAGAATAATTTAAACCTTTAAAGCTTTATGTTGAATTAATATTAAATAATGTCTTAGTATGTATTGTACGATTTTATAATGTTGTCATGTGTTTTATTTCCTATTAGGGATTGAGAAATAGTGATGTTATATATGTGTAATACGTTTCGAAGCTGCACTAATATATTTTTCTTGGTTGCGAGGGTCAAATTAACATTCACGCTTAAAGTTATTTTTAAAAACCTTCTAATCAACTTTAAAACCATATCATATACTTTTTAATCAAAGAATTTTATATTTTTAAAAACTTTATAATGAAATTTAAATTTGTCGATAAAATTAAAAAGCATTAAAAAAGAATGCCGTCGGAATCCCGTCTTAATTGTAAGACGGAATTCCGACGGTTTGGGGGTTTTTGTTATTTTTAATTGTATCGACAAATTTAATTAAATTGAAAACCCAAAACCGTCGGAATTCCGTCTAAGTTCTAAGACGGAATTCCGACGGTTGGGGTTTATATTAATTTTTATTTTATCGACAAATTTAGGAAAATTAAAACTCAAAACCGTCGGAATTCCGTCTTAGAAGTAAGACAGAAATCCAACGGTTCACCGACGGAAACCCTAATTTCCCCAGCCGCCAAAAGACTTCGTAATCTTCGTCAAAGCAGGAATACCGTCGGAGTTACCGTCGGAAATTTTTAATGCCGTCTGATTTCCCTCGGACCACCTTTTAAATCAACAGTCTTCGTCTTCCCCGAACTCAGATCTCTAAAAAAAAAAAAAATTCTTAAAATCTCCTCCGTTCCTCCGCCGATTCTCCGCCGTTGCTACTCGTTTGGACGCCGATTGGACGCCGATTCTTCTCCTCCGTCGTGAATCATCTCCATCTTTTGCCAAATCAAAAACTATGTAAGTTTTCCATTCATTAATAGAATTTCTCCAAAATTGGTCTTCATGATTTAAGATTGTTGTTGAGGATCCGAAATTGTTCGTGATGATTAATAGAGTGGTAAGAAATTAGGTTTGTAGAATGTTAAGAAATTGTTCATGAGAATTAATAGATCCGAAATTGTTCTTTAGGATTTGTAGATTCTTTAAACAAATTTCTAAAATTAATGTTAATACAATTTTTTAACGAATTATGAATTAACAAATGAAGTAAATAATCATTTTAGGGTTTATGAGGATGTTATAAATATATGAAATTAGGTTTGTAGTTAATTTGCAAAATTTTTGAAGTTTGATAATTTTAGGAGTTTACTAATTACGAGATTTTTAAACAATTCTAAATTTATAAATATTTCTAATTTTAAGAATTAGATTTTCATTTGTGTTATGTGTTTTTTAGGGATTTTTTATAATTTAATATATAATTAATATATAAAATTGTAATTTTCTAAATATCCTATATAGAATATTTTAAGGTAATCATTTTAAATCCTTATAATTTAAATTTTTTATAACATTAATAAAAGAATTTAAATCTTTATAATTTTAAACTTTAAATCCTCTAAATTTAAATTTTATAAATTTTAAAATGTATATCTTTAACAATTTTCCTATTAATTTATCATTAATATGCAAAATTATAAATTTATATATATCCTATATATATATACAAAATTTTAAGAAAATCTATTAAATTCCTTACAATTTTAAATAACATTAATAAAACAATTTAAACCTTTAAAATTTTAAAACTAGTTTAGGAAAAGTTTTTAATAAAAGTTTGAAACTATACATATCAATTTCCCAACAAAACCTAAATCCATAAACTTCGGTTTCTGAATAAACAATATACAAAAAAGCCCTAATTACTTAAATGACATAAAACCCATAAATTCCATAAAACCCTAATCCCCAATATCCTTAAAAACCATAATCCTAAAATTCCAATTAACTAAATTCCAAAATCTCAAAATCACATACATTCCAAATTCCATAAATCCCAAAATATCTAAATCTTAGAATTATGGAAATCGTAGGGAATATGGGGACTTTCATAACTCTAGACGAGGTGGGAGTTCCAGTAGGGGAGGTCGGACTACGAGTGAGACGCAGTTCCCCGAGGATAGTCCCCACTTGGAGACCCCATTCATGTCTCATCCCCCGGCTACATCCCACTCAGCTCCCACCCCGCTGACCATCGACCAGGTTGTGGCGCAACCTGGACGTGATAGGTTGACGCGTCTAGATCCAGACACGCCACCTAACACGACTTGGTAAGTCTTATTTGAATATGTAGTGGATTTAATAATTTTACATAAATATTTAAATAAATATTTTAATAGGTTCCAATTCTCGGGAAACGATATTACGGGTTCTATCAACGAAATGATGAACTCCATGCTCACTAAACCGTATCCCACATACAACGACATGCCTCCAGAGGACCGGGACACTTGGTTCCGACAATTTGCGGTAAGATTTTATTTTATTTGTTTTAATTGTATTTCCTATATGACGCACAATTTAATTACTAATGCGGGAATGTTGTGTTTTTTTGCAGGAAGATTTTACGTGGGACCCAGTCCTCACATCCAGGGTCCGAAAGGAATTCGACAAAAGGGCGGCGAGGAAGTTCTCGTGGAAGATCAACGAGTGAAAAGACGCGTGGTATAAAGAGGGGAAGGTACCAAAGGTTTTTAAATATAAACCAGCTGAGATGTGGACTGGACTACTTCGACATTGGGAATTAGCGGCAACTGTTGAGGACTCCGAGAAACACTCGACTAACCGCAACAACACCCGGAAGGAGAAGGGAAAAGCGACCCACAACCTCGGTGCAACGAGCAAGGCTTCAGCTGCTCAGAAAATAGTAAGTAGTTAAATAATTCATAAAAGTTTTGAATTCCGTAACGAAATTGTATATGGTAACAGTTCCAGGAGACAGGTGTCTATCCTTCCAACCTCGATATGATCAAGTATTCGCACACCAACAAGAAGACCGGTGAAATTGAAGACCCGATTGCTCGTGAAATCGTGGAAGCTGTGGAGAGGCGGCAGGTGGAGTTCCTCCAATCGCAACCGATCGTGGAAGGAACTCCGGCGCCAACCGAAGTTCCAGTCGAGAAGACCAACGAGTTCACCTACGAGGTTAGTAACCGACTCAATTTTAATGAAATTTAAACATTACTTTTAATACAAGTTATGAAATTTTAAAAAAAAAAATTTCTTAGGTGACTCCTAAGACCAGAGGCCGTGTTTACGGCCTCCCTGAGGATAGTAGCTCGTCTGTTTCGACGGTTCGATATCGCGGTGCTAGCAGGTTGGAGGCGGAAAACCAAGAGCTGCACGACCGGCTTAGGGAAATGGAGGAAGCGAGAAAGAAGGATAAGGAGGAGGCCGAGGCAGCGAGAGCGAGAGATAAGGCGGACGCCGATGCACGATTTAAAGCAATGGAACAGATGATGCAGAACTTCTTCGGTACCAGTACGCCTAGACCGGAATAGGATTTGGAGAGTTTTAAATTTGATTGTAAAACTATAAAATACATTTTAATTTTATTAGTTTGTAATTTTAAATTTTATTATATTTTAATTTTAATTTTAATTTTATTAGTTTTTATTTTTCATTTTTATAAAAAATATTAATATATTTTATTTTTAAATTAAATAATTATAAAATTTTTTAAAAAATTACGTTAACCGTCGGAATTCCGTCTGGTAGCGCGGGAAAACCGAAACCGTCGGAATTCCGTCTGTTCACCCCGGAAAAACGAAACCGTCGGAATTTCGTCTGTTTACACCGGAAAACCGAAACCGTCGGAATTCCGTCTGTTCACACCGGAAAACCGAAACCGTCGGAATTCCGTCTGTTATGGCCAGAACACCGAAACCGTCGGAATTCCGTCTGTCATCGTCGGAAAACCGATACCCGTCGGAATTCCGTCTTGGTCATGTTGCTTTGAAGTTTTTTTTATGGGACGAATCTGATGAGGTCACAAAGGAGATACGGGTTTACGCATCATCCCCTGGTTCACTTCGATTCTTGTAGTTTCCCTTACAACATGCTTTCCGCGGGTCCCAAAAGAGATACGGGTTTACGCATCATCCCTTGGGTCACTTGGGCATGTTGCTTTGATTTTCTCCCCTATATATTATCATTTTTTTTTATAGGGGAGGATTTGAAAGTTAAATGATTCAAAAGTTAGGGAGGAGAGAGTATACTTGCTGGAAAGTTGTGGTGTCTTACACGGTTCGAATAAGTCTTGCCCAATGAACATCAAACCCCTAAGAAAGAAATTAAAGAGCAAGATTAAATACCAAATAGGAATTTGAGATGACATTAGATCAGCCTAATTTCTGATAAGTGTGAGCTTTGGGGTAATTTAAAAATCAACCATATGTGGGAGCACCCAGCACGAGCAGGTGCTCGGCAGAGATGTGGGGTGCTCAAAACAGAACTTTGGCCAAGTTGTGAATCATACAAGTAATCCCTAGTCCTAACATAAATCCAATAGATCAAGTTCAAAATTCCATTTCCAAACAACCTCTTATTGACTCAATAAACTCAAAAGGAGACTCAAGAAAAACTAAAATCAAAAGTAAACTCAAAAGCAGACACAACAACCAGACCGCTCCCCCGGACTTGAATCACACCGTCTCTGGTGTGAAAAAGTTCAAGAGATTGGCGACTCAAGGAAAATAAGGATAAAAATAGATAGTAGGTTTAGGAAAGAGATCACTGATTAGGAGCCTTGTCGTCATCGTTGCGGCGGTTGTGAGATGGGAGATTAGGGCTTACGGTTTTGAACGAGTGGAGGAGGAGCTTGCTCGGTTTCGGTGGGTTGCCTCCCACCAAGCGCTTGTTTTAATTCGTTAGCTTGACTCTTGCGGCAAGGTGAATATTATGGCGGCCGCGGTCCCATGTGGTACACGGGATCCAGCTTCTCCGGATCAGGCATGTAAGGAACATCAGGGTGGGCGCTGGTTGGGTAGGATTGTGTACCGGTAGGAGAAGAAGGGAGTTCGAAAAGAACATACCATTGCTCAGGTGGTGGTCGCGGTCTTCTGGAGTACACCCCATAAGTATCTCCAGGATCAATCACGTATGTAGCGGTGGGGATGACAGCAGCTCCTGAGTCGACTCTAATCCGCTTGAGAGGTGGATGAAGTGTTATGTCATGAAATTTCCGCTTGTGGCAACTACCAGGTGTAGCTGCTTCCTTAGTTGACATCTCAACTACTTCTGTCTCATTGTGTTCAGGAGGCTTGGGGTCAGGATCAGGATCAGGGGGATCAGGGACGTGCAAATCCTCGATAATGCCTACAGGAAGCTTTGTAGACCTTCCCGGATCACCTGTCTTTGTCAAAACCTTACTCTGAAGTATGGTGCTACACTCCTTAGAAACCATCATCACTCTTTCCTCTTGCATAACCTTACCAGCAACCAATTCCTTCATGTACCTCTTGAGTGATGGTATCATTTGCATGGTATCAACCAAAGGAAGCTTCACCGTCAAGTCTTTCAACATCTCCTTACACTTAGCATCCTCCAAATCTTTCCTAGATTTCTTGGGAGGTACTAGGTAAGGCACTCTAGGTACATAAACTCGCTCAGGCAAAGTTTCTGGAATTTTCGTGGGATCATCCTGAGTGAGCAGGTGCTCGGCAGTAGGGAGCAGGTGCTCGGAAAATTTTTTCGCAGCATCGACTTGGACAGAAACCAGAGGTGTCCCTAAGCTTGATCCAACCTCTTTAAGCCTATCTTCTTCTGATAAACCATCCTCATGAGCCTGGTGCTCGGATAACTTCTCCTTAGCTTTCACTTGAGAGCTTGTAACCATAGGCGGTACCAGCTTCCTTCTACTCCTCAACTCAACAGCATGCACGTCATACTCCTTCCTAGGATTAGCCTCACCACGTCCTGGAAGAGACTCAGCTGGTCTCTTGATAGCCTTGGCGGTTTGGGCCACTTGCGTGTCCAATTTCTTCAGCGGTGGTGTATGTCTTGCTTCAAGAAACAGTATTTCGATCTCTTCTATACTCTCTCTGCAATCTCGGAAGTGACTCAGCAGAGGGCGGTACTCTATAGCTTCTTCAAAGGTCAGTGCATGTGGAATCCTTCGTACCATCTTCTGAAATCCAAGCAGCTGCTTCGGAGATATGGGGTCCATGAGATGTTTAGGTGGTCGAGGGTGTGATACCTTAGGCATGTGGACTCGCTCCAGAAATGGTTTTGGGTTTTCCATGCTCAATCTCTCTTGTGACGAACCTGCATCGATCGATGCAAATGTCCCACTAGCACTCTGCGCAACCTGAATGTCTAGCCCCTTGTCATGAGAGCTTGGTGCTTCGAATTTCCCTCTCCAGTTACTCAGAGTCCCTCTGTTGTTCTTTCAGCATCTGTTTCATCATACTTTCTAACTCGCTCGTCGGTGCAGGAGGTGATTGGTAAAAAGAGACTTGAGGGGGATTCTGATAGCGACCGGCATCGTAGTTCTTCGTGAAAGAGTAACGTCCATCCTCATTCAGTATATACCCTTGCTCGTTGCAAAAATGACCATATTGGTCTCTGAGAACACCAACTTTATCCCAACTCAAAATCACGAGATTAACCATAAGGTCCGGAGCAGGTGCTCGGTCTGTCTGAGCAGGTGCTCGCTGGTCATGCACCTGAAACATAGCAAAAACAAATAACAAAAAATAAAATTAGCAAAATTCTTAGACTATAAATAAAATCAAAAATCAAAGGTAACGCAATTGGTCCCCGGCAACGCCGCCAAAAACTTGATGTCTCGAGTTTTAACCCAAAATAAACTGCAAGTGTACAGACAAGAGCAGTAGTATAAGAGGTATCGAATCCACAGAGACCAAGGTTACACTTTGAAAATACGAGATTTTACTTAAAGCTAAGATAAATTAAATAGTTGGAAATGGTAACGAGCAGGTGCTCAATGCAATAGAGCAGGTGCTTGGAATAAAAATCGGATTAAAAACAGATGATAAAAGCACTAAGCCGAGATGATTCTCCGGTGATTTCGGATACTTAGGTTGAGCATCTATTCAGGGTTTAATTGAACACGGTCTAGAACTCAAACATGAATGTAGTATTGCCCCGCTTTCGGCGGCGTATCAATATCTTTGTCTACAACCTAAATACCTAAACTTCCGAGTGGATTTAGTAATGAAGTAAACAAGCCTTAATGCAATGGTTCGATATGCTCACACTCGATGGCAACGATCAATGGCGTTTTGGTTACTACCGAATGCTCATCAATGGTAATTCTAGCAACCTATATCATTTTCGGTGAATAGATTAAACCTAGAGATCATAGACTAAGTGATCAATTTAGCCTAAGCGTTAAGACTTCCTAGAGATGAAGACATAAGATTACCCTATTTGGCTCAACCATCTAAGATCCTAAATCACCATTGAAACCACCTTAACCTAGCTAGAGGACTACTTGGACATAATGAAATCAAACACAACAATCAATGGAATGAAACTCATAATAAAATTATCAACGAAGATAAGGTTTAGAGGTTCTTCTCAATTGAGGTTAGTGACTGGTCCGGATTGAACAAGTGAGCCCAACGGTGGAGGTGATGATTCGGAAATGGCCAAATGCAACAAGTTGATTCCAAAATTTCCCAAGAACAATGAAGAACAAAATATTTTATTGAAAACGTAAATGAGAGAAGAATTCTCTCTGATTCTTTTGTTCGTAAGAAAAGTGATAAAAAATTCAGGAGGAAGAAGGATTCCTCTAATACCACAAAGTGCCATAAAAGTCAATTTCTCAAATCTTTCTAAAAAGGAAATAAAATAAAATCTTCATAAATGGGAAAGAGTGATCAACTCCCAATTAGAAGGGGAGTTTCTTTGACTCATTTGACAGGGAATCTTGTGGGCCATCCTAGTAAATGTCGGCCTCAGCTTTATTAGGTTGGAGTCTGGAGCCACTGAACGAGCAGGTGCTCGCACAGACCGAGCAGGTGCTCAGTTGGGTGAAAAGTCTTCTTTTTGCTCCAATTCTTCTCCTTTCCCCCAAAGAGCTCCAGCAGCTCCAAATCATGCTCCAAAGCATCCTAGAACCTGCAAATATACCAAAAAGAACTAGAAAAGACTCAAAAAAGACTAGAAAACAATAGGTAAAATAGGCTAAAATCCTAATATATCAATGGCCAAAAGAGTTGCAAGTGTATTGAAGTTGAAGTTGATGGTTTATCGATTCAACTAAGAGTTATTTGACCATACCTAGTCGATAATATGCAAAAACACGGATGTATCCAATCATAAATAATTTTTTTGAATGAAAAATTTTCCACTAAACAAACAGATCTATATAGATGGCCAAAATAAGACATTTATGTTCTCAACCTCATGCTTTTTCGATTTCTACATGTTATAGAGATATTGAAGATATAACATTCGCCTTAAACTTGGAGATATATAAGATGGATCTCATTGTTAAAACCCGGCTTCTCCAGGTAGAGTGATGTTGTTACTTGTGAGAACCAAGATGATTGAAAACAATGTTGAGTGATCTCCATTATATTCATTAACACTTACCAGAGTCATATGGATGCATCTAATAAACCAATTGTAAACAGCGACTAAACATTGCGTGACCAAAATACCAAATATTCCTTGAATATCAAGTCAGAGAGTAAGAGAATGCTCATGCACACTCATTCTAAGAGAATATGTCCACCTTCAACGAGGCTCTACATCAGTAATCGAAGCGTCATTCATAGAAGAAATATGAACACTTCTTGACCTAGAACTTGATTCTAATCCCTCGGCTACAAAGTCTTGACCAAATCTACCCTGAATAAAAAATCCAGGTTGTTTAGGCACTGGTAGAGTAACTGTGTTACTAGTGAGCATCAAAGTGATTGAAGCCAATGTCGGACGATCTGCGGGATCTTCCTGAACGCATAATAGTGCGAGTGAATGCATCTCGTAGCTTCGTTGGTATCATAGTTCTCTCCAATGAATGGATCAACGAGCTCTGATGGTGAACCCTCTCTCCAAAGCCTCCACGCCTAACAGTTAAACCAAATATTATTAGTGATCACAAACTTCACACTTTGGTGTTGAATTTTATAATTTGGTTTCTTTTGGTACTCACATGTGTGACCAAGTTGCTAATATTACCGTCCGTTTGGTCTAGCGGCTGGTTTTTTTGCCGCTTATGATCTCAAGAACTAAGACTCCAAAGCTATAGACATCAGACTTCATGGAGAAATGGCCTTGCATTGCATACTCTGGAGACATGTAACCACTGGTAGATCACCAAAAGAATGTAACTTTATACACAACAAAAATAATGTCAAACTTCAGTAGAGAGGTTATAAGTATTACTAGGTTCCAACGATCCTTTGTGTTTCAGCTCGAGTTTGGTCCATCCCAAAAATCCTGGCAATTCCAAAATCTGCTATTTTTGGGTTCATATCAGCATCTACGAGAACGTTACTTGCTTTGAGGTCACGGTGTATGATTATAAGTCGTGAATCTTGATGAAGATAAAGAATTCCTCGAGCAATTCCTCCAATGATATTGTATCGTGTTTTCCACTCCACCAGACTTTGATTAGATGGGTCTGGATATTAAATATAGAATCATTTGCAACACAAGTCTCAAGAATAGTTAAAAAGCATCATTATGTTCTACAAACATATGTATAAACTGGACTCACCAAAAAGGAAGTAATCGAGGCTTTTGTTGAGCACAAACTCGTAGACAAGTATCTTCTCTTCTCCTTTCAAACAAAATCCAAGTAGCCTAACCAGATTTCTATGTTGAAGCTTTGCCACCAGAACAGCCTCATTCTTGAACTCTTCTGCGCCTTGTCCCGAGGTTTTTGACAACCTCTTCACAGCTACCTCTGTCCCATCTCGAAGCACACCCTATGAAGAATATAACAAAATATATATATATATATATATATATATATATATATATATATATATATCACCACCTCTCCAGGATGTGTTATGCAAACTTTTTCTAGACAATAAACATATAAGGAGGTCTAAGAAAGTAAACCTTGAAAACGTCTCCAAATCCACCACAACCAATCTTGTTACGCTCTGAAAACTTATCTGTTGCATCTTCGATCGTCTTATAATCAAATTGTAGTGAGTGTGTACTATCAATACCAGCTGTTGCATACAGAAGCGCATATTTAATTTAATTTCAAAATCCACCAACCAATCCGAAAAACCAGACCACAGTTTTATGGATACATGATACTTCTTTTTTCTATCTGCCTTTTAGATAAGGGAGCCAATATAGGAAAAACGCAAAAGCAACTCACACTGACAATCAAATGATTGGCGTGACTTCCTCATCTTGCAAACAGCAACTCCTAGAGCAAGCAGTACAAGAACAATAATAACAGCAAGAACAACAATTGCCACGATGATTCCCTTTGAAGTTGTTATACTATATGTACAAGTCCAACAGAGAAAATAATTTACAAAATGTGAAAACAGAATACAGATATGAAACAGAACAATGAAGCGTCCATATGTTATTCTTAGAATCACAGATATGAGATAGTATAAGAAACCTTCTTGGGACGAGGCTGTTCCATTGGACACAAAAGGTTTGAAAGAAGGTGGAGGTTGGGGCATGATCGATGTAGTATGATCAAAAGCTCCATTAAACGGATACAGATCCCACCGAAAAATACAGTTTGGCCTATACACATAGCCACCTCGCTTCCCATGACAACAGTTCTGATAGTCATCAACATTTTGCTGTGGACAGATTTTACAATTTCCAGGAGACAAGTCCGGAGTACATTGCATCAATGCGTATATATTCTGAGAACTTTCCAAGACCGCAAACTCGGCCGAATAATACTTATGATCAGATAATGATGAGTCCTTCCCCAAGGAAATGAAACTATCATGTGAAGCGATAATTCCTTCCATATTTTATCAAACTCTGTTAAATTAGGCTTGATATCCCGAACATTATACCCCGACGAAGAAGGGTCCATATCAAGTGACCCAATAAATGAATGGCTCGAGTAGCGTACCATACAAAGAGTTTCACCTCCGCCGGACCATGTAAAAGCTTCTGTCTGGTTAGGACAACTTTGTAATATCCTTTCCGACGCCTCTTCGATACAATCGGAGCATAGCCCTGATTCAGTGCCCGGGATACACATGGCCACTCCATAAACTCGATCAGAACCTTCGCCAATGGACAGATTGTAGAATCCGTTATGAGCCTTGACATTAGAAGCAAGAGAAGAGAGAGCGAGGCCACGGCTTGTGGCGTATGTACTATTTGGTCTAAAATATCTGGTGTTTAAACATGGTCGGGTAGAAACAACACCAAAGCTTACGAGAAGAATCCACAGGATTGACAAGATATTCATCTGTTTCATTTTGATTATTTGGAGCCTCAAGAAATTAAAAATGTAAGATATGTACGCATGCCTTACATCTATATATGTCTTGTCACTTTAATACCACACTATCTTTACTCTGCATATTGCCATGGACAGAGAGGATGACATTGACATATATTTGATATAAGTAGACTATTCCACAAAGGTTCTTGAATATAAAATTCGATACATTTTCAAGGGATATCAAAACAGAAAAAGGAAACTATGAGATTTTGATTGGATAAAAGGATACTACGTACTAAGAAACAAATAATCAATTACAAGTAAATGTAACGCTCATTATCCAAAATTCACCTCATTTTCTAATTACATCAAACTCTAAATTTCCTAAACTATTCTTATTACCAAAGTGCTACAGAATCAGAAAACGAAACCTTTAAATGAGAAAACCTATACCGTGAAAGCGTAACCCACTTATACCACGTGAAGAATCCATGACGAGAGAGATAACAATTGGGATCCAATTGATTTGTGGCTTTGAAAATTTGATCGGAAGTGAAAAACGGATAGGGTTTGAAATACCATTACAATCGACGATTCGTTCCTAAAGAAACTTGCTTCCATTTTTGAAGAATCATTTGCTTTCACTTAGCTTCTCCTTCGCATTCTTTCTTCCCCATGTCAAAAACAGAGAGACTTTACAAAAAAAAAAAAAGTTTTATTTAACAACTTTATTTAACAAAGAAAAAAAAAATTTATTTGTTTATCCATATTTTTCTGACCTAAACCATAAACAAAATCAAACTGTTAGGTTTGTATTTGACCCAATTCAGTTTAGTTTCGGTTTTATCGGTTTGGAGTCGGTTTCACATTAAAACCAATCCAAATCAGATCGGATGGAGATATAAACATTTACCTTTGAATTGGTAGGAATACAGACATTTAACTTTCTTTCGAGGGAAGTCTGTGCGGAGGATAAAGTTTGGTAGAGATATACGTGTATGTGATAGTTTTCGTGGGGAAATAGAAAGTTTTTCCTTGAGAAAACCATTACATGTGTTCAACAAAAGATGAAGGACGTGTGAGGTTCAACATAATGGTGATGGAAGAAATCAGTTAATAACTTTTGTCCTTGATTTGTATTATACCAGTCAAGTTAATATAACTCGTTTGGGTTACAATCGAAAGAAGATAAAGAGTTTGTGCAGAATATCATGAGTAATCTAAAAATTCATACATAACACTATATTAAACATGAAAGTTTCAACATAAATACCTGAATGTAGTTTGTGTTTTTGTAACAGGTTAAATATCAAGGGAACAACATCTTCAACTAGGACCTACAATTGTAATAGTTACATTATATGAAACTATTGGGTCCAAAAAGCCCATTCCCATTGTTCACTCATATGGTTGTGCAGAAACAACTCCAAAGCTTACAAGAACAAATCAGAGGCATGGAGAGACACCATCCTCACCAGGAAAGCTCACTAAACTCATTGATTCGAAGCTGTCTAACCTTGATGCGCACCTCTGAAGCCAAGAAGTATGAGGAAATCCTGATGTTCTGGTTTGTTACAAGGTCTTATATGTATGTAACAGAGGGTATAATGATATATTAGGATTTTAGCCTAATTTACTTAAGGTTTATTGTTGCTTTTCGAGTCTATTTGGTTCTTTTTGGTATCTTTGCAGGTTATAGGATGCTTTGGAGCATGATTTGGAGCTGCTGGAGCTCTTTGAAGGAAAGGAGAAGAATTGGAGCAAAAAGAAGACTTATCACCCAACCGAGCACTTGCTCGGTCTGTGCGAGCACCTGCTCGCCCCTTTGACCCAGACCCGAATCCGAGAAGCATTTATTCCTTGAAGCAACCGGTCATGATAGGGCCCCACAGCAAGATTCTCCCTTTGATAGCTCTGAAATATCTCCTAAAGTTATTCTCCTTAGATGGTGTTGACTTGCCACTTTTAGAAGATTTGATCCTCCCCATTTATGAGAGATCATGACTTGGTACAAAATAAGGAGAATGTTGACTTGATTGGAGAAGATCACGCTGGGCCATTAAGTGAAGATTTGGTCGAGCAAGGGAGAAGACTTTATATTCATTTTTTGGCAATTTTTATGAAACACATTTTTTTTTACACTTGAAAACTCTCTGTTTTTATTTTTATTCTCTTTTTCTTCTTTTGCTATGTTTTGTTTCTTCATCAGTGAGCTTGAGATTGTTGACTTTGGAGTTTTCATTATTCTATTGAACGTCTGTTTGGTTCCATCGTTGCGTAATCATCAAGTCTCTGCCTTGGAGAAAATCATTACATTCCGAATCATTCCACAACAATTCCTTACTAGAGAAGAATTCTAAACCCCCTTTCATTTTCCATTTTCCATTATGAATTCTTATCTATTGATTGTTGCATTTGATTTGACCATGTCCGAGTAGTTTCATAACTAAGTTGGGGTGATTTCAATGGTGATTTAGGATCTTAGATGGTTGAGCCAAATAGGGTAATCTTATGTCTTCATCTCTAGGAAGTCTTAACGCTTAGGCTAAATTGATCACTTAGTCTATGATCTCTAGGTTTAATCTATTCACCGAAAATGATATAGGTTGCTAGAATTACCATTGATGAGCATTCGGTGGTAACCAAAACGCCATTGATCGTTGCCATCGAGTGTGAACATATCGAACCATTGCATTAAGGCTTGTTTACTTCATTACTAAATCCACTCGGAAGTTTAGGTATTTAGGTTGTAGACAAAGATATTGATACGCCGCCGAAAGCGGGGCAATATTACATTCATGTTTGAGTTCTAGACCGTGTTCAATTAAACCCTGAATAGATGCTCAACCTAAGTATTCGAAATCACCGGAGAATCATCTCGGCTTAGTGCTTTTATCATCTGTTTTTAATCCGATTTTTATTCCAAGCACCTGCTCTATTGCATTGAGCACCTGCTCGTTACCATTTCCAACTATTTAATTTATCTTAGCTTTATTTTAGAACCTATAAATTCATAGTGTAACCTTGGTCTCTGTGGATTCGATACCTCTTATACTACTGCTCTTGTCTGTACACTTGCAGTTTATTTTGGGTTAAAACTCGAGACATCATATAAACATCTTGATTCAAGCTTCTTCACTTGTGTAACCAAGGTTTTTTTTTCTAAATAATTGTTTTTTATGAATTAAATTTTACATTCATTCAAAAGAAGAAGAGAAAAGGGGACGATTAACAAGAGATTTTTCTGTTTCATTTTCAAAGAATTAGTCAGATACCGAAACTCAACTTGAGAAAGTATGAATGTAAGACAAATATGCATAAATGTGAGTGTCTTGTCGCTTTAATAGCATACTTGACTTTACTCAGCAAATTGCATGTGGACATAAATGAATGAAACACCGATTGGTCTCGTTTTCTACTTGAGGAAATTGAGCCAAACTATATAAGGACCGGTTTAGATATACATCAATATTTAAACTTTAGAGAGTTTTTATTTTAACTTTCTAAATACATAGCAGTAGATATCATACAGAGAGAGCTGATATTCCAAAGCAATGATTGAGACTGATATACCTGAAACATCGTTTATGTCAAACAGCTTTCAATGGATCATCAACTTCAACGAGGATCGAGGTCTGTAATGGTTACATCATTGATAGTCTGAGAATTGGGCTTTATCATAGACTGGCTCCACTCAAAGGCTATAGAAACTTGTTCTTGGTTGTGACTATTTTCAAAGAAGAATCCAGGTGGTCGAGGAACAGGTAAATTGAAGGTATTACTAGTGAGCATCAGCATAATTGTCGAGAGGGTGGGACGATCTTTTGGATCTTTCTGAACACATAAGAGCGCTATGTGGATGCATCGTGCTACTTCTTTGCTTTCATTATGATATGCAAGCGTTGGAACCACCAGGTCTAATGGTGACCCCTTTCTCCATAACCCCCAAGCCTGTAACATATTTAATGATCAACAAGAAATAACTTCATATTTGAAATTAGATTCTTGTTTTTAGGTACTCACGTATGTGACCAAATTCTGATCCATATTGTTTGAGTCGCGGAAGCTGCTCGTCTTCTTGCCGCTAATAATTTCAAGAACTAAGACCCCGAAGCTATAGACATCAGATTTCATGGAGAATTGGCCATGCATCACATATTCTGGAGGCATGTAGCCGCTGCAATATTAAGTGCACGTTGGTGAAGAAAAAATATTTGAAACTTCAAATCATAAGCCTTATTAAGGGAGTTAAGAGTATATTACTAGGTCCCAGCTATCCTTATTGTATTAGCTACGCTTTGGTCCATTCCAAAGATCCTTGCCATCCCAAAATCAGCAATCTTCGGGTTCATATCAGCGTCCAAAAGGATGTTACAAGCTTTGACGTCACGGTGTATGATTTTTAGCTGTGAATCTTGATGAAGATAAAGAAGTCCTCGAGTTATTCCCACAATAATGTTGTACCGTTTATTCCAATCTAACTGCGCTTGCTTAATTGGGTCTGCATATATAGAGGTATAAGTTAGCATCTTGTACATTTTAATCAAAAGAAGCCACCAATATTTGTATCAAGATGTTTATTCACAAACCAAAGAGGAAGTAATCAAGGCTCTTGTTGGCCACAAACTCGTAGACAAGTATCTTTTCTCCATCTTCTAGACAAAATCCAAGAAACCTTACAAGATTCCTATGATGAAGTTTTGCAACAACAAGAACCTCGTTCTTGAACTCTGTTTCACCTTGTTTTGATGATTTTGACAGTCTCTTCACCGCAACTTCCGTCCCGTTCGGAAATGTACCCTTTCTCATCAGCACCATCCCATTATTTAAATGTGTTGACACAAAATTTCAGTAAAAAATACAGAACCACATGCGGAGTTAAGGATCTAAAAGTAATATATAGTACCTTGTAAACCTCACCAAATCCACCTTGGCCAATCTTATTATTCTCTGAATAATCATTTGTTGCAACTTGAATTGTTCTGTGATCAAGATGCAGCGACTCTATGGTTGTTAAATCATCTCCTGTTAAAAAAATAAAATTCATAGTAATGCGGAAAAACTAAGGTGATCAATGTCCTAAACCAAGTCCACTTAAGATTGTTTTATGGCTTATTCGTTTGTTCACTTAGCTTTTTCATGTGAATGGTCCATCGAAATGCTCTATCTGAATGAATCATTTTAATTCAAATGATCCGATTCGGTTCACTCAAATAGTTTTGAAAAATTAGACTAAATTTTAGAAACTCATTTTAAATGATCTATCTATCTGGATGCATGTTGCTTATTTTTGGCACCAAACGAACATTAATTATCATCTCCATCCAAATGAACCAATTGAAGTAACAAACGGGCATGTCGTTACTCAATTGAATCTTTACCTTTAAATGCAGGAGCTGTATCAGAATTCTTCCTTTTCCTCTTTGCAAGCAGACAGTAACGAGCTATGACAACCAGAATAACCACTGTAATAGGCCAAACGATGACTATGACTAGCACTTTTGAATTCCCACCGTTCCCTGCTTTTGAAACATCATTTGAACTCAATCAAAAGGAAAAAACTGTCTCGAGAAATCAGGGAAAAAAACAGAGGAAGAACTCAGAGGGAGGGAGAGAGATAGAGAGAGCTGATACTTACGAGGACGTGGAGGAGATGATGCCGGAGGAGAAGAGCCAGGCGGCAGCAGCGGTGTTCCAGCTGCGGTTTCGTTGTAGAATGCGTAAAGCTCGTACCTTGCGTTACAGCTTGGCCAAGATCGTCTTCCCCCAATTTTGTAAAAAGACAGTTGATTGATGGCGTATTGAAGACAGGCCAAGCACTCTACACTTGTAAGATCAGGAGTGCACTGAACCAAGACGTACACATATTGGCGTGTGGTCCAATTGGCCTTTTTCGTATAGAACTTTCTAGCACTTCTCGATGCTTCGACGGCAGCTTCGTTCAACGTGGACGACACCAATTCTTCGAACTGGTCTACTTGATTTGATGAAACATTATTGGCGTTTATCGAGATGAATGCTCCTAGGTATGAAACGGTCGAGAGAATATTCGTGCGAGAGTATCTGAGCATGCACTCCTCATTATAGAGTATGGCTGATCTTTTATTAGGACATCGACTGAATATGTCGTTGACACAAATGGCGACGCAGCTACGGCAAACTTCCGCGGAGACGTCTCCTCGGCAGAGGAAAAGTCCGGTTACCCTGTCCGGGTCTTGTCCCGCCGTGGCGTTTTGGAATCCGGTGGAGTAGGAGGAATTGGGGGAAGAGAGAGACGACAAAAGGGTGGAGAGATTGGTGAAGTAAGTACTGTTCCTTTCATACGTCATATTTGAACAGGCATGGAACACGTAACCAGGATTTTGAGCTAAAGCTCTGAAGCTAGTGAGGAATAAGAAAAGGAAAAGGAAGATGAAAGAAATGTAAGAAGACATGCTGCTTATGTTTTGAAGATCTGGTTTTTACACCATGCAAAGCTCCCATTTATGTAATGAATTTATATCTTTCTTTTCTCTGTCACTACTGTAGATTAACGTGAAAGAGGGGATGATTTGCTTATGAATGGTGGAGTTTAATGTGAGTTATAGTTTCTCTCCAAATTTCAAATATTGAATCTGTCAAACTGATAACAATGGTCCTAAACTTCTATATACGTTGGTCCCTAATTTAGGGTCCCTAAACCTCCATATACGTTTGTCAATATCTATGTTAAACAATTTTCTCGAGTGTGTGATATCTGTTGAGTCAAGTAGTAAACAAGTAATAATGAAATGGAAAAGTTTTTTTTTTTTTTTTTTTTTTTTTTTTTTTGCACTAAGCTGTGGATAAAGACAAAATACAAAGACTCAGGAGCTTTGAGGAATTGACCGATCTTCATTGATTTTTCTATTAAGCTTCACATAATCACTCGATGGATGTGATGTGTGACGACAGGGTCTTCTTGACTAATTCTTTATCTTCTTAAATGAGCCATTAATTATTAACCTGGTAACCCCGTTTCACAACTTAAGGTTTAAGTATTTTCAAACCTCCTTTGGTACTAAACGTTCAGTGTTCGGTTCGGGTTTAAGAATATTGTCTTTAAATCTGAATATCCAAAAGGTACGGGGGGAGATTATGTTCCAAAGATTCGAAACTCCCACAGGTTATCAAAATTACTTTTTTCTTTTTTAAAACAACACTAGATTTTGACCCACACCATGCGTGGGAATATAAATTTCAGTTTATTGTATAGTAAAAATATATTGTTTTGAATCATACATATCAAAAATATTAGATAAATAATCATGTCCACTACAAAAATTATTCGATTGGTTTTCGAATTTTGAGTGTCTTAATAATAAGTCTTACGTTATAAGTCAAAAACAAAGGAAAAAAAATGAATAAAAGATTCTCCTACCGGAAAAAAAAAAGTCTTTGTGTTTTTGTAGATGGTAGTTGTTAGATATGTATTTTTGTGTTTGTTAGCTTATATATAGGGAAGTGGTGATGGTAGTCTTATTTTAGGTTTGAAAAAGAAGAAAAGTTATATATATATAAATGTTTATTTCGAAATTTCATTTAAAATTAATGCAAAATTTTAGGAAATTTTTGGAATGTTTCGTAATGTTGATAAATTTAGAAATGTGTTATTATTTTAAATTTTTAATAGGATGATAATTAGCTTTTAAAATACTCTTAGCATGACACATATGATTTTTTAAATGAGAATGTCTTTTAGCATGACACATAGGATTTTTTAAGTTAGAATTTCTCCTAAAGGTCTCAATGAGTGACACCTAGAATTTTGAAGTTTTAGTGTCTCCTCAATTAATATATATAGGATGTTTATAGCACCAAATAGCAAATACAAATGCAGTTCTTACTTTTAGTGGAAGCCTTTTAGTCTTGCAGTTTAACAAAATGGTTTATTAATGTTTTTACACTTACATGTACAGAGTTTGAGTCCAATAGAATACAAATTAATGGAGACAACAAATTATAGAAGCTTAGTGCAACAAATTGATGGAGATTGGAGATTGGAGATTTTTTTGTTTCATTTTCAAAGAATTGGTCAGAAACTCAATAGGAAAAAGTATGAATGTTAGACACTTTAATAGTATACTTGACTTTACTCAGCAAAATTTTTATGTGGACAGAAATGGAGGATAGACCGATTGGTCTCGTTATCTACCTAAGGAAATTGAGCCAATTTATTCAAGGACAGGTTTGGATATTGACATATTGTACATCAATTTAATTAAACGATGGAGATTTTTTATTTTAACTCTTTAAATACATACTTATAAGTAGATTTCATAACAGAGAGCTGATACTACAACGTGGCCATGATAGAGACTAATATACCTCTAACTTGGTTTTGTCAAACAGCTCCAATACGGTCTCAAAGGATTATCAACTTCAACGAGGATCAAGATCTGTAATGGTTACATCGTTGATACTCTGAGATATGGGATTGGTCATAGATTGGTTCGACACAAAGGTCTTAGGGACTGGTTCTTGGTTGTGACTATTTGGAAAGAAGAATCCAGGTGGTCGAGGAACAGATAAATTGAAGGTATTAGTAGTGAGCATCAACATAATTGTCGAGAGGGTGGGACGATCTTTTGGATCTTTCTGAACACATAAGAGCGCTATGTGGATGCATCGTGCTACTTCTTTGCTTTCATTATGATATGCAAGCGTTGGAACCACCAGGTCTAATGGTGACCCCTTTCTCCACAACCCCCAAGCCTGTAACACATTTAATGATGAACCAGTAATAACTTTATATTTGAAATTAGATTCTTGTTTTTAGATACTCACGTATGTGACCAAATTCTGATCCATATTGTTTGAGTCGCGGAAGCTGCTCGTCTTCTTGCCACTTATAATTTCAAGAACTAAGACCCCGAAGCTATAGACATCAGATTTCATTGAGAATTGGCCATGCATCACATATTCTGGAGGCATGTAGCCGCTGCAATATTAAGTGCACGTTGGTGAAGAAAAGATATTTGAAAATTCAGATCATAAGCTATATCAAGGAAGATAAGAGTATATTACTAGGTCCCAGCTATCCTTATTGTATTAGCTACACTTTGGTCCATTCCAAAGATCCTTGCCATCCCAAAATCAGCAATCTTCGGGTTCATATCAGCGTCCAAAAGGATGTTACCCGCTTTGAGGTCACGATGTATGATTTTTAGCTGTGAATCTTGATGAAGATAAAGAAGTCCTCTAGTTATTCCCACAATAATGTTGTACCTTTTATTCCAATCTAATTGCGCTTGCTTAATTGGGTCTGCATATATAGAGGTAAAAGTTAGCATTTTGTACATTTCAATCAAAAGAAGCCTATCATATAGAATCCCAAAAATATATAACTAGATGTTTATAATTCACACACCAAAGAGCAAGTAATCAAGGCTCTTGTTGGCGACAAACTCGTAGACAAGTATCTTTTCTCCATCTTCCAGACAAAACCCGAGAAACCTTACCAGATTCCTATGATGAAGTTTTGCAACAACAAGAACCTCGTTCTTGAACTCTGTTTCACCTTGTTTTGATGATTTTGAAAGTCTCTTTACCGCAACTTCCCTCCCGTTCGGAAACGTACCCTAAGTTTCTCATCACCACCATCCCGTTATTTAAATGTGTTGGCACAAAATTTCAGTGAAACATACACAACCTTAAAGATCTAGAAGTAATATATCGTACCTTGTAAACCTCACCAAATCCACCTTGGCCAATCTTATTATTCTCTGAATAATCATTTGTTGCAGCTTGAATTGTTCTATGATCAAGTTGCAGCGACTCTATGGTTGTTAAATCATCTCCTGTTAAACAATAAAAACTCATATTAATCAGGAAAATCGAGGATGATCAACATCCTAAAATCAATCCAGCTAAGGTTTGGTACTCAATTGATCTTTACCATTAAATGCAGGAGCTGGATCAGAACTCTTCTTTTTCCTTTTCGCAAGCAAACAGTACCAAGCTATAAAAACCAGAACAAAAACTACAATAGGCCAAACGATGGCTATGACTAGCACATTTGAATGCCCACCTTTCCCTGCGTTTCAAACATCATTTGCTTAAGATCCAAAAACTCAATCGAAAGGACAAAACTGTCTCGAGATATGAGGGGAACTCAGAGAGAGAGGGTGAAAGATTTCTTACGAGGTCGTGGAGGAGATGACATAGGAGGAGAAGACACAGGCGCAGGCGGCACTAGGGGTGTTCCAGCTGCGGTTTCGTTGTAGAACGCGAAAAGCTCGTACCTTGAGTTACAGCTGGGCCAAAAAAATCTTCCCCCAATACTGGAAAGAGACATTTCATTGATTGCGTATTGCAGACAGCTCAAGCAGTCTACGCTTTTAAGATCAGGGGTGCACTGAACCATGACGTACAAATTTTGGTCTGTGGTCCAATTGGCCTTTCTGGTATAGAATTTTCTAGCACTTCTCGATGCTTCGACGGCAGCTTCGTTCAACGTGGACGACACCAATTCTTGGAACCTGCCTACTTGATTTGATGAAACATTTTTGTCGTTCATTTCGATGTATCCTCTTTCTTCTATAACGGTCGAGAGAATATTCTGATGAGAGTATCTGAGCATGCACTCCTCATAAAAGAGCACGGCTTCACTCTCATTCGGACACCGAGTTAAGGTTTCCTTGACGGAAAAGGCGACACAATTACGGCAAACTTCGGGCAATAAGTCTCCTCGGCAGAGGAAAAGTCCGGTGACCATGTCCGGGTCTTGTCCCGCCGTGGCGGTTTGGAAACCGGTGGAGTAGGAGGCGTTGGGGGAAGAGAGAGATGACAAAAGGGTTGAGAGATTGGTGAAGTAAGTGCTGTTCCTTGAATACGTTGTCGTATTTGGACATAAATGGTCTATGTAATGAGGATTTTGAGCAAAAGCTCTATAGCTAGTGTGGAAGCAGAAAAGGAATAGGAAGATGAAAGAAGACATGCTGCTTATGTTTCCACACTATGGGTTTCACACCATGAAGGTCCTTTTTATGAATGAATTTATTTCTCTTCTTTTCTGTGTCACTACTGTAGATTAACGTGATACAGGGGATGATTGGTTTTTTATGAATGGTGGAGTGTAATGTGGATTATAGTCTCTCTCCGAATTCCAAATATTGAATTCGTCAAACTGATAACAATGGTCCCTAAACCTCCATATACGTTCATCAAACAAGAGTCAATTGTCAAAATCTAAATTAAACAATTTTCTTTAATGTGCAATATTTGTTGGGTCAAGTACTAAACAAATAATAGACCAAATTGATGCAGTGGAAGCGTCGATAAAACCTTGTGTCCTTGATTCAATGAATGCCGACAGAAGGAGTCTTCTCACAAAACAATGGTTTGAAGAAGCGATTGATTGAAAGGAAAATAAATGCTTAAAAAGCATTGTCAGGGCTATTGTCTGTACTCAGTTCCAGGAAAGCCGTAGGCCCGTAGCCGTATAAGATTAAGGACGTGCAAGGTTGAACGAAATGGTGATGGAAGAAATCAATTAATATACATCCATTTATATAAGGAACCGGTTTGGATATACATCAATCTAATTAAACTTTAGAAAGTTTGTACTTTAACTCTCTAAATACATATCAGTAGATTTCATAACAAAGAGCTGATATTACCATGTAGGCTACCTCAAACATGGTTTATGTCAAACAGCTCCAATGTTGTCTCAATGGATTGCCAACTTCAACGAGGATCAAGATCTGTAATGGTTACATCATTGATACTCTCAGAATTGGGATTTATCATAGACTGGCTTGACTCAAAGGTCTCAGGGACTCGTTCTTGGTTTTGTCTATTTGAAAAGAAGAATCCAGGTGGTCGAGGAACAGGTAAATTGATGGTATTACTAGTGAGCATTAACATAATTGCCGATAATGTGGGACGATCTTTTGGATCTTTCTGAACACATAAGAGTGCTATGTGGATGCACCGTCTTACTTCGTTTTGATTATGATATGCAATGGTTGGAAACACGAGGTCTACTGGTGACCCCTTTCTCCATAAACCCCAAGCCTGAAATACATTTAATGATCAACAGTAAATTAATAGGTTCATATTATGAAATCAGATTCTTGTTTTTATGAACTCACGTGTGTGACCAAATTCCGATCTATATGGTTTGACTCGTTGAAGCTGCTGGTCTTCTTGCCGCTAATAATTTCAAGAACTAAGACCCCGAAGCTATAGACATCAGATTTCATTGAGAATCGCCCGTGCATCACATATTCAGGAGGCATGTAGCCGCTGCAATATTAAGTGCACGTTGGTGAAGAAAAGATAGTTGAAACTTTAGTTCATAAGCCATATCAAGGGCGAAAAGAGTATTTTACAATGTCCCAGCTATCCTTTTTGTACTAGCTACACTTTGGTCCATTCCAAAGATCTTTGCCATCCCAAAATCAGCAATCTTCGGGTTCATATCAGCGTCCAAAAGGATGTTACCGGCTTTGAGGTCACGGTGTATGATTTTTAGCTGTGAATCTTGATGAAGATAAAGAAGTCCTCGAGTTATTCCCACAATAATGTTGTACCGTTTATTCCAATCTAACTGCTCTTGCTTAGTTGGGTCTGCATATATAGAGGTAGAAGTTAGCATCTTGTACATTTCAATCAAAAGAAGCCTATCATATAGAATCACCAGAATTTGTATCAATCAACAAACCAAAGAGGAAGTAATCAAGGCTCTTGTTGGCGACAAACTCGTAGACAAGTATCTTTTCTCCATCTTCCAGACAAAAACCGAGAAGCTTAACAAGATTCTTATGATGAAGTTTTGCAACAACGGCAACCTCATTCTTGAACTCTTGTGCGCCTTGTGCTGATGTTTTTGATAGCCTCTTCACAGCAACTTCAGTCCCATTCGCATATGTACCCTATCCGTTTTCATCAGCATCATCTCATTATCCAAATGTGTTGACACAAAAGTTCAATAAAATGTACACAACCTTAGTCGTGGTTAAAGAATTAATAGTAATGTACCGTACCTTATAAACCTCACCAAATCCACCTCGACCAATCATATTATTCTCTGAATAATCATTTGTCGCAACTTGAATTATTCTATAATCAAGTTGCAGCGACTCTATGGTTGTTATATCATCTCCTGTTGAACGAATACAAGTCATAGTAATTAGGAGAAAAGACGGTAATCAATTTGCTTATCAAATCCAGTCCAGATTGTTACTCAATTAAATCTTTACCTTCAAATGCAGGTGCTGTATCAGAACTCTTCTTTTTCCTCTTTACAAGCAAACAGTAACCAGCTATGAAAACCAGAACAGCAATTATAATAGGCCAAACGATGGCTATGACCAACACATTTGAATTCCCACGTTTCCCTGTTCAAAGATGGCATACAAAAACCAAACCTAAACTCAATCAAAAGGACAAAACTATCCCGATTGTAGTGCTAGTCTCGAGAATCAGGGGAAAAAACAGAGGAAGAACCCATAGAGAGAGAGAGAGAGAGAGTTCTTACGAGGTCGTGGAGGAGATGACACCGGAGGAGAAGACGCTGGTAGCAGCAGGGGTGTTCCAGCTGCGGTTTCGTTGTAAAACGGGTAGAGCTCGTACCTTGAGTTACAGGTTGGCCAAAGAAGTCTTCCCCCAATTCTGTAAAGAGACATTCCATTGATGGATTCTTGGAGGCATCTCAAGCATTCTACACTTCTAAGATCGGGAGTGCACTGAACCAGGACGTACAAAGTTTGGTATGTGGTCGAATTGACATTCCTCGTGTAGAATTTTCTAGGACTATTCGCTGCTTCGACGGCAGCTTGGTTCATCGTGGACCACACGAAGTCTTCGAACCGGCCTTCTTGATTAGATGAAGCATTATTGTGGTTCATCATGATGATGCCTCCATTGATTGTAACGGTCGAGAGGATATTCCGATGAGAGTATCTGAGCATGCACTCATCGTAATAGACCACGGTCTCTGTCCCATTCGAACATCGGTTTAAGGTTTCCTTGACAGAAAGGTTAACACAGTTACGGCAAACTTCTGTTGAGACGTCTCCCCGGCAGAGGAAAAGGCCGGTGACCTTGTCGGGGGCTTGTCCGGCCGTTGAGTTTTGGAATCCGGTGGAGTAGGAGGCGTTGGGGGAAGAGAAAGAGGACAAAAGGGTTTTGAGATTGGTGAAGTAAGTGCTGTTCCTTGAATACGTTGTATTTGGACAAATTTGGCGCAGGAAATAAGAATCTTTAGCAGAAGCTCTGAAGCTTGTGAGGAAGAAGAAAAGATAAAGGAAGATGAAAGAAGCGCAAGAAGACATCTGTTTCTACGATTTGGGGTTTTACACCATGAAGCTCCCTATTTATGAATTAAATTTATGTAGATCGACGTGAAACAGGGGATGGTTTGTTTATGAATAGTGGAGTCTAATGTGGATTATAGTTTCTCTCTAAATTTCAAATATTGAATTGGTCAAACTGATAACAATGGTCCCTAAACCTCCATGTCCGTTCGTCAAACAAGAGACAATTGTCAAAATCTAAATTAAACAATTTTCTCTAATGTGAAAATATATGTTTAGTCAAGTAGTAAAAAAGTTATAAACCAAATTGGTGTAGGCGACAGAAGGATTCATCTCATAAAATAATGGCTTCAAGAAGCGATTGATTGATAGGAAAAGATATGGTTAGAAAGCTTTGATTATCATTCAACCTATATATATATTGAGCATACTCTAACATCCAGACGTAAACATCATAAAAGCACAAGTAATAAAAAAGGTTGCATGGTAAAAAAAAAAAAAAGTTTGCATGGTATCACAATTTCTAAAAAGTCAAAACCAAAGAGCGTCGTCTTCTTTAGTAGGGCTGGGCAAAAAATCCGTTAAAACCGATTCGATCCGCGATTCGTTTTGATCCGAACCGAAAAATTCGAATATCCGCAAAGTTTCGAAGCAAAGCAAATGCTAAAATAGGCGATCCGTCAAATACAAAGCAAATCACAAATAGTATTTTTAAAAAGACCATTATCCGATTCGATCCGTATATATATAAAAATACATATGTCATTTATATAAAGTTACATGTATGTCTAATATGTATGATTAGGTTTTATTGTTAACCCATTTATTTTTACTAAATATTTAATTTTTATGATGATTAAATTACAAAAAATTTAAAAAAGTAAAAAAATATTAAAAATAATAACGGATCGGATCAGATAATCGCGGATATCTTAAAAAAATTTCGGATATTTGATTTTTCACGGATCGAATCGGATATCCGCGGATAGCAAAAAAAATTTCGGATATCCAAAATTTCACGGATCGGATCGGATCGGAAAATCAAATATTCGTTTAACACGGATCGGATCATGGATACCTGCATTTTCCCGGATATTTGCTTCGTGCCCAGCCCTATTCTTTAGAGCCCCTTCTACTCCGAAGACATTTTAGGTCTTCGTACAACGACCATATATATGGGTTAGGGCTATTGTCTGTATTCAGTTCCGGTTGGAGGAAGAAGCCATGTTCCTGAGAGTACATCTTAGACCATGTTCAACGGGAAAACCTCTACTCAGTCTCTAAGATATATTATTTTAATATTTTTTACTTAATTTCATTAATTATTTAAATGTTAAATTATTAAATAAAAGCTTAACCAATATCCTATACCAACACATGACAATGTCAGTCTCTAAAATTGAGGAGAAACGTCTCTTTAGGAAGAGATTTTACAAACGTCTCTTGCCTTCTTTTTTTGCTTTTTATTACTTTTAAATTTTTTATTGTGTAGAGATCTTGTAACATACCAACGTTGATTATGCTCTTATGTTCGAGATAGACAAATCTATGATCTCTACACAAGAACAAAAATGTTTAATAATGCATTCTTAACATTATCCACATGAAGCGAAGTGTCATATCCCTAAACGGAAACGCCAACCCTACTGCAATAGAATTTGCATAATATCATCAACACAATAACACATCTAACTGCATACCATCCTCCCATGTAACTTCCAGTTAGTGCCAACGCACGCTCTTCTGCGCCTTGTCCCTTAAGATAAACGAAAACACATACAAGTCTCCATTCTATTGATATTTTGGTATAATCTGCTTAACAATTATTATCTCTTTAGTATTTTGTAACCAATTAACAATCATAATACAAGTCTCCATACTGTTGATTTTTTAAAACAAATAAATAAATAAAATTGTCATAAATACAAAAATGATGAACATGAATATATTGTCATTGACCTTTAGTTTCAACGAGGACTAACACTCGTAATCGATGCATCATCAATGGAACAACGAATAGAATTGCTGGTAGACTGGCTAGGTTGCAATATCTCGGCTAATGAATTGGGTCTGACCCTGAAGAAAAATCCAGGTTGTTGAAGCACAGGTAGAATAATTGAAGTATTTGTGAGCATTTGAAATATTTTGGACATGCTTGGACGATCTGCAGGGTTTGCTTGAACGCACAATAAACCAATATGGATGCATCTGAAGATTTCATCTTTATCATAATTCTCCCCCATGGCCGGGTCTACGAGTTCCAACAATGTTTCGTTTTCCCAAAGCCTCCAAACCTGTAAGTTATTTGTCGAGAAACTAATGTCCATGTCAATGATTTCTTTTTAAAGGAGTAGAAAAGTTAAAGAGACTGCATTAGCTTTTAGTACTAACATATGTGACTAAGTTGCTTGATAAGCCATCTATTTGGTGGAAGCTACTATTCCTTTTCCCAATAATAATCTCGAGAATCAGTACTCCAAAACTATAAACATCAGATTTCATCGAGAACTGCCCATTCGCCACATACTCTGGAGGCATGTAACCGCTGCAAAACTTAGCACAATTCATTTTCAGTTATAATGTTATCAGATAACGAAAAGGACAGAGACATATTAATGGACAATTATTTACAATGTTCCAACTACTCTTCTTGTATTGGCTTTTGTTTGGTCTACTCTGAAATTCCTTGCCATTCCGAAATCCGCGATTTTTGGGTTCATATCAACATCTAAGAGAATGTTACTCGCTTTGGGATCATGATGTATGATTGTGAGCCGTGAATCTTGGTGAAGATATACACTACAAGAACACATGCACTTTTCCGACGGAAATTCCGACGGCCGGAAAATACGTCGGAAATTTCCGATGTATTTCCGACGGATGTCCGATGTACAACAGGCCGTCGGAATTCCATCACAATTTACCGACAGATTTCCGGCGGGCACGGAAACTGTCGAAACTCCGTTGGTACTCCGTCACCTTGTACCGACGGAAATCAGTCGTCAGAATTTTGTAACGTAATTCCGACGGATTCCGATGTCGGCACAATTTCATTGGTGACTTTGTACCGACGGAGTACCGGTATTCCGATGGAATTCCGACGGACCCCGGTATTATATATATGGGTGCAAACTTCTGCATTTCATCAGAACACAAAAACACATTCAATAAAATAAGCAACATGTTTTTTTCAGCATGTCGGAAGATCCCGCATTTAGCGACGATCCTTGGATTTCTGCAGTTGCACACCTACGTGACACAGGTACAATATTAGGTTTGTTGAATAGGATGAAACGAATGCAGTATAAATTTTTTAGGGCATTTTTACAAAAATGTTTATATATATATTTCCAGGGAGGTTAATGCAGATTCGCAGGAATTGGGTATTGTCCGTTGAATTGGACATTATTCTTAACTGTTTAAACCATTTAGACATTGTTCGGAAGGTGAGATTGTGTTTTATTGTTGACGGGGTTTTATACGAAAGTTATAGGCATAATCTGTTCTGTAAAATTAAGTAGGTCATTGCAATTATTGATGAGTACGATTGTACTGATGAGGGAGACGCTATAGTTGTCTTAAAGGTAATTGGTAATTATAATTGAGAATATGATTCAATTGATATATTTTGTTACTTGAAACGTTAAATTAATATGTATTGATGTAGGATCCACGTGGGAGAATTGGCGGATATATTCAAAAAGAAGCGTGTGTACACGCTTCTTTTGGCCCTGATATACGAGTTGGCTCAGTCGTTGTATTGAGTAATGTAAGTTTTAAATATGAAAATTTAAGTAAATATATGAAGTATAAATTACATTATATTTGCCTATTCATGTAGGTTCAAGTTGTAGTCGGAACTGGGTACACTTACCTCAACATCAAGCTTGAAAACATAGATTCTGTCTCGACGAAAGAAAATTGTATTCCTCCAAACAACAGCGATGAAGATACTTCTAATATTAACGGAGACTCGTATGTCGAGGATACTTACTCTGACGAGAGTTATACTGCGTTTGGTACTCTAAAGGATACACCATCGGGAAGTGGAGACGAGAAGTAGTAGTTTTGGGGTTTTAAGGAATAAAAATAAATCCACGTGTTTTAGTGTTTTATAAATTATTAATATAAACAGTCTTTTGATTCTGTAATATGAACGATAATTGTTTTATTTGTCGACCACATTGTGCGATATGGCTGGTTTATATAAAATATTTATACTGGAATAAAGTAAAATGTATAAAATTTAAAACTCTGTCGGAAATCCGTCACAATTTCCCGACGGATTTCCGACGGCCACAAAACTTCCGTCGGTATTCCGTCACATTTAACCTTGTAACGGTTGTCCGACGGACTTCCGATGGAAGAAGATGTCGGCAAGGCTTGAGTGGTTACCTTATCGTCTGCGGTGGCTGACGGGATTTGTGGGTTTCTATGTCGGAAGTTTGTAACGGATTTCCGACGGAAAGAGATGTCGGCAAGGGTTGACGGGATAGGTGGCGTTCTATATCGGAGGTTTGTAACGGATTTCTGACGGGAATCCGATGGAATTCGTTCTATATAAGCTGCGACATTTCTTCAGTTCATCGTAACAAACTCTACATTACCAAAAAAACCACAATTCACATTATCAAAACATTTATAAGAGATGAGTTCATATTTTCGGTCTTGGATGGACGAGCCAATGATAGATATGGGCTCGAACTTATTAACGTCCGCATACGCTGAAGGTATATGCGAGTTCATGAACTTACCCAGCAATCAAGATGCATCCAACAAAGGTCAGGATATCAAATGTCCATGTTCTAATTGTTGTAATAGAATAAGTGTTCCTGTTCATACTGTTTGGAATCACTTATATAGATATGGATTTAGGCCGGGATATAAGGTTTGGTTTTTAGATAGTGAAAGCAATTATGAATATGGTAAACTAGTAGTAATGCACCTTATTTTTCGGATAGCGTAGGAGAACGTACAACGGAAGTAGATGTTGGGGTAAGTACGCGTAATATGGTTAACGATGCGCTTAGAGAGAATTTGCAGTCGGGTGGTTATGAGGGTGATAGGGTTGAAGAACCTAATTCAGAATCTCGAAGGTTTTTTGCTATGTTAGACGCTTCAAACCAACCACTATACAGCGGTTGTAGGGAAGGTCATTCACCGCTATCTTTTGCTAGTAGGATGATGAACATGAAGACTGATTATAATTTGTCCGAAGAATGTGTTGATGCATTCGCCGAGTTCGTGAAAGATGTTTTGCCAGAAGATAATCTGGCCCCCGGATCATACTACGAGGTCCAAAAACTTGTTGCTGGTCTTGGTTTGTCATACCAGGTTATAGATGTGTGCATCGACAACTGTATGATATACTGGAGAGAAGACGAGAACCGAAATAAATGTAAATTTTGCCAGCAACCACGCTTCCAGGAGTCAAGTGGCAGGGTGAAGATTCCATTCAAACGGATGTGGTATTTACCCTTAACGGAGAGGTTGAAGAGGCTGTATCAATCAGAACGCACAGCTAAGGCTATGAGATGACATGCAGAGCATAGTCAACATGGAGATATTACGCATCCTTCTGACGCGGAAGCGTGGAAACACTTTCAATCCATATATCCAGATTTTGCATATGAACGACGGAATGTATACATCGGCTTATCCACTGATGGTTTCAACCCATTTGGAAAGCATGGACGAAAATATTCTTTGTGGCCGGTCATCGTAATACCGTACAATTTGCCTCCTTCTATGTGCATGCGGCGAGAGTTCCTGTTTCTATCAATTCTAGTTCCCGGGCCAGATCATCCAAGACGGTCACTCGATATATTCCTCCAACCATTGATATATGAGTTGCAGATGTTGTAGGAGCATGGTGTTGAGGCATTTGATGTTTCAGTCTAGCAGAATTTCAACATGCGTGCGGTTCTTATGTGGACCATAAGAGATTTTCTCGCATTGCCAATTTTCTGGATGAACAACGCATGGAAAATTGGCATGTCCTTATTGCCAAGACAATCCTTCGGCGTTCCAATTGTAGCACGGAAGGAAGACTTCATGGTTTGATTACCATAGGTATTTTTTACCGACAAATCATCCATATCGTCGGTCTAGAAGACATTTCACGAAGATTTTACAAGTGTTTCACAGTCCACCTCCTCAGATAGATGGTCGCAACATATTGGAACAGTTACGAGATTTTGGTGCAGAGCGAACTCCTGAATGTGGGGGTAATGGCCATCACCCCGTCGACGGTTGTGGGGAATATCACAATTGGCACAAGAAAAGTATTTTTTGGGATTTGCCTTATTGGAAAGACCATCTATTGCGGCATAATCTAGATGTCATGCATGTTGAAAAGAATTTCTTTGACAACATCATGAAAACCATTTTAAATGTACCAGGAAAGACAAAAGACAACTGGAATTCTAGATTAGACTTGCCATTGATTTGTTCTAGGCCATCTCTTCATGTTTCGTCTAACGGTAGATTGCCGATGCCAGCGTACCGGTTAGACGCTGGTCAGAAGGAAGTATTTTTTGAATGGATTAGACAAACTGTTAAATTTCCTAACGGCTACGCATCTAACCTACGTAATTGCGTGGATTCCGACAGAAGGGAAGTTTATTGGAATGAAAAGCCATGATTGTCATGTTGTGATGCAGCGTCTTCTTCCATTTGCATTTGCTTACCTTCTTCCAAAAGACATCCATTCTGCAATTGGAGGTATATTTCGTACTGCCGTGAGTTGCTTACTATATATGTTACTATATATAAACTAACTTGTTTACTTTTCGTTTGTAGGAGTTGGGGCTTTCTTTCGAGATTTATGTTCACGGACACTAACAGTGGACGGGATCCGTAATTTAGAGTCCAACATCTTGGTACTCCTTTGTAATCTGGAGAAGATATTTCTACCGTCTTATTTTGATGTTATGGACCATCTTCCTATTCACCTCCCACGAGAAGCAGCATTAGGCGGCCCTGTTCAAGATCGATGGATGTATCCGTTCGAGCGTTACATGTTCCACTTGAAAAAAAAAGTTAAAAATTTGAGCAAGGTGGAGGGATCTATTGTAGCACAGAGCCTAAATGACAAAGTCTCACACTTTGCCGAATATTACTTTCCACCGGGAGTTCAGACTAAGGCTAGACGTCCGGCGCGACATGATGATAGAGGTGCGAAAGCAACGTATGACGTGGTTGTACCCGAGTTGTTTGCCCAAGTTGGTCGAGTAAGTGGAAAAACAAAGAAACGCAGACTATCATCACAAGAGGTCAGACATTTGCATACGTATATCCTCAAAAATTGTGACGAAATTATGGAGTACGAGAGGTATATTAGTTTTTAGAAAACATTTTTTCAATTATTTGTCTTCATCTAATAAATATTTTAATGTTACAGCATTTACATGTCGCTAGTCCAAACTTACCATCCTGATAAGACAGCATCTGAACTTGCTGTCTTAAAAGATGAAGAATTCTCGGAGTGGTTGAAATTTTATGTAAGTTTCATGTAATTCCTTACTCTTACATTTCCAGTTTTATATGTTCATGACATGGTTAGTGGTTAGTGGAGTTTGCTAGTGGTTTGCGCACCACCGCGACTTCCTATCCCAGGTTTTGCAGTAGGGGATATTCGTTTAGGATTCGTGAGGAAGGACGACCGAGGTCAACTTCAGACTATGGTATTTCGTCGCAATCAGGTGGGGTTCAAATTGACTCCCTTGGTGTTATCCCTGTATATTAACAAAACAAACTATTTAATTTCAGGTTTGCTGCATTCCATATCCTCAAGTTTCCTATCGTACAGATCCTTGGGTCACGGTAACTCAAATTAACCCGAGAGGAAGATTATATGGAGTTCCAGAACATGATGCTCTCCCGCCATCGACAAGTATTCAAATGTCTCATGTCCAGGAGATGGATAACATTGACCTTGTTATTGATGTCACACATATCAGTGATGATTTAGTTCATTCGGACGAAGAGGAATCACATGACGAATTTGATGACGATTCAGACTCCATCCCTAGTGAAGGTTCCTCAGGAGATTCGGAGTAATATTTTATGAATAAATGTTTGCGTTTGTGGAATATTGGTGTTTTATTTGTGTAATACGTTTCGAAATATTTGTTTACATACATTTATACGGAAATCATTACAAATATAAGGAAAAAATTATATAAATAACACATACACATGACGTCGGATTTCTGTCGGAATATATTTTAATATAATCCGACGGAATGTGATAGTTTAATATAATATTTACGCGAAATAAAATAAAATATAAAATCATTGGAAGTTAGTTTAACTTCCAAATACAGTTCCAGAATGTTTATATGTTAATGATATCTTACTTTTATCGTTCATTAGGTTTCCGAAGGTTTAGAAAGTGGTCAACAGACGTGGTGGACAAACTATAGGGTACCTACCGATTATATCAAGCTTCCATCTTTGCTTATCGAATCCGGTAATAATATGAAACCCGACCACCAATCTGCTGAACTCAGTCTTTCGCTTGACACTTATAGTAAACACCATCAGGACCATACTTTGGACATTATCGACCCAAAATGAACTCAGACAAAAACAAAATCCCTAAATCAACTGAAGTGAAAACTTTTATTACCGATTAAGTTGTCTTAAAGAAGCTTCAAATTTCAGAAACAATGGTGTAATGGTAAGGGTTCCTCCGATCACCTAGAAGGCGAGGAAGACGACCACTCTCGCGCTCTGCTTACTTCTCAATATTTTTCTCTATTTTTTCGAAATATAATTAAAAAAAAAAATTACATAAATAAAACACAATTGGGCCGAAACTAGAAAGCCCAAGTGGAATTAAAGGAAACAAATGTTCGTTTGCTGATAAAGTTGGAATCAAGAGTGTAGTCAAAATAAAACTGGAACTTGAATTTTTATGATCTCAAATCCAGCTTCACTATAAAAACAATAACAAATAATGTCCGTCGAATTTCTGTCAGAATATATTGACGGATTTCCGACGGATTGTGTTATTTTTATATTTTATTTTGATCCTTGCAAATATTATATAAAATTATTATAATACGTCGGATTTCTGTCGGAATATATAGACGGATTTCCGACGGATTTTATAATTTTTATATTTTATTTTCCAAAAAATCCCATCATCACTAAGTTTAGAAATCCTAAATCCCGTAATCCCTAAATCCCTAAATCACTAAATTCCTAAATCTCAAAATTTCTAAATCTCTAACTTCATAACTTTCTCATAATCCCTAAATCCCATAATCCCTAAATCCCTAAATTTCCAAAAATTCTCATAATCCCTAAATCCCTGAATTCCTAAAATTCTCATCATCACTTAGTCTCGAAATCCTAAATCCCTTAATCCCTAAAACCCTAAATTCTCAAAATCCATAAATCCCTAAAAATTTCATTATCTCTAAATCCACAAATCAATAAATTTATTAAAATATATAAATAACAAAATCCATCGGCAATCCGTCACAAATTTCAGACGGATTTCCGACGGAATACCCTAAATTTTATACCGCCAAAACGCATAGTTATTATCGAAAAGGCGGCAGAATCCGTCGGAATTCCGCCGGAATTGGGCGGTTGTTTCTGTCGGAATTCTTAAATATAACCAGACACTTCGTCTTCTCCGACGAGGAAATGAAAACGAAAGTTTTTTAGTGAAATTCACCGGAAATCGCCGCAAATCAAACCGGCCAACGCAGGAATACCGACACCACCGCCGTCTCGCCTCCGATTCGCCGATTCGCCAACGTTTTGACGCCGGTTCGCCGAGTCACTGCCGTTTCGCCGAGTCACAATAGTTTTGCCGCCGTTTTCACCGATTCTCCGACTCTTGTATACCAAATCTGAAACACCCTCAAGAAATCAACACCCCAATGTAAGTTTTTGATGATTTGTTTGAGTTTTTGGAATATTAGGAATTTAGGAAATAGGATAATTTTAGGAATTTAGGTATTATGATAATTTTAGAAATTTAACAATTTAGGGAATTAAGGAATTTGGAATATAAGATATTATGCAAAATTTTATGAATAATTCAATATTTTATGAATTGTAGAATTTAATAAGTATTTGTAGTTTTTAGGGATTTATGAAGATTTATAATATGAATAATATATAAAATTCTAAAATTTTAAAAATTTAAACATTATCTAATTTGTTTATAACAACATTTTTTATAACATGGTACACTTCTTAAAAATATAAGGATTTATTGGGATTTAGGAATTTAGGGATTTTTCTAGTTTTGGATTTTTGGGATTTTAAATCAATATTAATAATGTATAAAATTATTAATATTACAAAATTTTAAAAAATATTTATTTTGTAAAATCATTAATGTGGTGAACACGTAATACATCATAAAGTCGAACTTATTTCCGTACAACACTAAATTCCAAAATTCCCAAATTCCCAAAATCCCAAAACCCCTCAATCCCTAAATTTCAAAATCCCCACATTCCCTAAACACCTAAATCTCTAAACCCTAAAACCCTAAATTACGAAATGTTTAAATCGCTAAATCCATAAATCCCTAAATTCCTAAATCTCTATATCCCTAAATCCCTCAATCTTAAAATGCATCAATCTCAAAATGGCTAAATCACTAAAATCCTAAAATCCATAAATTTCAAAATCCCTAAATCCTCATTTCTCTAAATCCCTAAATCCCTAATATAGATTATAAAGTTAAAATTTAAAATTGACATACTAATCTTATATCTGTTAAAATATTTCAAATTTATATACAAATCTTGGAAATCGTAGGGATTATGGACGATTTCAAGAGACTTTTGGAGGCGTTGGTTCCAGTAGGGGGGTCGGAGTTCTAGTCAGTCCCAGATCCCCAACACTCCCTCTTTGGATACACAACAACGGTCTCCTAATCCTACGACCTCAGCTCCCACAGTAATGAGCGTTCAGGATTTCGTATCACAACCCGGAAGGGATCGTTTGCCTTTCCTAGATCCGGACTTGCCTCCCAACACGACATGGTAAGTTTTATTTAAAAATGTTTTCGATTTACTTAACTTAATAAATATTTGTCCTTAATTTTAGTTAGGTTCCAATTTTCGGGAAACGGGATATCGACTTCTATCAACACAATGCTGAATAGCATGATAAGTCGCCCGTATCCCACATACAAGTCGATGCCGGATACCGACCGTAACAGCTGGTTTCGGCAATTTGCGGTAATCCCTAAATTTTGTAATTTAGACAATTCACGGTTTTATTACATTAAAATTTTATTTACTAAATCGTTAAATGTTCCAAAATATCCAGCAAGACTTTAATTGGGACAGACAGCTGACCGGTAGGATTCGACGGGAGTTCGACGCCAAGGCTGGTATATTGTACTCGCGGAAGATGAACGAGTACAAGGACCTGTGGAAACATCGTAAGATCCCTCGGGAAATGAAAACCAAGCCCGAGTTATGGGCTCAACTAATTGAGTATTGAGAACGGGAGGAAACTAAGGCGAGCTCTGCTACCCACTCTACGAACCGAAAGAGCGATCGGAAGGGGAAAGGACCAGCGACCCATAACCTCGGAGCGACGAGCAAGTACAACTGGTAAGTTTCTTTATTTTGAAACATTTTTATAATCGTTAACTTATTTGCTTACTTTTCAATGCTAACAGTATCAAAAGAAAGGTACGTATCCGTCAAATCTTGATTTGATCAAAGATGCGCACACCAACAGAAAGACTGGTGAAATTCAAGATGCACTTGCTCGGGAAATCGTGGAAAGCGTGGAGAGGCTCGGTGAGCAGTACCTCCAATCCCAACCCACCGTAGAAGGAACTCCGCCGGCCACCGAAGTTCCACTCGAGAAGATCGACGAGTTCACCTATGAGGTTAGTAATGTTTTAAATTAATAACGAATTTAAAATAACTTATAATACTTATACGTTATAACATTTATAGTTTTATTTTATATGGTAGGTTACTCCGAAGAACAAAGGTCGTGTCTTCGGTCTTCCGGAGGACAGTTCCAGCTCTTCCGTGTGTTCATTATGATTTAACGGTGATAGCGGTTTGCGGGCACAAAACACGGAGCTTCTCGAGCGGATGGAGGCAATGGAGGCACAACGCAAAGAAGATGCAGATCGGTTTGAGGCAATGGAGGCAAAGCGCAAAGAAGATGCAGAGCGGTTTGAGGCAATGGAGGCAAAGCGCAAAGAAGATGCAGACCGGTTTCAGGAACAACGCGAAGCAGATGCAGCAAAGATTCGTGAGATGCAAGACAAGATGGACGAGTTCTTCCGTACTTTTCGTCAACAGTAGACGTTTAAATTTTATGGAAACCTTTTAGTTTTAAATAACTTTTCAAACTATTTTAATTTATGTTCAAACTATTTTATTTTATTTTCAGATTTAAATTTTATTTAATTTTAATTTTTAATTAATTTTTTAAAAAATAAATTTAATTAATTATAATTAGTTTTTGAAATATATAAATTCCAATTGTCGGAAATCCGTCATTAACCGCCGCTGTCGGAAATCTGTCGGTGACATTCTCTGTCGGAATTCCGTCGGTGGCTTCGCTGTCGGATATCTGTCGGTAACCGCCGCTGTCGGAAATCTGTCGGTGACATTCTCTGTCGGAACTCCGTCGGTGGATTCGCTGTCGGATATCTGTCGGTGACAGTCGCTGACGGAAATCCGTCGGTAGCAGCAGCTGTCCGTACTCCGTCGGTTACAGCTGCCGTCGCAAAGCTGTCGGAAATTAAATAACCGTCGGAAATCCGTCACTAGTTTCCGACGGTTTACCGACGGATCTTGCATTTCCGACAAGATAGAACCGACGGTCCAAATCCGTCGGAAATCCGGCGGAAACACCCTTATTCCAACGGATTTCCGACGGTTTAGGCTGTCGGAATAGTGTCTGTTTTCTTGTAGTGATCAAATCCCTCGAGTTATTCTCTCGATAATGTTGTAGCGTTTTCTCCAATCCAGTTGACCTCTCTTTTCAGGATCTGCGTATCCAATACATAAAAAAGTCATTACACTAAATATATTCCCTATGAGATCAAGAAATATGACCCAATGCAATTATTTTTTACCGAAAAGGAAGTAGTCAAGACTTTTGTTGGGTACAAACTCGTAGACGAGTATCTTTTCTTCTCCTTCAACAGAGAACCCAAGAAGTCTAACAAGATTTTTGTGTTGGAGCTTTGCTACAAGAAGCACCTCGTTCTTGAACTCTTGTTCACCTTGACCTGAAGTTTTAGATAGCCTCTTCACAGCAACTTCTGTTCCATTTGGGAACGTTCCCTGTATGATGTTCACTAACTATCAAATTTACCTAACTTAATACACACAAACAAGTAGTTGAGAGAGTTAAAGAATATTATGCCTTGTAAACTGCACCAAATCCACCATGACCAAGCTTGTTAGTCATCTGAAAATTACTTGTTGCAACTTTGACTGCTTTAAAATCGAATTGAAATGAACCTGAAGTTGTAATATCATCTGCAGCTGAAAGTATGCATTTTGTTATGCTGGAGCGTGTCCAAGGGAACTTAAAAATCTTAGTCTCTTACCATCATCTGGTGGTGCAGTACCATAAGTATTCCTTGACCTCTTTGCAAGAGAGAAGTAAAAGCTGAACAGAAAGAGATACAATTTACAGTTTGACATAAATATGTCATTCTGCAAAATAATGACGAACTTACTTTCAGTTGCAAATTTGTGGTGACCTTTTTTCTTCCTACAGAGACAAATAGCAAATCCTAAAGCAAGCAGCACACTGATCACGAAGGTGAGAATACCGGTGATCCCCACGATAGTTCCTTTGGGAATATTTCTGCTATCTGAAACGATTCCAAACATGGTTGTCTTTTAACGTGAGCAAGTGGAACGGCTGAACATGGCCGTTTTAAAAAAAAAGGAAATTTTTTTTAACAAAATTATAGTATACGTATAAATTGGGGGCTATAAGCCTATAACTTCTCCTAATATATACATTTAATGGATAATTTGAACAAGGCTTACAAGTAGTGTGAAACCGCACGATCCCAAATCAACTATGGTTATAACTTTAAGGAAACATATAGCACTAAAGGTGGTAGTGATGTTGGGCTCAAGCAAGATTAATGAGTTTTAACTCACGGGATGTGTGATAACAAGAATAGAGCAACTGTGATTACCTTTTTCAGGAGAAGGAATTGGCAAAACCTTTTCCTCGAAAACTTCAAAGAATGGATCGAGATCCCATCGCATGAAACAACTCGGCCTCTCAGCAATTCCAGCTTGATTCCCTCGGCAACACGACCTATAGTCATCCACGTTCTGTCTTAAACATTGGATGCAGTCCAACCGACTGCATTGCACGAAACCGTAGATATTCTGTGAAATCCCAAGTTTTTGTATGCCAAAACCGTAATACGCGGGGTTGGACAACAAGGTAGCTTGAGCAATCACCCGACGCATCAAAGCATCCCACGTATTATCAAACTCGGTCAAGTTGAATTTGATATCTTTAGACAATTGATGATGAACTGGTTCCATCTCGAGCGATCCAAAAAACGAACAGTTAGAGTAACGTACCACACAAAGAATCCTATTTTCCGCCCATGCAAGGCCTTGTGTCTGGTCAACCAATTAGAAGCAACGTCGATACAAATGGAGCAAAGCTTTGGATCGGAACCTGGGATGCACATCCCCATACCATATGCTCTGTTCTTGTCTTGCCCCCATCGAAGTCATGTAGAAACCGTTTTTGGCCTTGACATTCGAAGAAAGTGATGACAACACGGCTCGACGGTTTACGTCGTAAGCACCATTAGGTGTGAAAAACCCAGATAAGGATAAGCATCTTGGTGTAGAGGAGACAGTACAAGAGGTTATGAGAATAAAGAAGAAGACTACTGACAAGTCAACCATCTTCTTCCTTCCCATTGTGTATGATATGTCTGAAACCTACAATTTTGATATTTTTTAATCTGAACTGAGAATTGAATATTCAATTGTAGTGTTTTGTGGGAAGCTGCATGGAACTGAAAAGTCTTCCTCGATTTTTTTCTATAGAGACTTCTCATAATCAGTCAAATAAGAAAAAAATGACTTTTGCATTGCGTAATTTTGTTAATTAGTCAAACTAGAATCAAAGATTCTCATAACAAATAGCTGGTATTAATATGTATGTAGAATTGAGTTTATTGGTAACTTTGATTAGTATCTCAAAATTCAAATTTCATGCATAGATAAATCATTACAATTCAGCTGAAATACATGAAACATGGTTTACGTCAAAAAGTTTCAATGTCTCAATGGAACATCAATTTCAACGAGGATCAAGTTTTGTAATGGTTACACCATTGATAGTGTGGGGATCGAACCTGGCCATAGTAGATTGGCTAGACCCCAAGCCATCTCGTTCTTGGTTGCGTTTACTCGAGACGAGGAATCCAGATTGTTGTGGATCAGGTAAAACCATGGTGTTGCTTGTGAGCATCATGTTAATTGTTGACAAGTTGGGACGGTCTGTTGGATCTTCCTGAACACATAGCAGTGCGATGTGGATGCATCTTTTCACTTCTTCCCTCTGATAATTCTCTGCAATGATTGGATCCACGAGAACTAAAGGTGTTTTGTTTGTCCACAACCTCCAAGCCTGTAAAACAATTAGATCATCAGTTGTGGCAACATTAGATAATTAAGATCATACTCTAAGTTCTTCTTTGGTACTCACATATGTGACAATATTGTCAACCGTACTCTTTGAATTGTGGAAACTGCTGTTCAATTCCTACCGCATATAATTTCAAGAACTAAGACTCCGAAACTATAAACATCAGATTTCATGGAAATTTGGCAATGCAACATGTTACACAGGAAAACGCTAGGCCTCCTATCCTTTATAGGTACAAGAGGAGGTCCACCAAGATTAAGGCCTGACAGGGCCTTTACAAGCTAATCCAGGTGAGGTGGCACCTAGGATCAGGAGCTTCTAGAAGAAAGACACGTCACAGGAGAAATGAGTCAACAGATGAGCACATGGGTGAGTGGGAGTTTGTTATATATCAGAGAGTGAGGAGAGAATAAGAGCTTATCAAGAGATCTGATCAAAGTTGTAAGGGAGCGAGAGTCTCCGGAATTTATTAACGTTTGTATTTCTCTTTTTGGTTAAGAATAAAGCTACATTGTTCTTATTTCTGAGTTGATTGAAAAGTTACAAGATTTCTCGTAACACAACGCATAGTCCGGGGACATGTAACCGCTGTAAGAGTACAGCAGGACAAGAAAAAATAAGTACTTTCGCGATGATAATTTCAAATTCGTGAAATTTTAGTTCCCATGGGTAATAAGTGTCTTACAAAGTTCCAGCTATCCTGCATGTCTCATCTCTAGTTTGGTCCATCCCAAAGAGCCTTGCCATTCCAAAGTCAGAAATCTTTGGGCTCAAATCGGTATCTAAAAGGATATTACCCGCTTTGAGATCACGGTGTATGATTGTGAGACGTGTATCTAGATGAAGATATAGAATTCCTCGAGTGATTCCAACATAATCAGCTGGCGACAGGTCAAGAGTGTAGAGAATGTATCAATTGTATTGATTATCAAATGAGAAGTACATAAGGTTTATATACACACGTAGAGATGCCCTAGAATAGATACAATAGATTTACAATATATTCTAAGGTAACCGTATCAAGTAAATATAGAACCGTATTAAGGAATATCTATGATTTCCTTAACACGCCTCCTCAAGATTGACTGAGCTTCGCGAGACCAATCTTGACAAACAACGGAAGAAACTTTGAGCGTGGCAATGGCTTGGTAAGAGCATCAGCAAGTTGATCTTTTGAAGCAACATGTGAGACACGTAATGAACCAGATTGAACCAAGTTGCGAATGACATGGTAATCAACAGCAACATGCTTCATGCGGGAGTGAAAAACCGGATTTGCAGCCAAGTAGGTAGCGCCAATGTTGTCGCAGTATATGACCGGTGTGGAAGACGAAGTAAAACCAAGCTCTTTAAGCAATGTAACGACCCACTCAATCTCAGAAGCCGTATCCGAAACTGATTTGTACTCTGCTTCCGTTGCTTCCGTAGAAGAACGTGCAACCGTGCGTTGCTTCTTTGAGGACCAAGAGACCAAATGTTTTCCAATATAGACCAAATACGCCCCCGTAGACATGTAGTCATCACGATTTCCAGCCCAGTCAGCGTCGGAAAATGCGTGAACAGTAAGCGGGTTTGAGGCAGAGTAAAAGATTCCTGAGGTTCGCGTGCCTGAGAGATAACGGAGGACACGCTTCACTGATTCGAGATGCTCTTGTCGAGGGTGATGCATATATTGCGAGAGCTTGTTTACTGCAAACGCAATGTCAGGACGAGTAAAAAGAAGATATTGCAAGCTTTCAATTATGGATCGAAATTCCGATGGATCGTCAAGCAGAGCACCGGAACTGAGCGATAAAGGCGGATGATCAACCATAGGCGTAGAGACCGGTTTCGTGGCAATCATATTGGTTCGGTGAAGAAGGTCGTTGATGTATTTGGTCTGAGTTAAAGTGATGCCAGCAGCAGTCCGAGACACTTCAATCCCCAGAAAATAATGTAATTCGCCCATGTCCTTAAGAGAGAACCTATCAGCAAGACGAGTGATGAACTGTTCAACGTGAGCAGTAGAGTTTCCTGTTACAACGATATCATCAACATAGATGAACACAAAAATTGCAACCCCATGAAGAAGTAGAATAAATAGTGATGTATCTGCAACTAAATTCGTGAACCCCACTTCCAAGAGAAAGACTCGCATAGCATTGTATCAAGCTCTCGGTGCTTGTTTAAGCCCGTAGATCGCTTTTCTTAACTTGCAGACATAATTAGGCCTATCGGAATCAATAAACCCAGGCGGTTGGACCATATACACATCTTCCGTCAATTCACCTTGTAAAAATACATTATTGACATCTAATTGTCGTAAAACCCATCCACGAGAAGCTGCTTGTCCCAAAACAAGGCGAATGGTTGGATGTTTAACTACTGGACTGAACGTTTCAAAGTAGTCAATACCTGGTCTTTGATTGTAACCTTTGGCAACAAGACGAGACTTGAAACGATCAACCGATCCATCAGCCTTCCTTTTGATACGAAAAACCCAGCGACACCCAACCAAGTTGTAGGAAGGATCCGGAGGAACTAAGTCCCAAGTGTGATGAACAATCTGAGAGTTAAATTCCTCACCCATTGACGCACACCAGCGATCATCCTTTAGTGCCTGGATATGTGTTTTTGGTTCGACCTCATCAGCTAAGACGCGAGTAATGGCAAGCGCATACTTCGGATTTTGCTTGATGATATTATTCTGCAATCTTATTGTCATTCGTGGAGCCTCAACTTCAGCAGCAGTGGCAGCAGGTGAACTTTCTGGCACGAAGGAAGAAACAGAGCCAGAGACAGACTCGAGAACCTCATTTGATGATGAAACAGAGGAGACAGGCGACGATGAAGCAGATTGAGGCATCAAAGAAGCAAGAGCTGCATCAGACTTCGAAGACGATGACGCGATTGCAGTGGACGGAGTTGCAGGCGTCACGGATTCAACAGCAAGGCTCGAAACAGAGTCATTCGCAGAAGTCGTCTCAGGCACAGGATCCATGACGGGTTGGACAGCCGGTGATGTATGAATTTGCTGGGGCACACATAGAACGGACGAAGGACAATCCTGTTCAACAGCAGAAGAAAGAGGCTCGGGTGCTAAGGTTTGAAAAGGAAACCGATTTTCAAAGAACTCCACATGTCTTGAGGCATAGACACGAGAGGTAGGTTGATGATAACAGAGATATGCACTTTGAGATGGTGAATATCCCATAAAGATGCAAGGAGCAGATCGAGAGTCAAGCTTATGAGCTGAATAGGGCCGAAGCCAATGATAACAGAGGCAACCGAATACTCGGAGTTTAGAGTAATTCGGCTGTTCTTTGAAGAGTAATTCATAGGGAACTTGAAAATCTAAAGCTGAGCTAGGAAGCCGATTAATGAGATAAACAGCAGCTGGAAAAGCAAAGAACCAGTATTTGAGAGGAATGTGAGCATGAGACAACAATGAAAATCCGGTTTCAACGATATGGCGATGTTTACGCTCGGAAATACCATTGTGCTCGGGAGTATGAGGGGGAGATGTGCGATGAGAAATGCCCATAGTGGAGAGAAACGAAGCAAGTGCCACGAATTCACCTCCATTGTCTGTGTAAAAAGTGACAATTCTCGTAAAAAATCGATTTTCAACAAGTTCTTTAAACTGAGGGAAGATTTCAAAAACTTGTGATTTACGCTTCATTGGATACAGCCAAGTGTAGAGTGTAAAGTGATCAACTAGAACGAGGTAATACTTGAAACCATCGTACGATAGGACTGGAGAAGTCCATACATCAGAACAAATAATTTCAAGTGGACGAGATGAAGTAAGAGAACTAGTGCCAAATGAAAGCCTGTGACTCTTATTGATGGAACAAGAGTTGCAAAACAATGGAGAAGAAATCTTATTTGAAAAAGGTAAAGAACACTTAGAAAGAACTCGTTGTAAAACACTAAAAGCCGAGTGACCAAGGCGAGAGTGCCATTCGATCATAGAAGTTTTTATTGTAGAAAGCACTTGAACACGAGAGGAAGGAGACACAAAATCCAGCCATTCATACATGCCGTAGCTAGTTCGTCCTGTTTTGAGTACCGCCCCCGTGACTAGATCCCGCACCTGAAAAGACCATGGATCAAAATTGATCGAAACACCATTATCAACACATGTTTGGTATACTGACATCAAGTTCTTTGCAATATTTGGAGCATATAAGACATTATTCAGAAATAATGGCCGAGAAGCAAGGGATAGAGAGACTGAACCCGTGTGAGTGATGAGATGATTGGAACCGTCACCAATATTAACCGAATCATGTCCTTGATATGGCGAGTGGAGGGCGAGATTACTCAAGTCGGAGGTGATGTGGTGTGATGCCCCTGAGTCAAGTAGCCAAGTCGTGGGGTCATGTAGAGTAGAGACAGTGGCAGCGTTGGCTCTTGGCTGCCATGGATTTGATGGTTGTGAGAACGGGCTAGGAGCTGCTTGAGAGATGATGCGAAACTGTGGACAGCGCTTCACACCGTGGCCTTAAACACTGCAGGCTTGACATCTGCCCAGATAAGGACGAGATTGACGGCCTGAATTCTGATTTTGCTGAGAAGAATCAAAACCTGATGGATGGTGCTGCTGAGCTGGTTGTTGTTGCTGATTTGAACGGAAACCATTGCTGGGTTTCTGCTTGAACTGTGCGTTGTTGGCTGTAGCAGGAAAAGCAGTGGATGATTGAGCGCACAGGAGAGCAGCTTCACTGTTAACTAGCTTGTCACGAATCTCATCAAGAGATGGTGGAGTATCACGCCCGTTGATTTGCTCAACCACGCCTTTGTAATCGTCATCAAGACCATCGAGGATGTACTCAATGATGTCTTCATGATCAAGAGGTTTCCCAAGCAAGGCCAGTTGATCGGCCTTTGCTTTCATGCTTTGAAGATATTCATCAATGGAGCGGCTGCCCTTGGTGTTTTTCTTCAGCTGCTCCTTGATCTGTTTCATATGTCCACGCGAAGGCTTGCCAAAGGTGGATTTGAGAGTGTTCCATGCCTTGAGAGATGTTTTAGACGTGGAGACAAGTGGCTGCAGAGAGATAGCGATCGAGCCAAGGAGTGCGGCAAAGATGAGTTTATCTTGCCGAACCCAGGCTGAGTGTGCCGGATTTGGCGTGTTGTCGGAGAGAACAGCGGATGGTGGTGCTGCACCGTCAGTGATGTACCCTTTGAGATTGTGGCCATCAAGAAACAGAGAGATTTGAAAAGCCCATGTAATGTAGTTAGAGGTGTTGGGCCTTGTGATTGTGCTCATGTTGAGAGAGAGAATTGGATGCTTCGGATCTGCTAGGTTCACGTTAGCAATCGTGAATCCAGAAGAAGTGGAGGAAGAAACAGAGGAGTCGGATGTAGCAGGAGATGTCATCGTGAAGAACCTTGGATGACAAGAAGAAAGAAACGAAGGAAGAAGAAAGGAAGAGGCGGCTAGGGCTAAAGAATTTTTGGACCTAGGGCTCTGATACCATGTAGAGAATGTATCAATTGTATTGATTATCAAATGAGAAGTACATAAGGTTTATATACACACGTAGAGATGCCCTAGAATAGATACAATAGATTTACAATATATTCTAAGGTAACCGTATCAAGTAAATATAGAACCGTATCAAGGAATATCTATGATTTCCTTAACAAGGAGTGCACTGCACTAGTCCACACAAAGTCTTGGAATCCGACAAGGCCTCTACATCGATCGCATAGTACTTGCGACTAGACCATGATTCGTCTTTGCTTGAAGAAGCTGAAGGTATCAAACGGCGAGATAATTCCGTCCAAGCTCTAGGAAAACTCCGATACATTTTTCGTAAGATCCATAGAATTGATCAAATTAATTCGGGGCTCTAATTTTAGTGAACCAACAAATGGACTAAAAGAATAATGGACAAAACAGAGTGTTCTGTAATCTTGCCAGAGAGAAGCTTCTTTGTTGTTGGCACAATTAGTTATTAACGCATCGGTATTAATCATGAGACAACCTGAACAAACCTCTGGTTCAACACCTGGAATGCACATCGCCGCAGCATACACTCTGTCTGGAGGTTGGCCAAACGAGGTGTTGTAGAAGCCGCGGTGAGCCGTGACATTAGACCGAAATTTTTAAGAACAGAAGGTTGAAGATGACATATATCACCCACTTGCATAGTTGATGTTTTTTTGGCTTTTTCATGGAAATTGACAAAACGAAAGTAAAGACTCATTAGCTGCTTCAGGATTATTATCTATTTGGTATCTTCGTAAGCAAGTCTCCATTCTTTTGGAATTTGCCTAGCCTCTTCATTTGAAAATCTAACAAAAAAAAGGATAAATGTCTCGAAGGCTCCTCTTTGACGGGTCAAATTCTGAAACGGATAAAATGAATTTGTTTTTCAATAAATTTAAATCCGAAAATATGGTTGATTACCAAAAAACCAGGGGCTCCAATAAGAGATCCACCATTTATTCGACCAAGTCGGATCCAAACCGGGTAAAACACTTTTAAAAAAAAAACAGTTTACTTATTGAAATCAGAAAAAAACTCCAATTTACAACCCTAAAATTCTGAAATTGAAATTGAACAACCCCAAATCTCTTCTCTGTCGATTGAAAATGGTTTTCGATTCCAATTTCTCCTTCCAAAGTCTCTTTGGTTTTCTTTTTCGCCAATTGCCATTTGCCATGGCCCTTGATTTAGATGATAGTTTGGTTAATGTTTAGCCTTACAATTGAATGGATTATCAATTCGATTTTAAATCACCTTGATTTTAATTCGATAATGCAGTCTTCAGCCACGAGAAATATTCGTGCCCCCGTCTATTAAAGAAGGGGAAAAATGTCGAAAAAAGCGTCTACTTTCAAAAAGTGGTCATTAAAAGACCCAACTCTAAAATTGTCATTAAAAGCTCAAAGTTTTTGTTGACTTTCTATTAAATGCCAAACTTTGTTTGACTCGGCCATAAAAGACACCACGTTAAGTCTCTGTTAGGAATCAGCTTACGGGGTTAAATCGGCGTTACGCTTCTCCGTTTAAGTAAAACGGGATCGTTTTAATTAGCGTAAAACGACGCCGTTTTACGGTTCTCAGAGATAAAAAAAATCCCAAATCGGGATTCAATCCCCAATTCACAATTTCTTCTCAAATCCCTAACCCTAAAAATCTAATCTCTCCATTCTCTAAATTTCTTCTGTCAATCTCTTGTTCTTTTGTCAAAATTCTCTCAATTCTCTCAAGCTGCTTCTCTCAATTTCTTCTCGAATCCTGATTATGGTGAAAACCCGTGGTGGAAAAAAGAGTTGTCCGAGCCGTCGTTCGAAGAGATTGAACCCCGAAGAGGTTGGACCATCGGAGGTTGAACCACCAGAGATTGAACCTCCGGATACTGAGGTTGTTCCTCCATCGAAACGGAAAAAGAAGACGACAGTGGTTGAAGATATTTGGGATGATGAGAGAATTCCAGAAGCAAGGTCAAACAGTGATATCGAAAAGATGATTGATGGTTCTCAGTTTTGTGAGAGATGGATGGCTAGACACAATAGGCATGAGGTACGGCTTGGTAATGGTACATTCTCAGTGGATATGAATGCTCGTACTTGTGGTTGTATGAAGTGGCAGATGACTGGTATACCATGTGTTCATGCTGCATCAGTCATAATAGGGAAAAAAGAAAAAGTGCCAGATTATGTGAGTCATTGGTACACAACTGAGACCTGGAGGCAAACATATGAAGATGGTATTGCTCCTGTTCAAGGTGATGAGGTATGGCCACCAACAAACAGACTTGCTGTCTTGCCACCACCATGCAGAAGAGGCAACCCTGGAAGACCTAACAACTTTGATAGGAGGAAAAGTATGTATGAAAATGCATCATCATCATCATCATCAAAAACCAAGTTATCCAGGGCACACCGAGTGATGACTTGTTCCAATTGCAAAGAAGAAGGTCATAATAAACAAGGATGTCAGAATGCAAGAGTTGATACTCCACCTAGAAGACCAAGAGGAAGACCAAGAGTAAATCAGGTTTGCATCTTCTATCCTCTTTCAAGTTTTGTTAATTTTGTACATTAACTAAAGAATCATTGATTTTATTGATATAGGAGCCGAGGACTGTCTTCTTTGGACAAGGACAATCTTTCCAAGGACAATCATCTCAGGAACCAACACTTTCACAACCTTCTGTTTCACAACCTTCACAGCCACCAGTATCAGAGCCACAAGTGTCAGAGCCACCACTAAGAGGAGAAGCATCACAGAGAGGAAGAGGAGGTGGACAGAGAGGAAGAGGAGGATCACAGAGAGGAAGAGGAAGCACAGGACCTGGAGGAGAAGGCTGGAACTCGTGGTTTGAATGTTCGACCTAAAGTTTGATGGTTTGGTGTTTGAGACTATCTTTTGCTTATCTCTTTTGTTTGTTTAGGTCGGATTGATGAGAACCTAAAGTTTATGCTTGGTGGCTTATTTGGTTTGCTAATTGTGTGACATTTAGTGTTTCACTTGTTTGTTACTTGTGTCGGATAAATTGTGTAATGACCATGGTTTGCTACTTAGTGTTTTGTTTTGTGTGTACTTAATTTCACTTAGTTTTCTCTCAGTGCATGATTTAACAAACAACAACAAACAATGACAATAGAAACAACATTACAAAGGTTTAGAAACAACATTATGACCCTCCTAATAACCAACCACAAGTTTTGTTTCTTTTTTTCCACCAAACAAAACATAAACCATCACAATGCGTTATACATTATGACCCTCCTAATAACCAACCACAAGTTTTGTTTCTTTTTTTCCACCAAACAAAACATAAACCATCACAATGGTCATAAGGCATAACCACAATAAGCACACTTTGAACCACATTCTCAACATCCCAAGTTTCTTTTCGGTCACCTTTGCTTCTTCTTTTAGTCCTTGTATCATACCATTAGATTCGTTTGCCTCGGATTTGGCTTTGTTAATCTCATTTTCCATCATTTCAATTCTTCCTAATGCATCTTGAATTTCTTCAAGAACACCATCTTCAACCCACTTAAACAAATGCCCCTACAAAACAATAACAAACAAACTCTCATTTGCAAACAAACAAACTCTCATTACCCGAAACTCATTTAACCACAAACAAGCTCTAATTTGCACATAAATAACACAATACTTACATCCTTTTTGCTTGTCCATGAATTGGCATCACGCTTGCTGATGCAACGGAAGAACGGTCTTCCGGGATTCTCTGCTGTCTTAGAAGTGAATATTGTCACTCCTAACCCGCACTTACACTTCAATGGCAAACTGCGGTCTCCGACAAAAGATGATGAAACCGAACTTGAAGAACTCATCAGAAAAATGCACAAGGTAACGAGCGACTGAGAGATTTTGATAGATTTTGAGAGATTTAAGAGATTTAAGAGATTTGAGAGATTTGAGAGATTTTGATAGAAGAAATTGGGAATTAGGGATTTGAATCCCGATTTGGGATTTTTCTTATCTCTGAGAACCGTAAAACGGCGTCGTTTTGTGCTAATTAAAACGATCCCGTTTTACTTAAACGGAGAAGCGTAACGTCGATTTAACCCCGTAAGCTGATTCCTAACAGAGACTTAACGTGGTGCCTTTTATGGCCGAGTCAAACAAATTTTGGCATTTTAATAGAATGTCAACAAAAACTTTGAGCTTTTAATGACAATTTCAGAGTTGGGTCTTTTAATGACCACTTTTTGAAAGTAGATGCTTTTTTCGACATTTTTCCCATTAAAGAAGACGTGGAGGAACTCCTTGAGATTAACATGACTGTGGGTTGAATTGATTCCACTTGATATAGATATGAAATTGTGATAGTTTTTGACTAGTCTGAGGAATTTCAGGTTTGATTTCAGGTGTTTCTGTGATTTCCAACATGTTAGATGTCATAAAAATTGTTTATGCAACGAGAAACTCAACGACAACGAGAAGAGCGATAACAAGTGTGTCGTCGGTTGATAAGAATACAATCTTGAAAACTTAGATGTAAAAACGTGGGTTGATCGGCTCCAGCGATGATTAGAGAAGAAAAAGAGGAAGAAATAAAGGAAGATCAAGAGACGAGTATGAAGAAAAAGAAAAAGAAAGATTTGTACTATGTTCTTCTTGGTGTAAATATTTAGCAAGTCTCTTTCATGAATTATCTATAAACAAGGTATATACCATGAAAGCAAATAGTGAATTTGGGTTTAGGAGTTTAATTTTCAGAGATTGTAATGGTGAGAATTCATGTGAACAATAGAAAGAAATTTCGATGACCTGCAAATATATTTGGAGAAAATGTAATATGATGGAATTAGGTTGTTTGGTATAATGGTCGAGAAAAAGTTGTTTACTTAAGTGTAAAAGAAATTTTCCAAACAATTATACCATATTTTCAAATAGTTATACCTGATTTTCGGTTGTACAAAAAACCATAACATTTATACTTTTTGAGATTTTAGCCTTAAATTAGTTTTACCTATAATAAATCAAAATTATTTAGTTGTACAAAAGATATATCGTCATTCTTGTATTGCCCCAAGGTTTACATGTATTAATATGTGTAAAAACACATTGTATGTGTCTTTCGCATCATAAGGTGGATAGTATCAACATAGTTTTCATAAAAGTATAAGGTGTTTATGTAGGAGTCATAACTCGCACAATTGAATTTGTAAAGGTTGTAGGAGAGGTGCGAGACTTCTTAGTGAATCACAATGCAGAAAATATAGCTTTTTTAATCTAGGTTTAAGTACTAGAGTTGGGTCAGGCCCATTAAGAAATTAAAATAGTTTTAGGCCCATAATATCATTAAACCCATTTTAAATATGGATCTAATTCTATTATGGGCCTAGTTACAAGTTGGGCCCTTGTAAGCCTGTTTAGGATTTCTTCTCAACTTGACAAAATTCTTCTTGTCATTGCATCGATCTCGCAGGGGTGGAATCCGACCCCTACAGTTAGCCTCCTAGCTTGGCAGTGTCTGGTATGATAGTGTCAAGGTAGAAAAAGTCATAAGTGAGGTCGATGCTTCAAGAAGAAACGTCGCAGACGTTGCCATTGTCCTCCAAGATGTGTTTTGACGAGATGAAATCGTAAAACTTTGTTCCGCCGACTTGTAAATGTTGCCGAGTTTAACGTGTTTCTGTAAACGCTTAGCTCGGCAAAGACTCCTTGTAGACTCATGTTTTGGAACAGCTTGTCGTCACTGAGGAAAGCGCGTAAGTGTGTGAGCAAGCCTCAGTAAAAACCTTGTCTAGAAAACCCAATGGGAAAAACCAAATCAAGGGAAAAAGAGCACAAGTCACACACTTCTCATTGGAGTTATAATTATTGCCGCCGTGTTCCCATGTCTCCGTGAATATTCAACTCGGTGGATATGATTCGACTCGTTGTATTTTACTTTCTTCGAAAGTTTTTGTTTTTCCGAGCTCCCATGTTTCAGTCAATATTCAGCTCGGTCAATAGAGATTTTGTCATTGTCGGCGAGCTCCCATGTTTGAGTTAATGTTCAGCTCACCAATGGAGATTATTGTAGATGTCGCCGAGCTCCCATGTTTCAGTTAATGTTCAGCTCGGAGATGGAGATTATTGTTGACGCCGCCGAGCTCTCATGTTTCAGTTTATGTTCTGCTCGGCGGACGGGTTTCTAATACCTTCATCTCCTAAGATGACGAAGATATGCTCTTTAGCGAGACTGTGCTGATGTGTTTTGAGATATTGTCAAGATAGATAAGTTGGCGAACTTGAAATTCAGATGAGATTTGACTTGCTTCGTCGCCGAGGTAGAATACTTAAGTTGTTTTTGTCGTTACATCAACCTCACAGGAGTAGAATCAGACCCCTACAGATAGTTAGCCCCCCAGCTTGGTAGTATCGAGCTAGATGATGCCACGGTATAAGATGTTGAAGTTTGAGATCGATGCGATGGACCATGAAGCGGCCAGATGTTAACGTCTTATCATCGACTTCTGGAAGTTACAGTAATTCCATGTTGAATTGGTGCTACTGTGTTTTCCTGGACTTGCTTGCATTTAATACACTGAAAAGACTATTATGCTCATTTAACTGGACTTTAAAGCCCGTAATGAGAGTTTTTAGAAACTTTCCTGAAAAACCCTAGGGATTTTAGGAAATCTTTCTGGTATAAATAGATCTCCCAGACAGTCTATTTTTTTACAGAGTCGCTTTTTTGCAGTAAAAGAGGTAAAAAATTCAGAATCCCTTTTTCCAAATTTTTGTTTTGGTCCTGTAGTGCGAAAATTAGGGTTTTCGAATTTTTTTTGTTTTGTCTTTTTGTGCATCTTCTTCTTCATCTTCTCCGGTATTCTGCCACCGGATCTCGCCGGAATCTTCGTGCAGTCACCAGAATTCTTCGTTGTACGCAGCCGACCAGAGCATCGAGTCGCCTCCGCCAGCGCCGTCGACTGGAGAAGGAGCTTCAGAGTTAAAACTCCAAATCACCGTCGTGGCGGCTTCAAGATCCGCTGCCGTGACTCGTTGCTATTCGCCGTCGATTGAGCTAAGGCTTTTCATCATCTCCATCGCTACATCCGGTATCGAACACGTATCGGGATCTATCGCCGTCGCCAAATCGCGTGGAGCTTCCCGGATCTGCTTGTGGCCGAGATTTTTGTGGTAGAGGGAAGCTTTCACGGATCTGTCGAGATTTCGGCACTGACAGGGAACCTCAGCCTCGACCGCGACGAAAATCTCTGTCTCCAGCAATGACGTGGGCTCTGATTCTGGCGATTCCTGTTATTTTCCGATGGTGAGGCTAGGATAACGCCCGTCAACAAAGGTCAAACTTGGTCAACTGGTCAAAGACAGTCAACTGGTCAACCTGTATTGGTCAACAAGTCAACGCTTTTCGTTTTGATTTTGAATTTTGAGTTTTGGCTCGGTATCTAGACTTTCATCGTACGAATGGCGTAATTTGAAAAGAATGACTTCAGAGAATTACGATTTGAATTTTTTATTTCGCTTATTATCTTGTTGTTCCAGAGTTTGTGCAAAACTCAGATCGTACACCGTCTGAAGATCGAAATCCAGTTATCGATCTTCACGTGTCTTCATCTTCATTGACAGAGGAGAAGTATCACATCGCCACCGTGTGAAGATCGAAATCCAGCCGTCGATCTTTAAGCATCTTTCTACCAGCGTCTGAAGATCGAAATCCAACCGTTGATCTTCACGCGTCTTCATCTTCATTGATGGAAGAGGAGCACCACATCGCCACCGCCTGAAGATCGAAATCCAGCCGTCGACCTTCACGCGTCTTTCTGCCACTGTCTGAATATCAAAATCTAGTTGTCGATCTTCTCGAGTCTTCCCATCACCACCACGGTTCTGCCTTTGTCTGCATCGAGATCTTTCATCATAAATAATTAAGGATTGTTGCACACATCTTCATTGTCGTTGTGGTTTGTGGCTGCTACAAATGGACTCTCGTTCGGCCATGGACCAGACGGAGGAGTAGGTTCATCTTCACTACAGTGGCTCTGCTCATGAATCGTGACCATCGGAGGAAATTCGAATTGGCACCGAAAGCATTTTGAAAAGTAGATCAAATTTTAATCTTCGTTGATGGTGACGTTGGATTGAAGATGTTCAAGTAAAAGACCCCCTGCTTGAGATAAGAGCGATGATCTGTGAAAAGAGCGACTCCTTGGCTGGAAGGAACGAGTTCCTGCTTGAGAGGAGCGTCAGCCCACTTGAAAGGAGTGCAAGTCTGCTTGAGAGGAGTGTCAGCCTACTTGAGAGGAGCACGAGTCTACTTGAGAAAAGCGAGTGCATGCTGGAGATAAGAACGACGATCCGTGAGATAGGAGCGACTGCCTGCCTGAGAGGAGCGACTGCCTGCTGGAGATAGGAGCGACTGCCTGCGTGAAAGAAGGGACTGCCAGCTGGAGATAGAAGCGACTGCCTGTATGAGAGCAGCGACTGCCTGCTGGAGATAGGAGCGACTGATGCATGAGAGGAGCGACTGCCAGCTGGAGATAGAAGCGACTGCCTGCGTGAGAGGAGCGACTGCGTGCCTTAGAAGAGCATGCCACGTGTTACTCACTTGAACTATGAGGCGGCTTGATCCCTGCAAAGGGTACGTAGGCAGCTCATTTTCGGATGAGATCAGCTACCCCTCTCCCTAAAAAGGGGAGGAATAGGGAAGAAGTGAGATGAAGAGAGTGACGCTTTGCTGGTTTGAAGAATCAAGAGGCGGGTTTGTTGCATGTACACGAAGTGTTTCAGAAGCATGTCAGCGAGCTCGAAGAGATCTTCGGAGGTTCGCGAGCTGGCGCAACTGAAGTTTCAACAGGTGAGTTGGGCGCTCCTGCTTGTGGTGTTAGACAACTTTTTTTTACGAAAAATGTCATCACTTAACAATTTCGCTCCAAAAGATTGAATGTGATTCTTTGTGTTAAGACCAACGCTCAGATAATTGGATTTTTTTTTTAATAAACACTCCGGTTTACAGCTACATTACTTTTAACATGTCTGCTCTAGTAGTGAATATTATTTAGAGAAGTTACCAACGTTATGTTAGTCTGGTTTTGACATGACATTTGGGTTTATAGATGCGATTTTCTCTAACGCACCCGCTCCTGTAATGAACATGTTATCGCGTTTCGACCAACGATTTAGTGAGTTTGGTTTAGAGTGGACATTTGGGTTACAAACATGTTCCCGAGAACACGTCCGCTCCTGTCATGATCACTTTTAGCGATGTAACCAACGTTTAGTCTGTTGGGTTTTGAAATGAATATTTGGGTTTACGCATACGTTTTTCTCTAACGCACATGCTCCTGTAATTAACATTATACATTTGTATAGCACGCTGTTTAACCCTACTAAGGATGTAATAGTCAGATCTGAAGCTTGTGAAGTAGACCGTCGATGTGGCTAGCAGCGAGGTGTTATGTCTGATTTTTAGAAGACTTTTGTTATCCACAGGGGATGTCACTGCAAATTGATTTGAAAGAAGTCTGCTTTGTTTGATTTTCGCGAGAAAGTCAAGTAAGAGATATGTCCGTTTAGGTAGGACTTCGAATAATCCGTTAAGGATGTAACTGATATGTTCGTTTAGGTAGGACTTTGAATAATCCGTTAAGGATGTAAGTGATATGTCTGCTTAGGTAGGACTTTGAATGATCCATAGAGGATGTAAGTGATATGTCCGGTAAGATGAGACTTAGAATGATCCATATAGGATGTAAGTGATATGTCCGGTAAGGTGGGACTTAGAATGATCCATAGAGGATATAAGTGATATGTCCGGTAAGGTGGACTTAAAATGATCCATAGAGTATGTAAGTGATATGTCCGTTAAGGTAGGACGTTAAGCGCTTGTGATAGGTGGCAAACTAGGAGAATCAGTAAACGAGTTAGCGAGAAGAGCGACCACCTGTTTGCGAGAAGAGAGACAATTTGTTTGCGAGAGCGTCATTTTATATGGGAGAGACGATGATGCGCACGAGAGAAGACCGAAGAGGAGCGAAGATCTTCTTGAGAAAGGAGCGACGATCTTCTTGAGAGAGGAGCGACGATCTGTTTATGAGAGAAGTGACGATGTGCAAAGATCTTCTTGAGAAAGAAGCGACGATCCGTTTATGAGAGAAGCGAAGATCTGCTTGAGACATGAGCGACCATCCATTCACGAGAGGAGTGAAGATTTGCAAGGGGAGTGACCATCTATTTGCGAGAGTGGCAACGACCCATTTGCAAGAGGAGCAAAGATGTGCTTGAGAAAGGAGCGGCGATCCATTTATGAGAAAAGCGATGATGCTTGTGAGATAGGAGTGAAGATCTTCTTGAGAAAGGAGTGACAATCCTTTTATGAGAGATAGACTATGCATGTAGAAGAGGAGCGACGATTTGCTTGAGAGAAGAGTGTTATTTTTACTTGGGCGAAGTGCAACGATTTGTTTGCGAGAGGAGCGATGATCCGTTTGCGAGAGGAAATGACAATCCGCCAATGAGAAGAGCGATGATGTGTTCGAGAGAATAGTGTTCCTGCTTGGTGTTAGCGCTGCTACATTCAACTCTACTCGCTATGTTCCCAGCATGTGCGTTCTTTTGTAGTGCGCTCGACCATAGGTTTCTGCGCATTAGTAGCGGTAGTCGTTGTGATGTTTGTATGCTAGTTTCTGCTTGCGATCCATGCTGCCTAGCTGGTCTTTGAAGCTTAACTGGTCTTTGATAGTGTTGTTGACGTTATAATGCTAATCGCTGCTGATTATGTGGAGTTGCGCTCATGGTCGCCACTGTTGCTGTCGATGTTGCGCTCCTGGTCGCTGCTGGTGCGATCCATGTTGCGCTAATGTTTATCGCTGCTGCTGTCAATGTTGCGTTGATGGCCACCTTTGCTGCTGTCGACGTTTGCGCTCCTGATCGCCGCTGGTGCGATCCATGTTGCGCTGCAGGTTACCGCTACTGCCGTCGACGTTGCGCTCCTCGTCACCGCTGGTGCGATCCATGTTGTGCTGCATTGCTGGATATGTCGACGTTGCGCTGCTGGTCGCCGCTGGTGCGATCTATGTTGCGCTGCTTGTCACCTTCGCTGATGTAACTTGTGCTGTGATTCTTATGAGTAAGAATGTCTCACGTGTCCCCTTAGTCGGCGCCAAATTGTAGGAGTCATAACTCGCACAATTGAATTTGTAAATGTTGTAGGAGAGGTGCGAGACTTCTGAGTGAATCACATTGCATAAAATGTAGCTTTTTTAATCTAGGTTTAAGTACAAGTTAGGTCTGGCCCATTAAGCAATTAAAATAGTTTTAGGCTCATAATATCATTAAACCCATTTTAAATATGGATCTAATTCTATTATGGGCCTAGTTACAAGTTGGGCCCTTGTAAACATGTTTAGGATTTCTTCTCAACTTGGCAAAATTCTTCTTGTCGTTGCATCGATCTCACAAGGGTGGAATCCGACCCCTACAGTTTATGTGAAAAGTGTAATATGATTAATACCATTATCAAATATGTTTATGTTATATAACAAATATATTTGTAACATGTATTTTATATCTATTAGTTGTGTTTGCGTGATTTATTTTTTCTAAAGTTGGGTATTTTGTAAGAAAATAAATTTTTGTTTAAAAATTATTTTCTTATTGTAAAAATGTTATTAAAGCACTTGTAACTCCTTTGTCAACCACAATTGAGTATCCAACTTAAACTAATTTGGTCAAGATTCTTATTACCATACAAAAGCAATTCTAATAAAAGTTTTCAAGACTCAAAAATCAGAAAAGTTTTAGGCATATCATAAGCTTGTAACTCATCCTTGAACTCGAAGTCATGAGTATGCTTATTGAACCGCTCGAGTAGCTTATAGCAAGTGTCGTTCAAGTAACTTGTTTGTGAAAACAACATTACCACGGATAAGCACAAGTGTCCCTTCTTCTTCTTGTTTTTCCAAGAGAACCAAGTGAAGAGTTGACTCTTTTTGGATATTGTAGTCAGACAAAGTACGGTCATCCTCTAGCAGTTTACCGGAAAAGATGAGTTTTTGCTCGTCGAGAGAAATCCTTTCTTTGTCCTAGATCTTTGCCTTGACATTATCAATTGTGTCAGAGCTTTCAAGTCGTGGGCTATGGTCTTTTCCGAAAGAGTCCTTGCGTAGATTTGCATCACCATGTGCAAACAAAAGCACAACTTCGTTAGCACACACACAATACAAAAACATCAGTCTGTTAAACACAACACACTAAATAGCCTTTGAAAGCAACCTAACCAACGAGAGAAAGCTACCAATTTCTACCACATTATCCTTAAAACAAAGCACCTTTGAATTCTACTAACAATGAACGAAAATCTTTCAAAACAGAGAACAATGAACAGAGATCAAACGCAAACAAAAGAACATTGAAGAAACATATATATATACCTTGAGACTTGAGAGAGGATTTATAACATTGAAACCAAACTTAATTCACATCTATAAGCAATTTGAAATAGAAACTATGTAAATACAAAGTCAGGAAACCTAATATACAACCCATGAAAGATATTGTGTAGATTAATAACATCTATGGTCTTACCTGTGTAGATATACGATCAAACCTGTCATGAAAGCCGTCGACATCATCACCAAATTCGTTTACTGAGCGTCCGGAGCTTTCACGAAGATGGGTCTCTCGTTCTCTTTTCCAAACGTGAATGAAAAGTTGTCTAGATGGGCACCGGAGAAAGAAGAAGAAGATGAAGAGAACTTTTTTGAAGCTAGACTAGAAAAAGAATCGAAAAACAGAGAGACTAGATCGACGATGAAAAGAGGATGTATTTGGGAATCCTATTTTTTTAGAGCAATTCTCAAAAATACCATCAAAAAAGTTTTTTTTTCCAAAAATACCACCAATTTTTAAAAGTTCCAAAAATACTATAAAATTTAAATTAACTTTAAATATTAAAAACTAAAACCCTAAACCCCAAACCTAAACCCTACCTCTAAAACTATACTCTAATTGTATAATAGTTAACCCAAACCAAAAAAAATTAAATTCTAAGCTCTTGAAAATCAATTTTTGAAAATTAATGGTATTTTTAGAACTTTTAGTGGTATTTATGAAACTTTTGAAAATTGGTGTTATTTTTTGGAACAAAAACTTTTTTTGGTGGTATGTTAGAGAATTTCTCCTTTTTTTATATTAGATCTAATTTAGGAGGATGTATTCTGATTGGTCTACTTTCTCTAAATTTTGATTGGCCGATTTTAAGATAATTTTTAGAAGAGAATTAGTTTTAGTGAGGGCTATTTCGGAATTGTCTCTTTCTTTACACAAGAAAGTCTTTTAGATCAGAGAGGAGTGTGGTAGAGAGATTAGAGTGTTTGAGAAGTTGATCCCAAAAAAACAGATCTACACGTGACAAAATAGAGGAGGACGAACATGATGGTCAATAATGGAGTATTGAGAAATTGATTTCAATAAAATTTGTTTTTTGGTGTTATACAGATTAGGTCCGTAGTAAATATAATGCATTCCTAGATGTGATGGAGCAAAAGAACACATAAAAACAGAGATACATACAGAGGAATTACGAAGAAAACGGAGCATTTGATTGATTCACCAATGGAACACACCTGTATGGTAAAGATGCAGTCTGGATACACACCTCGATAAAGTTCTGATGCCATTTATACAAGAATTACATTGTAGACATGATAAAGAGTTTCTATGAGTATATCACAATTCTTATACATAAATTTCAGTCATTATTATAGTTTCAACTGAAAATAGTATTGTGGATTCTATTGTGTGTTTTGAGTAATAGTTCCAATGTCTTGAGGGAACATTATCTTTAACGAGGTTCGAGATCTGTGATGGTAACATCATTAATACTCTGAGAACCGGACCTATTGGTAGATTGGCTCGAATCGAATCCCTCCAAACCTCGTTCTTGGCCGCGTCTATTTTGAAGGAAGAATCCAGGTGGTTGAGGAACAGGTAAAATGAGGGTGGTGCTACTGAGCATCAACATGATTGTCGACAAGTTAGGACGATCTTTTGGATCTTCCTGAACACATAGGAGAGCGATATGGATGCATCTAATAACTTCTTCGCTCTCATAATTATCTGAAATGGTTGGATCCAAGAGGTCTAAAGGTGATCCACCTCTCCAAACCTTCCAAGCCTACAATAAAAAGCATATGGTCATCAGTCAAATAATAGCTTCATGATTTTGAGATTTCATTGTTCTGTTCAAGTACTCACGTATGTGACCAAATTATCAACCGTACTGCCTGACGTGTGTTGGAAGCTATTGTTCTTCTTGCCGCATATAATCTCAAGAAGTAAAACTCCAAAGCTATATACATCTGATTTCATTGAGAATTGGCCATGAATCAGATATTCCGGGGACATGTAACCGCTGCAAGATGTAAATGTATATTGGTGAAGAAAAGATTCTTGAAACTTTAATTTATAAGCTACCAGAGGGTAATAAGTATTACTATGTCCCAACTATTCTGCTTGTATTGGCTCCACTTTGGTCCATACCAAAGATCCTTGCCATCCCAAAATCAGCAATCTTCGGGTTCATATCAGCATCCAAGAGGATGTTACTCGCTTTAAGGTCACGATGAATGATTGTGAGACGTGAATCTTGATGAAGATAAAGAATTCCTCGAGTAATTCCTCCAATAATGGCGTACCGTGTCTTCCAGTCTATCAGTCTTTTCTTTGTACGGTCTGCATATGCAAAAGTAGTTAGTTACTTGTACATTTTAATCAACCTGACATATATAATCCATGAATCTAAATATAAATATGATAATTCCACATACCAAAGAGGAAGTAATCTAGGCTTTTGTTGGGGACAAACTCATAAACAAGAATTTTTTCTTCTCCTTCCAAACAAAACCCAAGAAGCCTAACAAGATTCCTGTGTTGAAGTTTTGCGACAACAACAACCTCGTTCTTGAACTCTTGTGCACCTTGTGATGATGTTTTTGACAGCCTCTTCACCGCAACTTCTGTTCCATTAGGTAACGTACCCTGCAAACAAGAAAGATCACATCTTACTTGAAATTGTTGCTTCAAGTTTTTAGGAGGTGTACTAAACAAGGTATCTAAACAACATATATTGCACCTTGTAAACTTCGCCAAATCCACCTTTACCAAGCTTGTTATTCCTCGCAAATTTGTCCGTTGCAGCTTCAATTGTCTTAAAATCGAATTGCAGCGAGTGTACAGTAGTAATACCAGCTACAAAATCAAAATCCAAGACACACTATCAAATATCACCAACAACATTTGAGAGTAAAATATTTTTTTCTTAGATCCATGGACTGTGTGACAAAAGGGAAGGTTAAAGAAAAGCATATGAACAATACTCACATTGATCAAAATCAATTTCTTGATTTTTTCTCCTCCAGCAAAGTAGAGAAAATCGGCGAGCAAGCAATCCCAAGATGATGATGATGAAAAATAAACCTACAACGGTAACAACAATGGCCACAATAGTTCCTCTTGACATTTTCCCACTATCTGCATATATACAAAATAATCATATAAGCTTTTGAATGTTTCCATATTTCTTGTGACCGTACTCATATAGCTTTGTAAGGACTTACCTTTCTTCGTGACATAAGATTGATTGGTTAGAGATGGTGTTGGAGGAGGTTTTGGTTGAGCTGATGGAGATCTTGCTATCATACCATGAAAAGCTCCAAAAAAAGGAGATAACTCAACCCGGAAAACACAACTGAGTCTTAGTATACCCCCGCCTTGCTGCCTAAGGAAAAGCTGCTGGTAGTTATTAACACTTTCTTGGAGACAAAGTTTACAATCAGCCTTCGATAAATCAGGAGTGCACTGCATTAGACCATAAAGATTCTGAGAATCCGGCAAGGCTGCTACATCAACTGCATAGTACTTTCCACCAGAAAATGTTGTGTCATTACTTGAGGATATTTCTTGCATCATACGAAGAGTTAGTCTTTTCCATGTTCTAGTAAACTCTGTTGGATTGACTTTGAAATCCATAGGATTGAACACGTCAAAACTCGGCTCTAAGTCAAGCGAACCAATGAAGGAAGTGTGAGAGTATCTAATCATACAAAGAGTTCTATTTAAAGCCCAAAAAGAAGCTTCCTTTTGAGTTTGACAGTTCTCTATCAAAGCATAGGATCCAGACATGATACAATTTGAACAAGTCTCTAGTTCAATACTATCTGGAATACACATCCCTGCGGCATATACGATGTTAGGTAGTTGGCCTACCGAGGCGTTGTAGAAGCCGCTGTGAGTTGTGACATTCCAAGCTAGAGATGTGAGGACAAGGCGACGGTTTGTATCGTAGGTGGAGAATGGAGTAAAGAAACTGGTGTTCATACATGGTAGAGCAGAGACAAGACCAGTGCATGTGAGGACAAACCAAAAGAACGGTAAGGGCATGTTCATGGTTATTTTTGTTTTTAGAACAGCATAAAGCTAATGAGTGTATGTATCTTTGTGTTTTCTTACTAGTATAATTTATAGCCATGAACACAAGGTCGAAGATGACAATTTATTGCTTTCACAAGTCAAGTCTTCTTGGCCTTTTTCTTGAATATAAAGACTCTTTAGCTGCTTCACAATTGTTATCTCTTTGGTATTATTGTAACCAAGCCTCCATTCATTTGAATAACTTAGACTTGTCGTATATAAATATCTAATAAAAAACCAAAATTTGGATAGGACAAACAATTAGTGGATGAATATGATGGTGAAAACAGAGTATTAGAATTGAGAATTGATTTAGATGAACCAAGTTTTACTCAGATTACATATGTAATAAATATAAGCATTATTGGAAACCGACAAAACACATAGAAACCAGATTTTTTTATTATACGGATAAAACAGAGAAATGAACATTGGGGTAACAACAACCAGACCGGACCATTGTTCCCTTACCTGTTTGGTATTATCATAAGTACCATCGAGTGTGAAAAAAAGAGTTAGAATTCGTAAAAACAACTGAGCCTTATTATAATCCCTCCTTCCTGCTCAAGGGAACATTTCTGATAGTTACTAACACATTGTCTTAGACAGAGGTTACAATCAGCTGGCCACAGGTCAGGAGTGCACTGCATTAGCCCATAGAGAGTCTTGGAATCCAACAAGGCCTCTACATCGATCGCATAGAACTTGCGACTAGACCATGATTCGTCTTTGCTTGAAGTAGCTGAAGGTATCAAACCTTCCATGCTCAAGCAAACTTCGATACATTTTTCGTAAGATCCATAGAATTGATCAAATCAATTCGGGGCTCTAACTTCAGTGAACCAACAAATGGACTAAAGGAATAACGGAAAAAACATAGTGTTCTGTAATCTTGCCAAAGAGAAGCTTCTTTGTTGTTGGCACAATTAGTTATTAACGCATCGGTATTAATCATGAGACAACCTGAACAAACCTCTGGTTCAACACCTGAAATGCACATCGCCGCAGCATACACTCTGTCTAGAGGTTGGCCAAACGAGGTGTTGTAGAAGCCGCGGTGAGCCGTGACATTAGATCGAAAATTTTATGAACAGAAGGTTGAAGATGACATATATCACCCACTTGCCTAGTTGATGTTTTTTGGCTTTTTCATGGAAATTGACAAAACGAAAGTAAAGCCTCATTCACTGCTTCAGGATTATTATCTATTTGGTATCTTCGTAAGCAAGTCTCCATTCTTTTGGAATTTGCCTAGCCTCTTCATTTGAAAATCTAAGAAAAAAACAGATCTACACGTGACAAAAATACAGGAGGACGACACATGATGGTCAAAAATGGAGTTATGAGAAATTGATTTCAATAAAATTAATTTTTTGGTTTTATACAGATTAGGTCGGTAGTAAATATAATGCAATACTAGATGTGATGGAGCAAAAGAACACATAAAAACAGAGATAAATACAGAGGAATGACAAAGAAAACGGAGCATTTGATTGATTCACAAATGGAACACACCTGTATGGTTAAGATGCAGTCTGGATACACACCTCGATAAAGTTCTGAAGCCATTTACACAAGAATTACATTGTAGAAATGATAAAGAGCTTCGATGAGTATATCACAATTCTTATACATAAATTTCAGTCATTATTATAGTTTCAACTGAAAATAGTATTGTGGATTCTATTGTGTGTTTTGAGTAATAGTTCCAATGTCTTGAGGGAACGTTATCTTTAACGAGGTTCGAGATCTGTGATGGTAACATCATTAATACTCTGAGAACCGGACCTATTGGTAGATTGGCTCGAATCGAATCCCTCCAAACCTCGTTCTTGGCCGCGTCTATTTTGAAGGAAGAATCCAGGTGGTTGAGGAACAGGTAAAATGAGGGTGGTGCTACTGAGCATCAACATGATTGTCGACAAGTTAGGACGATCTTTTGGATCTTCCTGAACACATAGGAGAGCGATATGGATGCATCTAATAACTTCTTCGCTCTCATAATTATCTGAAATGGTTGGATCCAAGAGGTCTAAAGGTGATCCACCTCTCCAAACCTTCCAAGCCTACAATAAAAAGCATATGATCATCAGTCAAATAATAGCTTCATGATTTTGAGATTTCATTGTTCTGTTCAAGTACTCACGTATGTGACCAAATTATCAACCGTACTGCCTGACGTGTGTTGGAAGCTATTGTTCTTCCTGCCGCATATAATCTCAAGAAGTAAGACTCCAAAGCTATATACATCTGATTTCATTGAGAATTGGCCATGAATCAGATATTCCGGGGACATGTAACCGCTGCAAGATGTAAATGTATATTGGTGAAGAAGAGATTCTTGAAACTTTAATTCATAAGCTACCAAAGGGTAAAAGTATTACTATGTCCCAACTATTCTGCTTGTATTGGCTCCACTTTGGTCCATACCAAAGATCCTTGCCATCCCAAAATCAGCAATCTTCGGGTTCATATCAGCATCCAAGAGGATGTTACTCGCTTTAAGGTCACGATGTATGATTGTGAGACGTGAATCTTGATGAAGATAAAGAATTCCTCGAGTAATTCCTCCAATAATGGCGTACCGTGTCTTCCAGTCTAACAGTCTTTTCTTTGTACGGTCTGCATATTCAAAAGTAGTTAGCTACTTGTACATTTTAATCAACCTGACATATATAATCCATGAATCTAAATATAAATATGATAATTCCACATACCGAAGAGGAAGTAATCTAGGCTTTTGTTGGGGACAAACTCATAAACAAGAATTTTTTCTTCTCCTTCCAAACAAAACCCAAGAAGCCTAACAAGATTCCTGTGTTGAAGTTTTGCGACAACAACAACCTCGTTCTTGAACTCTTGTGCACCTTGTGATGATGTTTTTGACAGCCTCTTCACCGCAACTTCTGTTCCATTAGGTAACGTACCCTACAAACAAGATCACATCTTACTTGAAATTCTTGCTTCAAGTTTTTTAGGAGGTGTACTGAACAAGGTAACTATGTACCTTGTAAACTTCGCCAAATCCACCTCGACCAAGCTTGTTATTCCTCGCAAATTTGTCCGTTGCAGCTTCAATTGTCTTAAAATCGAATTGCAGCGAGTGTATAGTAGTAATACCAGCTACAAAATCAAAATCCAAGACACACTATCAAATATCACCAACAACATTTGAGAGTAAAATATTTTTTTCTTAGATCCATGGACTGTGTGACAAAAGGGAAGGTTAAAGAAAAGCATATGAACAATACTCACATTGATCAAAATCAATTTCTTGATTTTTTCTCCTCCAGCAAAGTAGAGAAAATCGGCGAGCAAGCAATCCCAAGATGATGATGATGAAAAATAAACCTACAACGGTAACAACAATGGCCACAATAGTTCCTCTTGACATTTTCCCACTATCTGCATATATACAAAATAATCATATAAGCTTTTGCATGTTTCCATAGTTCTTGTGACCGTACTCATAGCTTTGTAAGGACTTACCTTTCTTCGTGACATAAGATTGATTGGTTAGAGATGGTGTTGGAGGAGGTTTTGGTTGAGCCAATGGAGATCTTGCTATGATACCATGAAAAGCTCCGAAAAAGGGATATATCTCAACCCGGAAAACACAACTGAGTCTTAGTATAATCCCTCCTTGCTGCCCAAGGAAACGTTGCTGGTAGTTATTAACACTTTCTTGGAGACAAATATTACAATCCGCCTTCGATAAATCAGGAGTGCACTGCATTAGACCGTAAAGATTTTGAGAATCCGGCAAGGCCGCTACATCGACAGCATAGTACTTTCCACCAGACCATGTTGTGTCATTACTTGAGGATATTTCTTGCAACATACGGAGAGTTAGTCCTTTCAATGTTTTAGTAAACTCTGTTGGATTGATTTTGAGATCCATAGGATTGAACATCTCAAAGCTCGGCTCTAAATCAAGCGAACCAATGAAGGAAGTGTGAGAGTATCTAATCATACAAAGAGTTATATTTGATGCCCACAAAGAAGCTTCCTTTTGAGTTTGACAGTTCTGTATTAAACCATAGGATCCAGACATGATACAATTTGAACAAATTTCTAGTTCACTACCTGGAATACACATCCCCGCGGCATATACGATGTTAGGTGGTTGGCCTACCGAGGCGTTGTAGAAGCCGTGGTGAGTCGTGACATTAGAAGCTAGAGATGTGAGGACAAGGCGACGGTTTGTATCGTAGGTGGAGAATGGAGTAAAGAAACTGGTGTTCATACATGGTAGAGCAGAGACAAGACCAGAGCATGTGAGGACAAACCAAAAGAACAGTAAGGGCATGTTTATGGTGATTTTTGTTTTTAGAACAGCTTAAAGCTAATGAATGTATGTATCTTTATGTTTTCTTACTAGTATAATTTATAGCCAGGAACACAAGGTGGAAGATGACAAAATATTCCTTTCACAAGTCAAGTCTTCTTGGCCTTTTTCTTGAATATGAAGACTCTTTAGCTGCTTCACAATTGTTATCTCTTTGGTATTATTGTAACCAAGTCTCCATTCGTTTGAATAACTTAGACTAGTCGTATATAAATATCTAATATAAAACCAAAATTTGGATAGGGCAAACAAATAGAGGATGAACATGATGGTGAAAACAGATTATTAGAATTGAGATTTGATTTAGATGAACCAAGTTTTACTCAGTTTACATATGTAACAAATATAAGTTTATTGGAAACTGATAAACACATAGAAACCAGATTTTTTTATCATACGGATAAAACAGAGAAATGAACATTGGGGTTACAACCAGATCGGACCGTTGTTCCCTTACCTGTTTGGTATTATCATAAGTACCATCGAGTGTGAAAAACAGAGTGTATGGTCATATTTGTGAAGAGACATGGGTCTCAATTAATTATTAATTAAACTGATCTAAAATCTTCCAAAAATTGAATTAGGAGCTCGGTTACAAATTTGTGATAACACAAAATAAAAAATGAGAGTGAAGTCCAATTTGAGGAAGAAACATATAGGGACTGGAATGCTAACACCACAAAAATAACTTGAGAACCATAAAAGAGAACAAGGAGATTAATCTTTAACGAGGATCTAAATCACTAATTGTTGCATCATTGATAGAGCAAGAAATTTGACCTGAGTCAAAACCTTTAGCTACTAAGCCTTGACCGCTTGTGCTTCCGAAGAAAAATCCAGGTCGGTTAGGCACCGGTAAGGTGATTGTGTTACTAGTGAGCATCAAGATGATTGTGGACAAACTTGGACGATCCGTGGGATTTTCTTGAACACATAACAACGCAATATGGATGCATCTAGTAACTTCGCTGCTGTCACAACTCTCCACAACAGCTGGATCCACTAGTTCTAATGGCGACCCGTTTCTCCAGAGGCTCCATGCCTACAAAATGATTAATCAATAAATACACAGATTCCAGATTAAATTAAGAGAAGTCTATGTTTTGATTTTTGTATCTTCATACTCACATATGTGACCAAGTTGCTCGAATTTTCGTCTGTTCGGTTGAAGCTACTATTCGGCTTGCCATTAATAATCTCGAGAACTAAGACTCCAAAGCTATAGACATCAGATTTTGTGGAATACAGGCCATGCATCACGTACTCAGGAGACATATAACCGCTGATGCATAGATCGAAAATTTTAGCATACGGATGACAAAAAGGTTTCTCAAAGACTTAAATTCATAGGAGAAGAGACATTACTATGTTCCTGCTATTCGGCTTGTATTGTCTAAGGTTTGGTCAATCCTTATAGTCCTTGCCATTCCAAAACACCGCAATTTTTGGGTTCATATCTGCATCTAAAAGAATGTTACTGGCTTTGAGGTCGCGGTGTATGATTGTAAGCCGTGAATCTTCATGAAGATATAGAAGTCCTCTAGCAATCCCTGTAATGATCTTGTACCGTGTTGTCCAATCCAATTGACCTTGCTTTTTAGGGTCTGCACATCCACACATACTCATTAGCTATATGACTAATAAGTAATAACTCGGGAATATATGAGAACTATTGATGCCACAACATACCAAATAACATAAAATCGAGGCTTTTGTTGGGAACCAACTCCTACATGAGAATCTTTTCTTCTCCTTCCAAACAAAACCCGACAAGCCTGACGAGATTTCTGTGTTGAAGCTTGGCTACTAGAACAGCCTCTGTCTTGAACTCTTGTGCACCTTGTCCTGATGTTTTCGACAGTCTCTTCACTGCTACTTCAGTTCCATTAGGAAGTATACCCTAAACGAATTTACATTTACAGAAGAATAACATTTAAAGTTTGAAACCCTAAGTAATTAACGAAATCATTAACAGAAAGTATGAACAAGGAGAAGAAAATAAATTTGTTTTCTTATTCCATAAACTTTCTTATCTGTACACAATACACTGTACATATTACTTATACTAAAAAGAGTAAACCAAAGCTAATAAGTAAACCGAAAAATCTAATCTAAATGGTTTAGTGAAAGGAAGCTAAACCACTATCTAATAATCATTAGCTTAAAAGAGCTTATAATACCTTGTATACATCACCGAATCCACCTTGACCTAGCATGTTACTCTTTGAAAACCTATCTGTAGCAGCTTCGATTGTCTTAAAATCGAATTGCAAAGAATGTGTAGTTGTAATATCATCATCATTAGCTGCACAGAGAAAGTACAGCAGTGTTAGCTAAAGTTTACATTTATTCGGAAATTTGAAGATTAATAATAACCACATGGAACATATACAAACAAAAACTCACATTGAAAATCAACTTCTCGATATGATTTTCTCCTCAGACAGAAAACAAATGCAAGAGCGATGAGCAAGACGATGACAACGATCGCAACCACAATACCCACAATAGCTCCCACTGCAAGTGAATTGCCATCTACAAACACAGTCGCCCATCACCAAATAAACATCAAATTTGTATTTTTCTTTTTTTAATCATTTTTCCTAGACCATGATTAATGAGAAAACTTGAACCTAGGTTGAAAATTTAAAAATGTGACATTTTTAATGTTAATCAACTTGAAAGCCAAGGATCTGAGTCATCTGACCAACTTGTAATCAAAATTATGTTCTGTTGAATCATTAGTGTTAGAAAGTGCATATACCTTTCTTGGCTGCACCGGCACCGGCACCGGCACCGGAGGTAGTATTACCAAAAGCTCCTAAGAAAGGATAAAAATCCCACCGGACATAACAGCTTGGTCTCCGAGTAGCACCGCCTATCTTTGCACGGCAACACTCTTGATAGCTCCGAACATTTGCTCGAAGACAAGAATCACAATCCTTGGGAGATAAATCCGGAGTACATTCCATCAAAGCGTAAACTCGCTGAAACGTCGTCACATCGGTGACGTTCGCCGCATGATAGTTACCATTAGATGATGATAAGGCTCCATTCCGCCCCAAGGAAGCCGAATTTATCATTCGAACCATGAAAGCATCCAAATTTCTTTGGAATTCCGAAACATCCAACGTGATGTTTCCATCATTGTATCTTACTGTGTGCGGCTCCAGCTCCATCAATCCAAAAAAGGAACGGTTTGCGTAGCGAACCATACAGAGAGTGTTGGTGCCTGGCCATGAGTAAGCCTCTGTTTGGTTAGGGCAGCTCTGTATTAGCTCAGTACCCCTTCGGTTATACATGTTGAGCAATCTTTTGTCGTAGATCCAGGGATGCATAATCCCATTGCGAAGACTCGGTTTGGTTCATGCCCGATCGACGAGTTGTAGAAGAAGCCGTCGCGAGCCGTGACATTAGAGGCAAGAGACGAGAGAATGATTCGACGGTTTAAGTCATAAGTAGAATTGGTTTAGAAAGTCCCTGCACTGTCGTCGCATATCTGTCCAGACACAGAAATAAACCCCAAGGCCGTGAGGACAACCAAGCAGATTGGCCAGAGATAGCTTCGACCCATCTTTCAAGATTATGTCTTTTCTTTGTTGTGTTTGAATTTTTAAAGACATAAAGCTAAATAGGAATATATGTTCTCTGTCCATTTTGGAGGCTCAAATGAAAGTAGTTGGGTAATGAGAATATTTGAGTCAACTCTACACGATGGAAAGTCAATAGTAAACGTTATACTCGTTGTTTATTGGGTGAACGACTTATTTTTTCCCCCCACTAGCAAACTTAGGCCATCTCCATTAGAGAACTTTTATTAGATTCTTAGTATATAAAATTATTAAAACACACACTCTCTCTTACTTTTACTCAACTTTATACTTTCTCTTTCATCATTTTACTCAGCTTTTATTAATTTTATATTTAAACACTCTCTTTTCCTTTCAAAAACAATCTCCAAAAATTCACTATTAAACAACTCTCTCTTCTTTTTACACTCACTATCTCCTCTCTTTACTCAAATTTTATTAATTTTATATTTCAATACACCTTACAAAAACACTCTCTTTCTTCCTTTTACTCAAATTTTAATAATTTTATATTTTAACAATCCACTAAGAAACTTTCTAAAACCTACCAATGGAGATGCCCTTATAACTCCAAATCCACACATTTTTCAGACCCCCCACTAGCACACGGAATGAAAGTTGTACACTTTAATTCGGAAAAACAGTCTATTTCCCCCACGAAAAGTATGAAATACACATATAACTCTACGAAACTTTGACCTCCACACAGATCCCCACCAATGGAACTTAAATGTCTATTTCCCCACCAAATCGAAGTCAAATGATTATAACTCCACCCGTTCCAATTTTGCTTGGTTTGACTGGTTTAAGATCGGTTTAAATGGTTTAAGAGCTAAACCGACACAAAACCATCAAATTGAACCAAATCAATTAAGAAAATAATATTTATTTAAAAATAATAATAAACATTACAATATTTTTTTTTAATTCGGAAAAAATTGCGGAAAAATTTCAGAAACTTATTATTTTTTTTTTATAATCTATAATCTTCGAAACTTTAAAAACACTTTAAAAATCATAAATTATGAAATAAAACAATGAATTTTAGATTATAAAATCCTAACTTGTTTAGAATATAAATTTACCTTTTAAAAACAAGTTAGTGTATATCATTTTAAAATGTATATCATTATGAAATAATATTTATTTAAAAATATTAATAAACATCACAATAATTGTTTTTTAATTTGGAAAAAAATGGGGAAAATTTCTGAAACTTAAAAAAAATACTTTACAATTGTTTTTTTTAAAATAATACATTTGGTTTTAAATTTAAAAACCTAAATTTAACTTAAAAACATGTTAGGATTTTACAAAACTTGATTAGGTAAAAATGATATACACAAACAACACTTTAAAAGTTAAATTTATATTCTAAAATCTAAAATTTGTAATCTTCAAAACTTTAAAAACACTTTAAAAATCATAAATTATGAAATTAATCTAAAATTCAAAGCTTTATTTCATAATTTGTGATTTTAAAGTTTTTTAAAAGTTTTGAAGATTACAAATTTTAGATTTTAGAATATAAATTTAACTTTTAAAGTGTTGTTAGTGTATAATATTTTTACCTAATCAAGTTTTGTAAAATCCTAACATGTTTTTTGTAACTTAAATTTTAAAAACAAGTTATAATCTAAAATTCATAGCTTTATTTCATAATTTATGATTTTTAAAGTGTTTTAAAAGTTTTGAAGATTATAGATTATAATTTTTTTTTTTTAAGTTTCTGAAATTTTTCTGCAATTTTTTCCGAATTAAAAAAAATTATTGTGATATTTATTATTATTTTTAAATAAATATTATTTTTGAATTGATTTGGTTCAATTTGATGGTTTTGTGTCGGTTTAGATCTTAAACCATTTAAACCGATCTTAAACCAGTCAAACCAAGCAAATAGTGAACCGCAAATTAACCCAATTAAACTCAAATATGACCTCAATTAAGCCACCCAAGACTTGATTGTTTCTTCAAACCAAAAGAAAGAAAATCTCCAAATAGAGAAATCCCCAAATCTAGAACTCTAGAATAGAAGGTTTGAGTTTGTTGTTGAAGAATCGTGGTCGTTTATCTGTAATAATGGCAGACAAGAACTAAACCAAACTAAGCATATCATACACGCTCCACAACACATTTTACAAATTTTGAACTACAAACTAAACCACCATTTGGAGACTCGAAATTTGAGAACTCAAAGCTTCAATCTCGATTTTGAAATCGAAATCCGACAAACATTTTGAACTCAATTTTAGCAGTATGAAATTGACTATCTACGCAATGAAATCGACTATATATGCTACGAAATCCTATATGCTACGAAATCCTAAACCCTAACAATAAAGTTACTCAATTTGCAGAAATATTGAACAATTACCAATCAATTTAAAGAAATATATTTTTAGGGTTCTTCAATTTATAATTTGGGGATTTCCCCTTTCTTCATAACAAGTTTACTTCAAATTGTGACCGGGTTTGGTTTCGTGTCGAATTACTGGTCAGTTCTGGTTTTCTATTTCGATTTATGTGGTTTTGTATTGGGTTTGAGTCATAAACCAACATAACCAACCGTAATGTGAATTGAAGTGTATAACTTCCATTCCAAGTGCAATTAAGTTTGCAACTTTCATATTATGGAGAAAGAGATTGAGGTTTGAAAATTGTGTGGGTTTGGAGTTATTAATTATTTAACAAACGAGATTTTTGAATGCGGCATTATTAGAGCATCCTTATCGTAATACCATTAAGGGTTCTTAAACCATTTTTTAGTAATAAATTTAGTATTAGTTTAAAGTTTGAGACTCAATTAGTTTCTGTTAATTCAATGGTGATACTCAAGTGGGGTTTCTGAAAAAAAAAAAAAAAATTAGTAGAATCAACTCAATCTCTAGTTTCAAATCAATTAACAAACAATTAGGTAACACTGATATCCAAATTTGGATTAGAGAGCACCCAGCAAAATTTGGTTTATGTCTTATGTTGGTTTATATCAGCCCAAGAGTTAGTTATGTTGTTAGGCAACATTTTAATCCCAAACCAGGCTCTATGGTACATCAGAATTGTGAATGAAGTAGAGAAATACCTTAGCACCTAGGTGTTTAGAAGTTGAATTAGAGTAATAGTAATAGAAGAAAGTCTAGTATCTTCTCCAACTATTGCTTTCACCATTACCGACGAGTGAAGAAATACCTGCAACAACCGTAAAACGATGATACAGTAGAAGAATCTTCACTACATGATAAAATCCAGAATCAAACAAACCCAAAGGCGAAAGCGAAATCACGAAAATCAAAGTCGAAATTCACAAACCCATAAAGGGAATTGATTCCCTTAACGAGGATCAATCCGAATTAGAGAGAAACCTAGATCATTCGTGAGGATTTCGTAAAGGGTTTCTAAAGATCTTACCTTTTCCCTCTTCCGATTTCACTTTCAGTTATTGTTCGTGAGATTCAAGCTTCTCCGTCTTGTTGAATTGAAAAAACTCTTCTGGGTTTCACCGGGCTTTTTTTCCTTTTTTGATTTTTAAGAAAATACAAAATCATGAGCCAGTGGCATTGCGCCACGTCACTCAGAAGAACCGTATCAACCGTCTGTCCTGCGAGAGACGACGTGATTGGTAACGTGAGTTACTATGAGTTAAGATTGAGTTATGGGTGTAACTCATAGTTAACTCAAAAATGTTACCAATCATGAATTAAAAAGTTTTTTTTAAATTGGAGTTTGAATTATGATGTGTTATTATTGATGTACAAATTTGAGTTATCTTCTTTGAAAATTTGGTAACTCAAAAATTAACTCCACATCATGGAAATTCTTATGTATTAGAGATGAGATACATTTTTTTTTTTAATCCAATTTTTCAATTAACGTGAGTTTTTGTTATTTATTTTCTTTGATATATCTTTTTATGATACACAAATTTTCAACTATTAGAACGGCACATTTTAATTAATAGTCAAAGTTTATAAATTATAATTCTATTTGAATAATTCAAACAAAGTTGTTCCTATAATCTTAAATGTTGTTTGCATTTGATTTGATTTTATTATTTTACAAAAACAAAATTTAAAATTTGAACTTACAAGGAAATATATATATATATATATATATATATATATATATACAAGAGTGTCAAGACCCAAAATAGAATTGTGCATGCTACTATGGTTCTTCACATTTTTATTAGACTTCAGAAAATTGCAGATGCTGATTTTGAAGAAGAATCATCTATCAGTCAAGATAGTTGTAGGCGACAATTTGAAGAAGAAGAACTTAATCGACTTGAGGAATAAGAGGCAACAACTGATGGACAATATATTATATATAAATAACATTAGAGATGAGATTGCAAATATGATATGGAATGTATCCAATTAGTTTTTTGCCTTTTTATTTTATGAGAAAAATATTTATTTCTTAAATTTACAATATCTAAGTTATTTTTATTTCATTTGACCTATTTTATTATTTAATTATAATCTATTTTATTATTTAATTTATAATAAAAAAAATTAATATTACTTATTTTAAATTTAATTGCTTCTAACAACACATACTGCAACTTATACATTAAAAAAGTTACCAGTCAGTTGTATCAGTAAAACGTTAACTCAGATTTTCACAGCATACTCACCATATAAATATGCAGTTTCTACCACATTATTTTACTGCAAGTTTACATCGAACTACAATACTTACTGCAACTCAACTTTGGTACCACATGCTACCAATCGGAGCCTATTTTCTTTTAATTCTATGAGGCTCACGGAGTTTCAATTCACCGATAAAGATGCTTATGAACACAAGTTATTCTTTTTTTTTTTGTGAATGACCGAGAGATCTCCCTGTTTTTTTATTAAAAAATAAATAAATTACATATGAACTTGTCTCATTTGAGGCGGTCATGGACATCCACATTCAAGATCAAAACAAACTCCAAAGGAAGTGAAAGCAAAAAATGAAAACTAACGGTAAAGAAAAACCATAGTTAGCTAATCCATCAGCAAGACGATTAGCCTGCCAATACACATGAACCACCCGGACTATCCAGTCCCTTGATAAAAAGTCATGGTACACACGTACCAGAAATGACAGCGGATGAGAATCACATATCCTTGCCTTAAGAAACCCAACCACCATCTCTGAATCTACTTCCAAGTCCAATATTGTAATTCGCTTCTCCCAGGCTATATACAACCCATAATACACACCCCACAACTCTGCAAGCGGTGCTGAACATCTCCTAATATTTGACGCAAAACCTCTGCACCAGTCGCCTTCAATATCCCGAGAACACCACCTGCCGTCGCCAATCCTGGGTTTCCACGAGACACACCATCCGTATTTAACTTAACCCAACCCATCTTTGGAGTCGTCCATTGTATCATTTTCTCCCTTATCACCCCGGACCCTCTAACATCTACATTTACTAAGTTCGCAAAAATCACTTTTTTGGACCAATCTTTAATTAATCGCACTCTATCCTTGCAAAGTTTATTTTCACCAAATACGTTTCCACATCGCCATTTCCACCCCTACCAAACGCCTACTGCAAACATTGTGGACCACGTGCCATCTATAGTCTCACATACGTCACACAAATTCACAAATAACCATTCATAGACGATTTGTTCAAAGAACGCTTGCCTCGTCCCCCTTGGAACAATACGTTGCCAGATTCCTGCCATCGCAGGACAATCCCGGAGGACATGTAAGATTTCTAAGTTATTCTTTAACAAAGGTATACTTTCTTTGCTTTGTCACAAAAACGAAGGTATACTTATGATGCAGAAATGTAAAGAAGAAAATTTAGCATTATTTGACCTTTCAACAAGATTTAAAGTGACGAATTAGGGGGAAGAAAGAAAGACAAATGAGTAATGAAACATTATAAGTGTATAACACTTTCTATAGACAGTTTTTTTTAATTCTAGATACTTTATGTACTTGAGACATTTCTATTTCTATAGGAGTAGATTACCATTTTATCATTGTAAATGTCCTGGATATGTTTATTTGCCAGAGGACGTACCACTCAGGCAAACGTTCTACATGAACGAGTTATGCTGGCAATTTAGATTACAATCAGCCTTCGATAGATCAGGAGAGCACTGCGCATTAGGCCATAGATATTCTGAGAATCCAGCAAGGCGGCTATATCGACTGCATAGTACTTGCCACTAGACCATGTTTTGTCATTGCTTGAGAATATTTCTTGTATCAAACGGAGAGTTAGTCCCTTCCATGTTCTAGTAAACTCTGTTGGATTGATTTTGAGAACCATAGGATTGAACACGTCAAAACTCGGCTCTATTGGAACAAAGAGAGGATGAACATGATGGTCATATAAATATCTAATAAAAAAACCGAAGTTTGTATAGGAAAAACAAAGAGAGGATGAACATGATGGTCAAAACAGAGTATTAGCTATGAAAAATCGATTTCGATGAGGTTAACATAGATCAGATACGTAACAAATATAAACTTTATTGGAAATTAAGAAAACACATAAAAACCAGATTTTCGACCATACCACGAGGCTCTACATTAGTAAACAGATAAAACAGAGAAATGATCATTGGGGTACAAACAGACCGTTACATATTTATTAAGAGACATGAGTTAATATTAGGGTCTCATAATATTAATTAATCTGATAGGAGATCTTCCAAAAAAATCAATTAGGAGCTCGATACAAATTAATTCTCTTACTTGTGAACCTAGAATCTCAAATGTCAATCATCCTAATGTCAACAACTATTCTGCAAGTGCAACACAATGTTTGGTTGGTGTTTGACCAATGAAATCTGTGGATATTTTTAATTTCCAAAAATCTCCACGATTTCGTCATGACAAGAACATACATATGTTCTCCTTTAAAGTGCGTTGCGTCGAACATACATATGTTCCGGTCATGACGAGATCGCAAAGAGACTTCCGAAAATTCAAAATGTTTACAATTTCATTGGTGAAACACCAACAAAAATATTGTATTGCATAATTTTGTCTCTGTTTGGTTGTAGTTTTATCATGGTGGTGGAAAACTTAATTGCTAAAAATATATTCTCTGTTTGGTTAAGGTGTTCTAATGATATGGAAAAATTATATGGTGTCCACCGTTTGGATTTTTCATCTTTTCCATCACAACACGTCAACCAAACAGAGATATTCTTAGCAATTACTTTTTCTCAGAGAAAAATGGAAAACGATATTCGCAAGAAACAGAAAACAAATGGGAAACAATAATGAAAAAAAAGAGAGAAGCGTTTCTTAATTTTGGGAATCACAATAAACAAATATTGATGTGCATTTGGATCAGCTTATGTACACTCCAATCCAAAGCGTGTTTCTACACTAAACGTACATGCCTTAAACAAAGCTTGTGTAGGTACATGATTATTATGTGCTTTATCTGCTTGTAGACACGCATCTTTTATGTGCTTTATCTGCTTGTAGACACGCATCTTTTATGTGTTTGTTTATAGTTTCTATTTGTTCTGGTTTAATAATTTATCATATATAGGTTTTGCAAATATTATTAATTATCATTAATTAATCAAAATTTATGAGACATTTGCAAATGTTTCCAAAATATAGTGAGTCGGTCGGGAGCTATCCTGAGGTGCCATTGAGGTAGGCTTCGGGAACTGTGAGGTTAAAAGCAAAAATAGAGTGCATGAGACGACGGTTCTTGTCATGTGAAGAATAAACTGAGAATTGAAACAGAGCCCTTCTTTGCCATTTTTATTTTCTTTAGATTACTCAGATCATGTATTGTGTGTTTGAGTCCTTAGGGTCTTTCGGTTGCTTGTCACCTAAGTTACGTGTCATTTGTAACTAGTGTAACGTACAAACATAAAAAAAATTGATGGGCCTTAATCGAAAGGCTTCTATTGCTTCGGATCTCGCATTTGTGCACTTGCGGTGGCTTTGCTTCTTCTGCACGACCTTTGGAAAGAACATTAAACATCGTCATCACTTCGTTACTCCATTAGCGTAATGCTTATGTCGAGTTATACGGACTGAAAACCGGTTTGGAATTATGTCTCCATGTTTTTAACTTTTTTCCATGTTTTTAACTTTTTTGCCATGGATTCATAGAATAGGTTCACATTTTTTTGTAAACCGAATTGTTTTCATTATCAATGAAATATTTACATTCTTAGCAAAAAAAAAAATTGATCACTTAATATATAATAGATTATTATTTAATATTATTATCAGGTTGAGGAGTTACTCGGAATGTTGCCAAGATATCAGTATCCTTGGTTTCATTCAGAAGTATAAAAGTCAATTTATATTCTTTAACACCAGCTTTGAATCCAACACTTGCTTTAGTCTCTGTTTGTGGTGACATAAGTCCCTCCCTACAAGTCATGAATTTAGAATTCTTGTAATAAGTGAATTTTCTATGCTATATAAGTCAACCTGAAAGAAACCTTTAAAACTTCTTCACAGATGGACATAAAGCAAGTGACAAGCCTTTATGTAAACAACAAAAAACAAACAGAACATGTTAAGTTTTTAACGAGGAGTAACATCGGTGATTGTTGCTTCATCTACAGAGCAACTAATAGACTTGTTGGTCGACTGAGTCGAGTCTCCCAGGGCTGATGGGTTCGATGTCGGTCTGTGGTTGAAGAAAAATCCAGGTGGCAGAGGCAGAGGCAATGCAATTGAGCTGGTTGTGAGCATTTGGTGAATCGTTGACATTGTTGGACGGTCTGCAGGATTTTCTTGAACACATAACAACCCAATATGAATGGATCTACTGACTTCATCGATATTACAATTTTCTTTGATACATGGATCTATGAGCTCAGGCAATGCTTTATTCTCCCAAAGTCTCCAAACCTGTAGATGTTATATACTCAAAACTTTGATCACTTTTAAAAAAAAATCAAAAAAGTTTGGGACTAAGTTGTAATTGCGTACATATGTGACTAAGTTGTTCACTAAACCATCCATCTGGTAAAAGCTGCTGTTCTTTTTGCCACTAATGATCTCAAGAGTCAATACTCCAAAGCTATAGACATCTGATTTCGTCGAGAATTGGCCATGTGTCACATACTCCGGAGGCATGTAACCGCTGCAAAATAAAAGTTAAATTGGCAGAAATTTTCATTAGGTCCATTTAAGTACATACTTACAAGGTTCCCACTACTCTTCTTGTATTGGCTACAGTTTGGTCAATTCCAAAGATCCTTGCCATTCCAAAATCAGCAATTTTAGGATTCATTTCCGCGTCTAAGAGAATGTTACTCGCTTTGAGGTCACGGTGTATGATCTTTAATCGTGAATCTTGATGAAGGTAAAGAATCCCTCGAGTTATTCCCCCGATGATGTTGCATCGCACTGTCCAATCCAACTGAATTCTCTTCTGAGGGTCTACATATTCATAGATAGTCATAGACACAATATTTAGCTGTGCGTGGAAGAAGTAACAACATTAAATACTAGATTTTGAGTTATAAACAACTAACCAAAGAGAAAATAATCAAGGCTTTTGTTAGGAACAAACTCATAGACGAGTAACTTTTCTTCTCCTTGTAGCGAAAAACCAAGAAGTCTAACAAGATTTCTGTGCTGAAGCTTTGCAACAACAACAACCTCGTTCTTAAACTCTACTTCACCTTGTCCTGATGTTTTTGACAATCTCTTTACCGCAACTTCAGTGCCATTCATGAGGATACCCTTGAGAATACTTTCAAATTAAGCACATATGCTTCTCCACAAAAGAAGAAAGGACAAAGAGCATATATACCTTGTAAACCTCACCAAATCCACCTTCACCAAGCTTGTTACGCTCAGAAAAATTGCTTGTTGCAGCTTCAATTGTCTTTAAATCAAATTGAATAGATTCCGCTTCATTTAAAATCAATAGTAAGGTCATGAAAATTTTCCATATCAATTATAAAGATAACAAGACCGAAATAAAATTCAAAAAGTTTAACAAACAAACAAAAAACTCACTTGGAAGTTGAAGTTGTTGCTTTTGTTTTCTTCTCTTGACAATGACCAAGCCTACAACAATCAATATTATGCTAACAACAATAACAACTATCACTGCGATAATTGTTGTTCTTTTCTTTGTATCTGCACAAAAAAAACAAATTCACCAAGAACATAACTACACGAACCCCCAAAAAAATCAAGAACTACTCTGAAATTGTTTCCAAAAAAAAAGACTCGCCTTTCTCGGATTTATTTGTCTTATTGGATATAGAAGGCATCTTTGAAGGAGGCGGGGGTGAACGCAAGTCATTAATATGATCAAAAGCACCAGAGAATTTATACAATTCCCACCGGAAAAAGCAACTTGGCCGCAATACAATACTGCCTCTCTTCCCATAGTACCATGTCTTATAGTACTCAACGCTTGCCTCTAGGCAAAGTTTACAATCCTTTGAAGAAATATCTTGAGTGCATTGCATCAACACCGATATGTTCCCATAAACCGGCACCGGAACTACATTCTTTCCGTAGTATTTACCACTAGACCTTGCTAAAGAAAAAGAAGAACTAGACGAATTGGAAGAGCTATTAATCATACGTAACATCAAACCGTCCCACACACTATAAAATTCCTTTTGGTTTTCTTTTCTAATGTCCATCACATTATGAAACACATTATAAGGCTCCAAGAGGAGTTTCCCAGAGAAGGAGACGCTAGAGTAGCGAACAAGACAAAGGATTTTGTCACCTAACCATGAGAAAGCGTCTGTCTGGTTCGGACAGCTCTGTAGTATAGCCTCAGATGTAGTCTTGATACAGTTGGAGCAAGGGTCTCGTCCAGCACCTGGAGTGCACATCCCCATGGCGTAGACAGTCTCATGGCCTAGCCCGATTGAGCCGTTGAAGTAGCCGTCGTGAGCTGTGACGTTAGAAGGCAGAGTAGAGAGGAAGAGACGGAGGTTCTTGCCATATGGACTATTGGGTTTGTAATTACCAGCAGTATCGTCACAAGTTTGTGCAGAAACTGAAACGGTACAAAAGGTTATGATTAAAAGGCAGAGGATTGATACAAAGCTCTTCTTTCCCATTTTTTTGTTGGTTTCTATATGTAATTTAGATCATGTGTGTGTGTTGGAATGTGTGGATCTTATCAACTAGCCTTATCGACAACGTTGAATATTACACTTGAAGGACAACGCACAGTTGTATTAAATTGACTACTCTGGAGTCTAGTGGGAGACTTTTCCTTATAATTCATCCTTGATATCAGGGGCTTTTGACATTTTGTAGTGTGAATTAGGTAGGGAATTGAAGAAGGACATTTCCCTACTTTTTTAATCTCTTCAAACACATACGCGTGTCAAACTTTTAATGAGGATGAACGAGTATTGACGGTCTGCCCAAAATGAACTTCTCTTAAATTTTCGGTACAATAGCATCTGGTGATTAACATTGAATAATTGAATACTATGTATATCTTCATTACCAAACAATAAGAACATCCCCATCATTTAAATACTTTTTCAATTCTAATTTCTTAAAAACACACTTAACCAATAAGATAAAAGTACTTGGAAAATGAGTTTTTCCCTTGAGAAATTCTTTTGAGAACACTTTTTTTAAATACTTTTTAGGTATCTCAAATATGTTATTTTAATAGTTTTTTTTTATTTAGTTAATAAATTAAATATTCATTTAGTAAAGAAATAATGAGCCAATGAAATGTCAACACGTGGACATTAAGTTTTTCAAAAATCCTTCTCAAAAGAGAGACAATGTGATTGTTTGGGCTTTAACTTTAGTTTACAGCCTTATTTTTAAAAAATTTACAAAAACTTCACCAATCATGTTGTAGTTTTCTTCCTAAAGTTACATATTTATTTTAGTTTTAACCTATCATGATGTAGCTTTATTTTTTAAAGTTAAAGCACAAATAAAAAAACTTTTTTTTGCTGTAATATGCCGAAAACCTAAAACCTTATTTTTTTTTGCTGTAAAAATTATTTGGCTGTAGTTTTACATTTTTTTTACTGCAAATTTTTTTGCTGTAAATTTAGAAGATGTAGCTGTAACTATTCTAAAATAAAACATGATTGGTAAGTATACAATATGTGATGTAGTTTTAGTTTAATTAAATTTAGTTTAACTAAATTTATTTTATATGTTAAAAGTAACAATGAATTTCTAAATTATAACAATTTTGGGGCAATTGCAAATATGCCACTGTTCACAAAAATTTAATCAAATATGCCACTGTTCACAAAATCATTACGAGCGTGCAACTGTTCACTGATTAATTAAAAAAAAAACAGATCTCACTTTCTCTCTCATCTCTCTCACGCTCATCTCAATCCAAATTTTTTTCTCTCACAAAATTTTCTTCTTTGAAATTGCAAATTGGATTTGGGTTATGGATCTAGAGTTTTCGGTTCTCTCTTTGACTTCATTGGACGCAAACGCAGAGGATAGATCTAGGATTTTTGATTCTCTTTCATCCATGTAAATTTCTTACATCGATTTTGATTTCCTGAATTGGAGGAGGAGGAGGAGGAGGAGGAGGAGGAGGAAGAAGAAGAAGAAGAAGAAGAAATTTAATCCATGAATTTTGTTTTTAAAAATTCGACTTTGGTTACAAATTTGAGTTTTTGATTAAATTTTGGTTACGAATCTAAGCCTTTTATTCGATTTAGGTTACAAATTTGAGCTTCTGATTCGATTTTTGTTCAGATCAGAGTTTTGGTTAATTTTGGCTAGATCTGGGTTTTGGTTGTTTTAGGTCAAATCTGGGTTTTGGTTATTTTTAGGATTTTTCCGTTTTTATAAAGTTTTTAAACAGTTTTATAAGACTTTTTTACATGTCATTAAAAACTAAACAGTTATATAACTTATAAGGTTTTTAAAAGGTTTATAAGATTTTTATAAGGTTTGTAAAGTTTTTAAAAGGTTTATAAGATTGTTTAAAAACCTTATAAAATTGTTTAAAAACCTTATAAAACTTTACAAAAACCTTATAAACAGTTTTAAACGGTTTTTAAATAGTTTTATAAGATTTTTTTTAACAGTTTTACTAAACCTTTTAAAAACATTAGAAAATTTTTTAACAGTTTTATAAAAAAATTTTAACAGTTTTATAATGTAAAGGCAAAACCCTACCCCTATCCCCCCCCCCCCAAAATCTATACTCTAAATGCATAATAGTTAACCCAAACTCGAAAATTTACAGTTGTTTGTGTTTGAATTTGCTTTGAGGTCTATTCTTCTTCTTCTTCTTCTTCTTCTTTCTTCCTAAATCTGCTCGATCTAATCTCAGATCCACGTTCTTCGTCAACAACAACACCTTCTCAAATCTTCTTAGCGAAAATCGCGACATATATCAGAGATAGTGAAATTAGAGATGATGAGAATCGAATTCAGTGATAGTAAAATCCGATCTCATGATGGCGATTTGGTAGAGAGAAAGAGAAAAAACGAAATTTGGATGAGAGAAAAAATTTGGATCTAGGAGATGAGCGTGAGAGAGATGAGAGAGAAAATGAGATCTTTTTTTTATTTATTTAAGTGAACAGTGGCACGCTGTTAATGATTTTAAAACAGTGGCATAATTGAAAAGTGGCATGCCAATAATGGCATAATTCAAAATTTCTCAACAATTTTTATCTGCACAAACTAATTAAACTTAAACTATATCACATATTGTATACTTATCAATCATGTTTTATTTTAGAATAATTACAGCTTAAAACTTACAGCTACAACTTCTAAATCTACAGCGAAAAAAATTTACATCATAAAAATCTGCAGAAAAAAAAAATACAGCCAAAACACTTACAGCAAAACATTTACAACAAAAATTCTACAGCTACAACCGAACTAATCACTTCCTTATCTGCTTTTATAATATTTTATTATTATTATTATTGAGAGACTGAGTGAGAAACCCCATTGGACATGTTCTTCAAGTGAATAATATCTTTAATAGTGAATAATATATATTTTTATATATCCGTTTTTTCTTCTGATAGAGCTTGTTATCCTTTTCTCCAAAACGATACCGTATTATTGATATGAGTTTGTTACAATACTATTTACAATAGAGTAAAATGAGATAATACTCCTCTTTTGCTAAACCCTCTATTTATATCTAAAGGTCCCAGTCAATGTTCTGGTCAACCTTTTGTAACAACTCCAACTACTATAACCACTCTATAACTACTTCTCTCTTCCAATTAGCTTCTGCTAGCACCCTCTTTCTACTTCCCCTTCAGTTTTTTCCTTCTATACGCCTTTGAGGTCTATCATCTCTTCATTAATTGGTTGAGCCCCATGATGTGAGAAGTTTTAACCCAAAATAGTTCTGCAAGTGCACAGACAATCGCAGTAGTATATAGGGTATCGAATCCACAGAGACCAAGGTTACACTATGAAACTATAGAGTTTAATTCAAAGCTAAGATAAAATATGGGTTTTTGATTGTAATGAAACAATGAAGAAACAGCAAATAAACGATGATAAATTCAATTAAAAACAAGCACTAGATCAAGGTCATTCGCCGGTGATTTCGGATTAAAGACTGAGCAACTATTCAGGATTCAATTTAAGCGCGGTCTAGAACTCAAACATAAATGTAATATTGCCTCACTATCGTGATGCATCAATATCTTTATCTAACAACCTAAATGCCTAAACTATCGTTTGAATTCAGAGATGTTGACAAGCATTAACGGATTGGTTCAATTTGCTCACAATTGATGGTAACAATCAACTGTCGTTGGTTACACACCAATTGCTCACCAATGGTTTATCTAGCAACCTAGAGCACTGTCGTGAATAAGTTAAACTTGAAATAATAGACTAGGCGGCCACGCTAGCCTAAGCATTACGAATCCCAATTGATGAAGACATATGATAATCTATCATATTTGGCTCAGTCACTAATCAATCCTAAATCACCATTGAAATCCCCTAATCTAGCTAATGGACTACTCGAGCATGATGGAATCAAACACAACAAAGATGCAAGGAGAATTCATGATGATGATGATGATATTGAAAGAGATAGGGTTTTGAATTCTTCTCAATAAATGTTGTGGAATGATCCTCAAATTGCAAGCAAATCCAAAACGTGAATAGTAATCGTGAACAGTGAATCGTGAACAGTAATCATGAACAGTGATTCGTGAATCTCCAAAGGAGAAAAGGAGTTTTTCTAAAAAAGAAGATTCTGTTTCAGAGGTGGCTGCCTCTCTTATTTATAATAAAAATTAGGGCAACTTGGTTCTGGGTGACCGACCGGTCGGTCTGGTTCCGGACCGGTCGGTCCGTCTTCAGGCGTCTCAAGATCTTCAAGTCTTTGTGTCTGGGACTGGTCGGTCTTCTCATCAGGACCGGTCGGTCCGGATTCCAGGGAGCTTCGGCTTCGGGACTTCGGGTGTGGACCGGTCGGTCCTGTGGTTGGATCGGTCGGTCTTGATTGCACTTGGGTCTTGGGTCTTCACACGGACCGGTCGGTCCATTGGCCGTACCGGTCGGTCCGGATTCCAGAGGCTTTCGTATCTTTGAGTCTTCGGGCGAGCAGGTGCTCGCTCCAAACCGAGCAGGTGCTCGCTCCAAACCGAGCAGGTGCTCGGTTATGAAAAACGCCATTTTTTCTCCAGATTCGTCTCTTTTTGCTCCAATGACCCCCAATGACTCCAATCCATGCTTGAGAGCCTCCTAGAACCTGAAAAGACACAAAAAGAACTAGAAAAGAACCGAAAAGTAATAGAAAAGAATATGTAAAAGAGGCCAAAATCCTAATATATCACCCCACGGTACAGTAATCTCAGTACAATAAATAAAGGTACAAAGTACTTTTTCATTCAACAATTAGATATTTGGAATATTCTTCTTTTTAGTAGTTGATCAGGTTGATGTTGACTTGCAAGAAATTGCATTCTTTTACAAACAACTATTGGCTTCAATTAATCACAAGTTTTAGGACTCAGTCAAAAAAAATAAACACATAGAGGAGAGGAAGAATTGGATAATGTCTGCTTACGGTTCCTTTGGTTCTCTATTCCTTCTCGCCTTCTTATGCACAGCAACAAGGCCCAACTTACCTATACCATATTTGTCCCAACACAACAACTTACTCCAAAAACAGCAAGTGGATCAATGTTTAACAGGCTTGGAGACTGTGGAGCAACAGATCACCGTTAGAGGGCGGCTCATTAAATTTGTGGGCCCTGTGCCATATAACTATCAAAAGCCGAAATTACCAAATGCATCCATATTACTTTACTATGTGTTCAAGAAAAAATTGATAATCGACCAACTATGTCAATAATCGTTCAGATGCTCACTACTAGCTCAATGGCTCTCGTCATACCTCAACCACCTGGATTTTACTTCCGAAGCAAGCATGAGCAAGTAGATAGAGCAGGTCCATATATTGATGTGTTTGCTGTTTGCTCAGTCGATGATGCTTCTATTACTAGTGTAGCTCCTGGTTGAGGACTAAAATAATTCATATTTGTTTCTCCTCTTGAAAATAAGTAAATTAATATGATGGTAATACGCCAATACTTCCTACTAAGATTAGCATGGCACTTAAGCTTTTGTGAATACAAAACAAAGGATTAGTTCATAGAGCATCTTCCCCATTTTTTCTGTTTCTTTAGATGGTTAAACTATGAATCCAATGTGAATGCATCTAATCACTTCCTCTTTATCATAATACTCCCCTATGGCAGGATCTACGAGTTGCAACAATTGATCATTGTTCCACAGCCTCCAAACCTATTTATTCGTTGTTGGGGTCAGTTTCAACCCCTCAAGATCATCGGTTAAAACATGTCTTCTCCTACTACGGAGAAGTCTCATACGTCTTCTCTAGCTATAAAGAAATCTCATACATCTTTATACGAAAACATAATCCTACATCTTCCTACGAAAGCAGACTCCTAAGTCTTCGTACGAAAACAGACTCCTACGTATTTATACAAAAACAGTTTCCTACGTCTTTCAGAAAAAAACCCCTAAGTTATTTCTACGGAAAAACCCTATGTCTTCCTGATAACGACGTTGTTGCAGTTACGAGCAATAACGATGATGCAGTTACGAACGACGACTCTGCAACTACAAACCAACGACGTTGATGCAGTTACGAACGACGACGCTCCAACTATGAGCAACGACGACGCTGCGGTTAAGGAACGTCAAAGCTGTGAAATGTTGTAGTAAACGAAGTGTCTCAACTACGAGCCAAAGTCTCCTAAATCACTTGGTGGGACGAATTCTCTAAAACATATTATTGGGCCGAAGTTTTGACATAGAAGGTTCCAGAACCGACGTTCTCCACCGACGAAGGTCACACAAATGCGACCGACGTAATGAATCCGGAGAAGAATGGAAATCGCCAAAGACTTAGGTAAACTTTCCTTTATCGCTTAGGGGAAGACTGCCGATTTAAGGGATTTTTCTTTATCGTTTAGGATAAGACTTAAATGAATTAGGGCAATATAAATACTCATGTACATTCCTTGAGAAAGGGATTTGCAACTTTTTACACAAAATATCAAGAAAGCTTTTATTTACAGCAAACGCAATCCATGTTCATAGTTTAACCTAGAAATCTCTTTTCATTTCAAAACCCTTGACAAATTTAATTGTGAACCCACAATTTGGCTCCGACTAAGGGGAACTTGAGATATTCTTACAAGGAACTATAAGCAAGTTATGAATCTTGGAAGCAAAGGAAATGGCACGGAGGATGGTAAGGACTCTTATGCTTCACTTATGTTCTTTATGATTATATCATTGTTATTTGTTAATAAAAAAAATTCCAGAGCAAGTGTTTTGTGCTGTTATCCTTCAGACTGAAACTGACCCTTCATGATATTTGTTCGTATATAAACAGAAACAAGTGACAAGGCTTTGTGGAAACAGAACATGTTGAGTATTCAACGAGGACTAACATCAGTAATTGTAGCTTCATCTACAGAACAAGTAAAAGACTTGCTAGTCGATTGACCCGGCTCCAATCCCCTGGCTAATGGGTCCGATCCTAGTCCGTTCCTGAAGAAAAATCCAGGTGGAAGAGGTAGAGGCAATGCAATTGAGCTAGTTGTGAGCATTTGGTGAACCGTTGACATTGTTGGGCGATCTGCAGGATTTTCTTGAACACATAACAGCCCAATATGAATGTATCTAACGACTTCATCGCATTTACAATCAGTTCTGATAATGGGATCTATGAGATCATGTAATGCTTTGTTCTCCCAAAGTCTCCAGACCTGTAGAATTTATGTAATATATGTTTAGAAGTATGATCTATGTTTAAAATAATCAAACAAAGTTTGGGACTTGATTAGTTTATAATTGCTTACATATGTGACTAGGTTGTTAACTAAACCATCCATCTGGTAGAAACTGTTATTCTTCTTGCCACTAATGATCTCAAGAAATAATACTCCAAAGCTATAAACATCTGATTTCATGGAGAATTGGCCATGTGCCACATACTCGGGAGACATGTAACCGCTGTAAAATATAAGTCAAGTTGGTGGAAAAAAGGGATTTATCAACTGAACAGAATTAGGTCCATTTGTATTACTTACAAGGTTCCAACTACTCGTGATGTGTTGGCTACAGTTTGGTCCATTCCAAAGATCCTTGCCATTCCAAAATCAGAGATTTTCGGGTTCATGTCAGCATCTAAGAGAATGTTACTCGCTTTGAGGTCACGGTGTATGATCTTTAGCCGTGAATCTTGATGAAGATAGAGAATTCCTCGAGTGATTCCCATGATGATGTTACGACGCACTGCCCAGTCCAACTGGATTCTCTTCTTAGGGTCTGCATATTTTATACATAACTAGAATTAGCTATATCCAAGGAGAAGAAACAACAGAACATGTATGTTTTGAGGAGAAAATCAGCAAACCAAAGAGGAAATAATCGAGGCTTTGGTTAGGGACAAACTCATAGACGAGTAATTTTTCTTCTCCTTGTAGCGAAAACCCCAGAAGTCGAACAAGATTTATGTGCTGAAGCTTTGCAACAACAACAACCTCGTTCTTGAACTCTACTTCACCTTGTCCTGATGTTTTCGAAAGTCTCTTTACGGCAATTTCAGTTCCATTCATGAGCATACCCTTGAAATAAATATACAAATGAAGCACAATATTTCACTGTGTCTCCACAAAAGAACAAAGAGCTTATATATATATATATATATACCTTGTAAACCTCACCAAATCCACCTCTACCAAGCTTGTTACGCTCAGAAAAGTTGCTTGTAGCATCTTTAATTGTCTTTAAATCAAATTGAACAGATTCCGCTTCATTTAAAACTAATTATAAGCTCATGAAAAGGTTCCAATGGCTGTGAAATTCTCAAAGGTTAAACAAAACAAAGCAAAAACTCACTTGGAAGCTCAATTTCTTCCTCTTGCTTTTTCCTCTTGAAAATAACCCAGCCAAAAGCAATCAATATTATGATACCAACAATACCAACAACTATCACTGCGATAACTCCTCTTGAGATTTTTGCATCTACAAAAAAACCACCAATCCACCAAAGATATGTAAGGAAAACAAAAATGAAAAACAAGTATTGCTCTGAAAATGTTACCAAAAAAGACTTGCCTTTCTTTGTTGTGTTAGTGGAGTTGGTTATAGAAGAGGGTGTGGGAGAAGGCGGTAAATTAATTTGATCAAAAGCACCGGAGAAAGGATACAATTCCCATCGGAAAAAGCAGCTTGGCCGTAATATAACCCCGCCTTGCTTCCCACGGCAACAATTCTCATAGTCAACAACGTTTCTCCGTAAGCAAACGTCACAATCCTTTGAAGAAACTTCCGGTGTGCATTGCATCAACGCCGATATATTCCAAAAATCCGGTATAGAAGCTACATCATCTGCAAAGTATTTAGACGAATCGTTCCGGACTAAAGAAGATGAAGAAATTCCGGCGATCATACCAAACGTTAACCTTCTCCACACGCTATCAAACTTAGTCAAGTTTGTTTCGAGATCTCTGGTATTTAAAAACACTTCACGCGGCTCCATGGCGAGTAGTCCAGAAAAGGAGCGGTTAGAGTAGCGAACAAGGCAAAGGGTTTTGTCCCCTGACCATGAGAAAGCCTCTGTTTGGTTTGAACAGATCTGTAGTAAACTAATTGATGCCATGTGGATACAATAGGAGCAAACATCCGGTTCAGTACCTGGAGCACACATCCCCATGGCGTATACTTGGTCCAGGCCAAGCCCGACCGAACCGTTGAAGTAGTTGTTGTGAGCCGTGACGTTAGAAGCGAGAGTGAAGAGGATGAGACGGCGGTTGTTGTCATAAGGACTATTGGGTATGAAATTACCACTAGTGTTTACACAGAACTGTGCAGAGACAGAAATGGCACTGAAGATTATGATGGAGAAAAAGAAAAAACAGAGGATATATTCAAAACTCTTCCTTCCCATTTTTTCCTTTCTTAAGATGAATCAGATAATTTGTGTGGTGTTTATTTATGTGGTTTTATCAATTTAATAATTGAATTTTCTATGTACATTTATAAGAAATTGACTAGTTTGGATTTTTTGGGGGCAGACTTGGACTTTTAAAGTCATCTTTGATATTACAGGGTTTTGGATTTATTAATGCTTATACATACTTATAACTAGCCTTAATTTCAACGAGGACTAACACTTGTGATTGATTCATCATCGACCGAATAAACATAAGACATGCTAGTAGATGGACCAGGTAACAATCTCTCAGCTAATGGGTTCTGCTCGGATCTTTCCTTGAAGAAAAATCCAGGTGGTTGAGGCACAGGAAGAGTGATTGAAGTATTTGTGAGCATCTGAAATATTTTGGACATGCTTGGACGATCTGCGGGATTTTCTTGAACGCATAATAACCCGATGTGGATGCATCTAATGACTTCATCCTTATCATAGTTCTCCCCAATGGCTGGATCCACAGTTCCAACAATGATTGATTGTTCCAAAGCCTCCAAACCTTTAAGTTATTTGTCAGGAAACTAATGTATAGACCCATGACCATAATTAAAAGGAGTAAGAAAATAAATTTGAGATTGCATAGACGTTGTAGTACTCACATATGAGACCAAGTTGCTTACTGCTCCATCTATACGATGGAAGCTACTATTCTTCTTGCCACCTATAATCTCCAAAATCAATACTCCGAAGCTATACACATCAGACTTCGTCGAGATCAGTAACAATAAAAGCTCATAAAGTTTCATATTATATCTAAATGCCAATTACTTACAAAGTCCCAACTACTCTGCTTGTATTGGCTTCAGTTTGATTTACTCTAAAATTCCTTGCCATTCCAAAATCAGCAATTTTCGGATTCATATCCGCATCCAAGAGAATGTTACTAGCTTTGAGGTCACGGTGTATTATTGTGGGCCGTGAATCTTGATGAAGATATAAAATCCCTAGAGTAATTCCCTCGACAATGTTGAGTCGTCTTGTCCAATCAAGTTCAGCCCTCTTTAGGGGGTCTGAACATTTCATATAGAGTTATTAGTCTATGAGATCAAGATCTAAAGTTTCAAAGTATTCGTTTGTCTCTTACCGAAGAGAAAGTAGTCGAGACTTTTGTTAGGCACAAACTCATAGACGAGTATTTTTTCTTCTCCTTCAACCGAAAACCCGAGAAGTCTAACAAGATTTTTGTGCTGAAGCTTTGCTACAAGAAGTACCTCGTTCTTGAACTCTTGCTCCCCTTGATCTGACGTTTTAGACAGCCTCTTCGCAGCAACTTCTGTTCCGTTCGGGAACATCCCCTGCTAATCCTTCTAATCTTTACTGTCAGTATTAGTTAGTACAGAGTCTAATAAAAACAAATGGTTGAGAAAGTTGAAGAACATTATGCCTTGTAAACTGCACCAAATCCACCATGACCAAGTTTGTTACTCTTCTGAAAATTATTTGTTGCAGCTTTAATTGCTCTAAAATCGAATCGAAGCAAACCTGAAGACATTATATCATCCGCAGCTGCACAATCAAAGCATACATTATCCTGCTATATATTGGAGTGTTTCAAAAGGACATTAACATCTCAAAGCCATTAGTCCTTTACCATTATTTGGCGATGCAGTACCATAAGTCCTCCTTGGTCTCCTTGGAACAGCGAAATACCCATCTGAGAAAAACAACAGAGAACGAGACAACAACATTGAAGGCCAGTCGACAATATAAATATATAATTAAATGTTGGAAATGTTTTACCCAAGAAAACAATGCATTTTCCGACGGCCAAATCCGTCGGAATTCCGTCGGAAAAGGGGTATTCCGACGGATTTCCGATGGTTTTGGTCCGTCGGTTCTATCTTGTCGGAAATTGGGGATCTGTCGGAAATCCGTCGGAAAATTCCGACGGATCACTTTTTTTTTTTTTTTTTTTTTAAAAAAAATTCCGGCCACCGGAAAATTTTCCGGCGAAAAGTGTTGCCGGCGGAGCTTCTTCTTCTCCTCCTCCGGATCTTCTTCTTCTTCTTCTTCTTCTTCTTCTTCTTCTTCTTTTTCCGGCGATCGGAAAAAATTTCCGGCGAACGGAAAATTTTCCGGAGAAAAGTGTTGCCGGCGGAGCTTCTTCTTCTCCTCCTCCGGATCTTCTTCTTCTCCTCCTCCGGATCTTCTTCTTCTTCTTCTTCTTCTTCTTCTTCTTCTTCTTCTTCTTCTTCCGGCGAGATCTACTTTTTCCGGTGAGCTCTTCTTCTTCTTCTTTTTTCCGGCGACCTCTTCTTCTTCTTCTTCTTCTTCTTCTGTAAATACAAATAATAAAAATTAAAAAATTAAAAAAGAATAAGAATGAGCGGGAATGCAAAACGAAATGAGCGGGAATGCAAAATTAAAAAAAAAAGGGTTCTGTCATAAATCCGTCGGAATTTCCAAGGAATTTCCAACGGAATTCCGACGGATCCCTTTTTTTTTTTTTTTTTTCAAAAAAACACAATCCGTCGGAAAATTCCGACGGATTTCCGACGGAATTTATTTTTCCGTCGGAAAATGCCTTGTTTTCTTGTAGTGAGAGAATGTCTTTTTTTTAGCAAACCATGAAAAAACTTACTTTCTCTTGCAAATGATTGGTAAGCTTTTCTCCTCCTATAAAAAAAAAATCCAAGAGCAAGCAGTATAGAGATCACGCCGATGGGAACGACAACAATTGCCACGATACTTCCTGTAGAAATATTTTGCCTTATGCATGAAAGCAGGTCACTCAACATACAAAGCAAGATTGAGTTTAAAGCCAACTTTTGTGTTTGCATGTATATGTGATTTTTAAGAACAGTCTCATTTTTCAATATGAAACCTTTTGTTATGTCCTAAAATGGTTTTATAAAGGAATTGCAAACTCAAACAGTTCTTACTGTTTGCGTTCGCAATTAACGTAAAATATTTGTTTAAAACGTTTGACTAATGTTGATTTTATTTATAAAAATGCATGGTTTGCTTCAAGATGATACTTTTTCCAATGTAAAAGTTGTTTTTCGATCTCAAATCCTTAGCCTAATGATGCACTAGTTGTAAAAACGTTTTTTTTTTTGTTTGAATAAATTTGACATTCAAATAAAAAAAAAATATGCAAGATTAGCACACAAAAAAAAAACCAGTGGAGGATTAGTGTGATAGTGTGAAGTGTGAGCAGAGCATACAAACTTCAAATGAAGGTTTCGTACCTATCTTGGTTGTGTTCGTATCATCGAAAAGTCCCCAGAAGGTATATAAATCCCATCGCATGAAACAGCTAGCCCTCGCAGTAGAGCCTTCTTGCCTCCCAAGCCTATCATTCAAGTTTTGTCGTAGACATTTGGAGCAGTTGTCTGAGGACAGATCTCTACTGCATTGCAAGAAACCATATATTTTTGTGGATACGGTAACCACTATTGTGTCTGCCGCGTAGTTCTCAGAATCCGAAGAATAAGAAGCCTTCCTTATCACGGCACGCATCAAATCCTCCCATTTATTTCCAAACTCCGTCACGTTGACTTGAACCTGGACATCTCCGGTATTGTTACCATTGTAGATCCCTATTTTTTCTGCATTGAGCGACCCATCAAACTTCCGGCTTGAGTAGCGTACTAGACAAAGTGTTTCGCTATATCTCCAGTCTATACCTTCTTTCTCGCTACGACAGTTCTGTAACAGCGTGCGAGATGAGGTCCTGATACAATCAGAACAAACATGTCTTTCAGTGCCTGGAATACACATCCCCAGACCATATGCTGTGTCCGGATCTTGTCCATGCGAAGTCTTGTAGAAGCGGAAGGCATAATTCGTGACATTAGAAGGGAGAAAGGAGAGCACAGTTCGGCGGTTTGCGTCGTAAGTATCATTTGGTGTGAAAACGCCAGATCTCTTACGGCATGTTTGTGCAGAAGTAGAATAAGAGCTTATGAGTACAAACCAAAAGACGATTAATAATTTGGCAATCTTATTCATTGCCATTGTATTTGGTTGTGTGAAACCACCATGAACATTTAAATTTTAACAAAGAAATTGATTTTCAAAGCCAATCTCTCTCATGGGGAGCTGTGGGGATTCAACCCAATCTTCATCGAAATTTCTACGTAGACTGCATAATCAGTCCAGAGATGAGATGAGACCTCTAGTAGGTTTCATTAGATTCGTATTTCGAGCCCATGTTGTCTTTGAAAGTAAAATAAAAAACTTATTTGGTTCCATCCGGCCGAGTGCTTAGGTATATAACCAGAAAATGGTATAAATTGCGAACCAAATGATATTGACACTTCAGTTGACAATAAAAGAAAACAACTCGGACACTTTTCTTTTGTCCCTCTCCATCTGCCTCTGAGGCTCTGGTTCATTGGGTTCTATGAAAGTCAGTGATGTCATTTTCTTGTCCATATGTGAAAATTCAACACTTTTGAACTCTAGTTTTGTTGCCGTCTATGGAGAATTAAGGACCACTTATCGGCTCAAAAAATTCAACATTAGAAATCGCAGAGAAACTTCAACTTATGTTTTAAATGGTAAGGAAATATAGTTAGACAAAACTTTCGCTATAATCTTTTAAGGAACAATGAAGCAGAGGAGTTCCTACATAATCCTCTGTTTTTTTTTTTTTTTTTTTTTTTTGAATGAATGTTAAATTTATTCAACCCAAAAAAAACCTTTTTTACAATTATATGCATCCCTGGTTTTTTTTTAAAAAAAAAATTCGAAAGAGAACTTAAGTTACTGATAAACTACACTCTTGAAGCAAACCATAGTTGTAAACCATCCTGGAGCTTCCGAGAGTTTGGACGCTTCAGTGAAGAAAGTCGGTTTCGAATAATCCGGTCAATCCGTTTGATGAGGAGACTTGAAGATGTCGAAGTTTCCCCATGCCGTCTTTGATTTCTCTCACGCCATAGTGTATGAACTGTGACTTGAAAGACATATCTCAAGATGTAACGAGATGTACCTTTGAGTATTGACCCCGATAGTAGCTGAAGTACATAATCCTCTGTTTTGTCTTCATAGGCATCGTTGTTTCTTCCGTTTCATCACAAACATGCATAGAGAACAGTAGGAATTTCATACCCAACAGTACATACGATGCAAATCGCCGTCGTATCCTCTCTTCTCTTCCTTTCAATGTCTCATCTCATGATGGCTTCTTCTACAACGGTTCGGTCGGACAAGAGCCAAACCGGGTCTACGCCGTAGGGATGTGCATCCCAAGATCAAACCCAGATGACTGTTTGCGATGTATCAAGATAGCTTCAGAATGGTTGGTGCAAATTTGTCCAAACCAGACAGAATCTTATTGGTGGGCAGATGCGCCAACTCTTTGCCTTATCCGCTACTCCAACACTTCTTTCACAGGATCTGCAGCTTTTTGGGAAACTACACCGAAGTATGTGGTCTACAACACTTCAGATATCACCTATAAGTTAACAGAGTTCACGGCACTATGGGAAAAACTAATCGATCGTATGATTGATGAAGCCTCTGCAGCAAGAAGCACACCATCGTCTAGTGATAACCATTACAAAGCTGGTTTTGTACCCTGGAAAAAATTCGAGTATATATATGCATTGGTGCAATGCACGCCGGATATTTCCACAGATGACTGTAATTATTGTCTGCGACAAAGCGTGAGTGACTATCAGGCATGCTGTAGGCAGAATACAGGAGGCTATGTTATGCGGCCAATCTGCTTTTTCCGGTGGCAATTTTATACATTCTCTAAGGCTTTTGATAACATTACGTTGTCTCCTCCCTTTCTACCTCCTGAGATAGTGCTGCAACCACCTCCTGCAGGTGGCCGGGACAACAAGAAAGACTATGGTAGGTCTTCCAACTGAAACACTATGACAGTAATAGGAATTCAAATGGATTAAAATTTATGTCATGAACAGATAGCCAAGGAATCTCAGCTGCAATTGTAGTGGCAATTATCGTTCCAACTGTTATTGTCGTCTTGATACTGCTTCTTCTAGGATTTCTTCTTTGCCGGAGGGTAAAGACACCTCAAAGAACTGAATTTGAATGTTAGTTTCATATTATTAAGCTCTATTATTTCCTTTTCATTACAAACATATCTTATCTCTTGGCCAAGAAAGGAAGCTAGAAGCATAAAGAAGATGATAGTGATCTCTCAACTACACAATCATTGCAATACGAGTTTAAGACAATTGAAGCTGCGACTAATAAGTTTTCGAAGAGTAATAAGATTGGTGAAGGTGGATTTGGCGAGGTTTACAAGGTAAGGAGGTCTTTGTTTTCTAAGTTATTGTTGGTTGTGGTGGGTGATTTTTGTTACATACAATACTTTATAGGGTATGCTTTCAAATGGAACCGAAGTTGCAGTGAAGAGGCTGTCGAAAGTGTCAGGACAAGACACAGACACAAGAAAGTTCCAGAAAGAGGTTATTCATGCGTCAAAACTTCAACATATGAATCTTGTTAGGCTTCTTGGGTTTTGTTTGCAAGGAGAGGAACAAATTTTGATCTATGAGTTTGCTTATTCAAAGGATCTTTCTACAACTTAAAATAATTGATTGTATATGGTGGTGTGTATATCCTAAAAACCAAAGCCAACTAGACTGGACGCAGCGATACAAAATCATTGGAGGGATTTCTCAAGGGATTCTGCATCTTCATCAAGATTCACAGCCCACAATCATATACCGTGACTTCAAAGCCAGCAACATTCTCTTAGATGCAGATATGAACCCCAAAATATCAGATTTTGGAATGGCGACAGTTTTTGGAATGGAGGAAGCTCGAGGCAACACAAAATGGATTGCTGAAACCTTGTAAGTTTTTCTCGTAATAATAACCCATCAAACTAGAGTTCGGTAAACATACTCTGTTTCGTAGTAACTTGACATGTACGTTTCTAGTGTTTACATGTCTCCTGAGTACGCGATGCATGGAAAATTCTCCATGAAATCTGACGTTTATAGCTTCGGAGTCTTAGTTCTTGAGATTATAAGTGGCAAGAAGAACAGTGACCACTACCAGATGGATGAAAGTACTATTGCTGGAAACTTGGTCACCTATGTAAGCATAATGACCTCACTTTTTCAGTTTTGACTTCTTCAAACATTTGAGCGACGATCTTGAATGTTCATTGTCTTAGGCTTGGAGGCTTTGGAGAAATGGATCGCAGTTAAAGCTTGTGGACCCGAGCATTGGAAGTAATTATCAGAGTAATGAAGTCAGTAAATGCATCCATATCGCGCTCTTATGCGTTCAAGAAAACCCAGAAGACCGTCCAATGTTATCAACGATTAACATAATGCTCACCAGCAACACAATCACTCTACCAGCGCCTCGCTTACCGGGATTTTTTCCCACAAAGCAGGCGCAAACTGGACCCATTATCTGAAGGATTAGAGTCGGGTCAATATATGTAATTAATAAATCTGAAAATTTAAATCAATAAAAATGGTCAGACGATATTGATTTATTCCTCCCCAAATAGGAAGCATAGTTGTTTTTTTCTGAAATTTTATGTTGTAATGTTAAAAACGCGTAAGTGGAGTTTAAGACAAAGTTTACATGTTTAAATCTCTTCAAGCTGTTTAAAATTCTCCTATCAGCGTGCCATTTCTAATTCGTTTGGACTTTTGAGAACTCTAGTAGTGTAAACCATTCCTCATTCGTTGGTCCATAGGAATTTAGAAGACATGTTAAAAGTAGCTTATGAAGCAAATTTCATCACATACGATGAGAAGGTGTTTGTCTAGTACAAACACTGAAAACCAGCTACAAACCTCGGTAAGCTTTGGATATATCCCAAGGTATATAACTTCTGAGTTTTTGATGAACATAAAAGAAAGAAACATACAGAGCATAACAACTAAATTCAGAGAAAACTGGTTCCTAAGTAGGCCATGGCAAAAACACAAAAAATTGTTTACTCTCAACCTTAGTGACGAAGCATCGATCTACAAACCGGTGAAATTTTCCCCTAGCAAGTATTTGTTGTGGATTCCTTTATCCAGGTGTTGGAATAGGTTAGAAACAGTTGTGGCTTGATTCCTTAATAAGTATTCATTGCGTTGCTTCCTTATTTAGTAAAGACTTGCTTGAGCAGCAAGCAATTTGATGGAAAGGTGTGAATAAGAAGGTTGCCTGAAAACTGGTGTTGCCGAATCTTATCGCCTGCTATGCTATAGCGAATAGCCACTACACCAAAACAGGGATTTAGCGACTACAGTTTGCGACTAATAACATAGTCGTTAAATTTGGCGATTATTAAGTGACTAATTCGCAACTAGTCTGTGACTAAATAAAAATAGTCGTCAATTAGTCGCTAAAAAGGGACTAATACTTGTAGTCGCCGAAATGGTAGCTAATTAGCGACTATTTTACGACAAATTGGGACTCCGTGGAGATTAGTCGCTGTTTAGTTGCAAAAGTTACGACTATTAGGTGACTGGTGCGGCGGGTCTCAAATTAGTCACATAATAGTTGTTAAAAACCGGTATAAAACACGTGTAAATCGAGTTGTGGTAGGTGTATCGGATTAAGGCGACTATTCGTTTTAGTCGCCTATTAGTTGCTTATTAGTCGCTTAATAGTAGCCAAAATTTCTATATAACGAAATTTTTATGCTTTCTTCTCGTCATTCACCATATCTTCATTATCCTTTCTTATCTGTAATAATATAAATCGACCAGTAAGTGTGGAAAAATGGGTGAAAGGTTCAATTCTAGCAATTCTCGGGATTGGATGTATAATCGGATCGATGAAGCCACGGGAAATTTTTCGGAGGAGTTCACATTGGGGGTGGAGCAATTCATGACATTTTCTGGTAGCCAACTCCTTGCGCAGAGCAATGGAGGTAAGTTTTATTGCCCTTGTAGTATGTGCATGAACGGAAATTTCTTAGCGGGTTCAAAAATTTGGAGTCATCTGTTTAGCTATGGATTTATGCCGGATTACTATGTTTGGTATAAGCATGGAGAAGATATCAATATGAATTTAGGAACAAGTTATATTGATCCGAAGTATGTGGAAAATGTAGTAGAAGATCCATATGTGCATATGGTGAATGATGCGTTTCGAGATAATGTTAATTTTGATAGTTACCATCAGGATGGTAATTATCACGATGAACCGGTACGAAATCATTCAAAAAAATTCTATGACTTGTTAGAAGGTGCCAAAAAATCCATTGTATGATGGTTGTCGTGAAGGTCAGTCGCAATTATCCTTAGCTGCTCGGGTTTTACAGCATAAGGTAGATTATAATGTCAGTGAAAGGGGTGTGGATTCGATTTGCGATATGATGACCGAGTTTTTACCAGTAGGAAACAACGCAACCAATTCAAATTACGAGAACAAAAAATTGATGTCCAATTTAGGCCTCCCATCTATTAAAATTGATGTTTGTATCAAGAATTGTATGATCTACTGGAAAGAGGATGAAAGGGAAGATAAGTGTTTGCATTGTGATCATCCAAGATGGAAGCCTAAAGACAAGAACAGTAGAACAAAGGTACCATATAGTCGAAAATTCGGTTCACCGAAATGATTATGTAAACCTCGACTTTGATGTCGGGGATGCGGAAGGAGACGATGAATTCGGATGTGATGTAATCTACACAGATGATGATGTTGAACAGCCCGAGGAACCATACTAATCTACACAAAAATCTTGCAACCATATGGTTTTTAATGAACCTTTGTTTTTTTTGGCACTACACCAAAACAACTTGTTTGTTATGGTTAATTTTATTCTTAATTATGGCTTAAATACAAAATTAGGTATGTTTAATTTTATTTGCATTCCGTGATTGTATTTAGGCCTGGGAAAAAAAACCAAACCGAACCGATTCACTGTTCATAACCGATCGGTATGATTTTTTAAAAATTTCGTTAACCGAACCGAACCCGATAACCGATCGGTTAACCGAAGTTTTTTAATTTATTAATTTTTTTAATTTTTAGAACCAATTTAGACCAAAAGTAACCAAATTTAACCAATTTAGATCAAATTAACCGAAAATAACAGAAATAACCTAACCTAATTAATGTATAATAGTCACAATTTTGTCGCTTTTTCAAAAAATTTGATAAGTATTAACCGGGAAACTCAGGCCCAAATTTTTAGCCCAATTTTTTCATTTCCCCCGTAAACCAATTATTAACCGGGAAACACAATCGACAAAATCGCAAAAAGGAGGAAAAGAAAACCCTACATCTAATTTTCTTCTTCTCTTTCAACGAAACCTCTGAAAATTCTCCCCATCAGATTCTTAATCGAATCCTCTGTAAATCCCAATTCCCACCAATCTCCTTACAACTATCATATTCTCCTCCTCAAATTCAATCACACGATGCCTAACCCCACTGCGAATGGAAAAGGATCTCGGAAGAAAGCGAAGACGGTTTTGAACATTCGCAGAGATCTGGAGGGACGACCATCTGTGCTACCTCATCGGCGGCGATTTTTCCGGATCAATACATCACAACGCCGGCGAGGGATATTCGACCAACTCAGACGCCTCAAACACCAGTTCAGGGTTTTGCCCACCCATCATCATCTGCAAATCATGTTCGGCAATTTCCACCACCAGGTGAGCTTTTCCCAGACTCGAATTCTCGCCCACCTCAAATCAATGGGAGTCGCTCTTTACCACAACTCCACGCGAACTCGACAAATCCACATGCTACTTCGAGTCCAGCCGAGAACATAGTTCCAGAATCACCTCTTCAAAACTCTCACGCTCGATCTTCAGAAGGCCATAACTTCGAAGATGAAGAAATTCCAGTTATTTCGGAACTCCATGCGGACACGCTGCGGGATTTGAATGCTCTTCTAAGCATGTCGGACCGACATAAATTTGTTAAGCTGCTCTCTCCCGACGAAAAGACGCCTAACTCAATTTGGTATGGCTTTACATGATTGCATTGCGGTTTCTTGATTGTATTGTAGATTGGAAAGGCAATTTTTTTTGTGGTTTGTATCTAGCTTGCATTTCCATGTTTTTTTGCGGTTTTTCTGTTTTATTTGACCTTTGTTACGATTGTTTGAGTCTGGGTTACCATTATTAGGTGGTTTTGAGTTTAACTTACCAGCATTAGGTGTTTTTGAGTCTAGCTTACAAATTAGAGTCACTTTGGTCAGAAGATTCAGTTACCAGCATTGGGATTTCTTTTTAAATTGAACTTTTATTATTTCTCCATCCTCTGCTTTGGGTACTATTTTATACGCTTTCTTGTTTCATAGACTGAATCTATTTTGTTATGTTTAGTTTTCGTATCTTCTTTTTGATTATTATACTATTTGTTAAATATTGGCATGTTTGTTTGCGATTTCTCTGCTTTGGGTAGTATTATACACTTTCTTGTTTCTAATTTGATTGACTCTTTCTTAACTTGTCTGCTTCTTTATTCTTCCATTGTTTGCAACTGAATTACAGGTTTGATCGCGACAAAAAACAGAGCCTTGTCCGAGCGATTACTAAAGTTTTTTGTGGAACATTCAATAAACCATATTATAACTGGTCATGCGTGCCTCGGGAGAAAGTAGAAAGATGGTTCCTCGAGTTTGCGGTACATTTCTCTCAACTATAGCCTACACATATAAGTTTCCATGTAACAGTCCTCACCGACACGTAACAGGGCCCAAATCATATCTCGAAATACAAAGAGAAATGGTTTGTAAACTTGTCATATATATTACTTCTGTTACATACAACTTTCCAACCTTAAGTTTTTTACTAAACCTTTGTTTTTTTGGGTAACATTTGCAGGTGGTGGAAAAGGGAAGACCGGTTTCCCTTGGCGAGGTTTTTGTCAGGGCACATACAAAGAAGGATGGTACCTATATCGATCAGAAGGCAGAGAGGATCGCTAATACTTATCAGAAGAACCTGGAACAGAAGTTGTCTGAACTCGGTGGAGAGACTTCTGATGGTTCAGACGGTGGTACACACCCTCGCGAGCTAACGACAGATGACTACGATGAAATATTTCTAAAGGTACATTAACACCACAATCCAAATTTATAAACTCATGTCATGATCTTTACCTTATGTTTTCCTCTTACTAACTTAAATTTTGCATAGTCTACTGAGTTAGATGCACAGGGAAATCCTTTCGGACTTGGAAGCCTCAAAGATATCGTGGGCAAACGCAAGCATCCAGAGCAGTCTTCTGTATTTGTTGCACTACAGGACCAACTGAAAGAAACTCAACGTCAACTCGCGGAGATCTCTTCCCGTGAAGCAGAGCAAGCTCGAGTTTTGAAGGAGCAGAAGCAAATGCTAGTGGAGATGTCCAGAATGAGCCAGTTTATGCGAGCTAATCAACTGGATTATTTGGACTTCCTGGCAAGACAGGCTGATGCAACACCATGAACAAACCCAATCCCTCTATCAACCAGTCCTTCCGCTACAATTACACGTTAATCACCATATGCTCCTTTAGGTTAAGTACCACTCTCTCTATCTCCACTGAAACACTTGTATTAAACTTGAACTTATTTGTTTTTGTTTTGACAACTCCTTAATGTTGGAGTTAGGTAATGTATTAGGATAAACTTTTGTTGTTTGCGGTTTTTGTGTTTTATGTGAATATGTCTTTTCCCTAGTTCATTCAAATTATAGTATCCACACAGACCAAAACGATTCATTGTGAAGCTGGAATCTAATTTAACGATCAAAAAATAGTCGCCAAATAATTGCAAAACGGTCACAAATTAGTAGCCAAATAGTTGCATAATATTTATCATATCATACAAAAATAGCAATAGTCGCTTTATAGTGGTCAATTTAGTCACATCTTAGTCGTTTAATAATTGCAAAACAACACCCACAAGGTTTTTTGATGACGAGATTGATCGCCAATTAGTCGCTACTTGAGTCGCAAATTTGTCGTCACTCAGTCGCCAAAAGTTATGACTATTTGGTCACTAAATTTTTGAAGACCATATGATCCTAATTTTTAGTCACTCCTTAGTCGCCAAACTAGATGCAGTTTAGTCACTAAATGTTGCGACTAGTCAGCGACAATTGAGCGACTCCTTTGCTTTAATCGTTAATTAGTCGCTAAATGGCGACTAATATAACGACTTTTTGTTTTAGCGACTGCGAAAAAACAACTACAACATTTAGTCGCTATTTAGTCGTAACATTGAAAATAACAACTAAAATGTGACTAATAGTACGGTCGTAAAAATGCTGTTTTGGTGTAGTGAGCTAAGGAACAACGTTAAGTAGACAAATCAGGAACCCTAGGCGAATGCCTAAATTTTTATATATTAAGCACGGCTCTGCTTGTGTGGAAGGCTAAGCGGAGCGGTGAGCTATTATTGGCGTTTCTACGGAAGGTGATGATTCATGGATAAATTGACATATGATTTCAACAACACAAAGCATCCAAAAAATTTGCTTTGTCATAAAAGCACGATTTCTTTTTCTGCTAATCAGAATCTTCCAGTGCTCCACAAGTAAATTCAAAGTTGATGTAGCTTCCCTTAAACTCATCCGTATAGCTTGAAAATAACCTTTTTCTTACACACATGTTCTAAAACCAACACCAATTAAGGGTTAACTCTGCTAAGTTTCGGTTTCTCCTCTTTAAAATAAGTAAACTGATATATAATGGTAAGTGGTAACGGTGATAACTGATAACAACGGATCATGAAGTTGATGTAGCTTCCCTTTAACTCCTTTTTTACGTCAATGCTCCTACTTAGCACTTAAGCCCATGAAGAATACGAAACAAATGATCATTACATAGAGATGGTTCATATGCGTGTGTTTCAATATATCTGGTTCTTATCAATAAATTAGAAGTTGAATTTTTTTACGTAAATCGTCATGCACATTAATAAGAAATAAACAAGTATTAATATGGGAGACTTCAAATCTTTAGCCCTAAAACAAACCCTAATTCATCTTTGTAACCGACAACCCCACAATGAAAACAATATGCTTTTAGGTGCACAAGTCTCATTAAGATTGTAATGAAGTCCATGATATGGTATGGCCTGACTGTCCATAACAGAACTGGGTCAATTATTTAGGATTTGTCAATTGTGAATCATTTTCTTGGTTCGTTTACTACTTGCCCTACAAGTAAAGGAACAATGCTCTGCTTTTTCTTCCCAGTAATTGGTTGAGCCCCACGGTACAGTAATCTCATTACAATAAACAAAAAGTACTTTTTCATTCAACAATTGGAAATTTGGAATATTCTTCTTTGTAATAGTTGATCAAGTTGACGGTACTTGCCAAGAAGAAGAAGTTGGCGTTGATGTTGACTTGCAAGAAATTGCATTTTTTTACAAACAACTATTGGCTTCACTTCATCACAAGTTTTAGGACTCAGTCAAAAAAAAAAAAACACATAGAGGAGAGGAAGAATTGGATAATGTCTGCTTACGCTTCCTTTGGTTCTCTATTCCTTCTTGCCTTCTTATGCACAGCAACAAGGCCCAACTTACCATGGGAGACTTGAAATTCTTAGGTCATCCATCTCAACTAGTAATTGATATTAGGGTTTTGATTTAAGATTTCTTTAACAATATATAATTGGTATGCGAGAGAATATACATATAAAACATTAGCCTCGCTTTCAATGATCGAAATGCTAGTAGATGGACCAGGCTGCAATCTCTTAGCTAATAATCAAGGTAGCTGAGGCTCATGCGTAGTAATACAAGCCGACGTTAATCATTTATTACTTAAGGAAGAAGAAGTTGAGGCAGAGGATCTAACCCCGACACAATACTGTACAAGAAAACATAGAGAGTCTAGAGAGATCGGAGAGAAAAAAACCTAAAAAGAAAGAAAACTTCACCATGTTTTGGAGAGAGAGTCTGATCATTCGTCTTGTTTGTTGCGTCTGTCTTTTGTTGCGACCTAAAATAAAAAGAAACAACTAAGAACATTTGTGTAAAGTTTTTGCTTGACAGTGAAAGTTATGGGAGACAGGTCGGTTACAGGCGGGGAATTTAGTGATCAAATTCTCTGTATTAAGTTAACAAGAATTAATATATTAAGCAATCAAACGATCCAAATAAAATCCTAGATCTTTATGAGGAATACAAAATGTCGGTTCTCGTTGCCAGTCACAAACGGCGATGACTATTATTTTATAAAAAAATTCCTAGTTTTAGTCACCAAAAAAGCCAATAATGAACAACAATCTGCTTTCACGTACACAAATCGTTGAAAGGTACACCATTTTCTCTCTTTTATGGTTGGAATGTTCTTCATTGAAATAATTGATCAAATTGACTTTACTTCTCAAGAAGAAAGTTTGTGTTGACTTTGACTTTATGGAAATTGCATTCTTTTACATACTTATTCGGAGACTTGTTAGCGGAGGATATATGACTGTTTATCAAGACATTTTAAAAATACAAAAACAGAGGAAAGGAGAAGAAATTGGAACATGTCTAATTATTCTTCTTTTGGTTCTTTATTCTTTCTTGCTTTTCTTGCAAGCTTCATATCTTATACACAACAACAAGACCCAACTTACATATACCATATTTGTCCTAATAAGACAACTTACTCCAAAAACAGCATATACTCCTCCAATCTCAAAAGCCTTTTAACCTCTCTTTCTTCCAATGATCGTTTTTTCTCCACCGGATTCTATAGCACAGTTGCGGGTCAGATCCCTGACGTGGTCTACGGGGTTTTCATATGCAGAGGAGATATGTCGCCTGAAGTCTGTCGTGACTGCGTCGTCTTTGCTGCCAAGGACGTTCTATACCGATGTCCAGATGAGAAAAGGGGACTAATATGGTATGATCACTGCAGGCTTCGATATGGTGACCAGAACTTTTTCTTGAACTCTTCACTTCAAAATGGAACAAACGGAATTCTCTTGTTTAACACCGAGATCGTTGCATCTAACAAACAAGGCCAGTTCAGAAATTTGCTCTTGTCTACGATGAAACAAGCCGCTATCAAGGCATCCAACAGTTCCTCAATGTTTGATGCAAGAAAAGTTAAATTTACGTCGTTAAAGAGTTTATACGTAACGATTCAGTGCACTCCTGATCAACAGAGACAAGACTGTTTGCGTTGTCTGCAACAGATCATCGATCAAATACCTACTAACAGGACTGGGGGAATGGTTATGGATCTGACCTGTAGTTTAAGATACGAGCTTTACCCGTTTTACAACGAATCCGCCATTATAACACCTCAACTGCAGCAGGATTCAGTTCCTCCACCGCGGATGTCGGTTCCCTCACCACAACATGGTCTGAATATTTTCTTTCAAGATTTGCTATAACAGGGTTCATATGTAGATGTAGTGATCTCATCGAAACTATTTCTGCGAATACAGGAAATGGCGGAAAATCCTATGTCATAATCATCGCTGTTGTTGTTCCAATCACTACCCTTTTTCTTCTAATCGTAGCTGTTTTTCGTTTTCGGGCTAAGAGGAAAAGTACGGTTTATGAGAGGGAACCACTAGCTGAAGGTGGAAAATTCTTTCTTTTTTAGGTTGAATGACTAGTCTTGCTTTCTTCTTATCTTAATTTAGTCTTTGAATTTTTTCTACAGACAAGGATGATATAACAACTGCAGGGTCACTTCAATTTGATTTCAAGGCGATTGAGGCAGCAACCGATAAGTTTTCGCCGAATAACAAGCTTGGTCAAGGTGGATTTGGCGAAGTTTACAAGGTATTACCGTTACCTAGAGCTTCCACTATAGATGTTTATGTACAAGTATAAACTAATTGATACATTAAGATATAGTATTTTAGAGTTTTGAATTTTGGAAACGTTCTACAAAACTGCAATGGAGTACTTCATTGTTCTGATTAATCTTATATCTATATTCCCATTTTTATAATGATTTTCTTAAAAATAAACTAGTACTCTTGTAGGGTACATTTCCTAGTGGAGTACAAGTTGCGGTGAAGAGGTTATCAAAGACATCAGGACAAGGCGAAAGAGAGTTCGAGAACGAAGTTGTTGTTGTGGCAAAGCTTCAGCATAGAAATTTGGTGAGGCTGTTTGGTTATTGTTTGGAAGGAGAAGAGAAGATACTTGTCTACGAGTATGTGCCCAATAAAAGCCTTGATTACTTCCTTTTTGGTCAGTCAAATTGTATATGTAGCCTAAGTCATATTTTAAATATCGTATTCCATTCTTTGTTTTGACATTTTAATATACATTTGTAGACTCTACGATGCAGAGCAAGCTCGACTGGGCAAGCCGCTACAAGATCATTGGAGGAATTGCTAGAGGAATCCTATATCTTCATCAAGATTCACGACTCACAGTAATCCATCGAGATCTTAAAGCGGGTAACATACTCTTGGACGTTGATATGAACCCAAAAGTCGCAGATTTTGGAATGGCGAGAATTTTCGGAATGGACCAAACAGAAGCCAATACTAGAAGAATAGTAGGAACCTAGTAAGTTTACCTTATGCTATTTTTTGCCTCTATAGACTTAAACATACTTCTATTTACTCAACATTTAAGTATTGTGGCAGTGGTTACATGTCTCCCGAATATGCTATGTACGGACACTTCTCCATGAAATCAGATGTCTATAGTTTTGGGGTCTTAGTTCTTGAGATTATCAGTGGCATGAAGAACAGTAGTGTCTGTTCAAATCAAAAGATTTATAAACTTAGAAAAATATAAAGAACAACTTTTCTTTATTAGATTTAGAAACTTTCTCAAAACTAAATCTTTCTTCTTTCTAAGTTATGGTGAAGTGATGAAGTGATATGGAACAACTCTCCATTAGCACTTGTTTATATAGAACTAGGAAACTTGTTCTCCAAGCCTCGGTAGCTTCCTCTCCAAGTCTCGTAGCTTCCTCTCTAAGTCTCGTAGCTTGCTCTCCAAGTCACCGTAGCTTGATCACCAAGTCTTGGAATTATCTAACATTCTCCCCCGTAATTCCAACTTGAACTCCGGGAAGTTTGATCTCTTGAACTCCGACTAGACTTCTCATTTCTTTGAACTTGATCCTTCCTAATGGTTTGGTAAGGATGTCCGCCTTTTGCTCTACACCGGGTACATGTTCTACTTCAACTTGGCCGTTCTCTACACATTCACGAATAAAGTGATAATTTTTAAGAATGTGTTTACTTCTTCCATGAAACACCGGATTCTTGGTTAAAGCTATGGCCGACTTGTTGTCTATCCTTAGAATGACCTTCTCGTCCTTGCTAAGAATCTCTCTCAACAGTTCCTTGAGCCATATAGCTTGCTTTGCGGCTTCTGTAGCTGCCATAAACTCGGCCTCGCATGAAGACAATGCAACGGTTGGTTGCTTTTGTGATGTCCAAGTAATCGGTGATGCGCCATAGTAGAAAACGTGTCCCGAGGTGCTTCTTCCATCATCAATGTCGATATTGTGACTACTATCACTATATCCAATAATCCTCCTTGACCCGTTTCTCTTGAAGTATAAACCAAAATTAGTGGTCCCTCTTACATATCTTAGGATATGTTTAATTGCTTGACCATGAGACTCTCTTGGACTTTGCATATACCGGCTTAGAACTCCAACTGCATATGATAGATCCGGTCGCGTATGGAGAAGATACCTTAGACAACCGATCGTTCTTCTATACTCCGTGGCATCAAGCTCCGTCTCGTTTTCAGCCTTTGAAAGCTTTAAACCCGACTCCATTGGCACGTGAGTCAAGTTACACGTCTCCATCTTAGTATTAACAAGAATTCCTCGAGCATAACCTTCTTGTTTAATCCTTATCCCGTCTTCTTCTTGAATTACTTCAATGCCAAGATAATACGTTAGCTTTCCAAGATCCGACATCTCGAACTTCTTTGACATATCTTCTTTGAATTGTTTAATGATTATAAGTGATGTTCCCGTCACAAATAAATCATCAACATAGATAGCCACAATCAAGACATCATTCTTCTCTTCTTTCCGGTACACTGATGGTTCCTTTAAACACTTCTTGAAGTTCATCTCCTTTAGAACTTGGTCGAGTTTAATATTCCATGCTCTTGGGGCTTGTCGAAGTCCATATAGAGCCTTGTAAAGTCTATAAACTCGGTTTTCTTCTCCCTTTTTCACGAAGCCTTCGGGTTGAGTCACATAAACCGTCTCAATTAAATCACCATTCAAGAAGGCGGTTTTCACGTCTAGATGATGTATCTCCCAACCATTTGTTGCTGCAAGAGCTATGAGAAATCGTATAGTTTCGAGTCTTGCCACTGGTGCAAATACTTCTTCGAAATCTACTCCTTGTTGTTGCACATAGCCTTTTGCCACAAGTCTTGCTTTGTTTTTATTCACCGAACCATCTGCTTTTCTCTTTATCTTGAAGATCCATTTTAGTCCAATGGGATTTACTCCTGTTGGCTTGTCAACGAGCTCCCATGTCTTGTTTCTTACAATGGAGTCCAACTCGACTTTCATTGCTTCTATCCATTCAGGAAAGTTTGCAGCTTCAAGATAGTTTTCTGGTTCTCCATCCACTGTGAGTAGTAGCTTCACCTTCTTTGCATTCGGATCATAGAGTCTGTATGCTTTGGAACCAGGTTCTGTTCCAAGATTGATCACACTTCTTGACCTGTCATCTAGCTTCTTAAGATGTGGTCCAATGATCTTTGCATATGCAACACAACCAAAAACCCTCAAGTGTTCGATGTTAGGTTTCTTGGATGTGAAGCTCTCGTAAGGAGTTTGATTCCGCAATGCTTTTGTTGGAACTCGGTTTATGAGATAAGTTGAATGACGTACTGCTTCCCCCCATAAACTGTTTGGAACTTTCATTGCTTTAAGCAAGCTCCTCGTCATCTCCATCAATGTCCGATTTCTTCTCTCAACAACTCCATTTTGTTGAGGTGTATATGGTGCGGTTAAGTGTCTAGAGACTCCTTTCTCTTCACAAAACCGGTTGAATTCAGCTGAAGTGAACTCTCCTCCTCTATCGGTGCGAAAGGTCTTCACGGATAAACCGGTTTGTTTCTCCACGTATTCCTTAAACCTTTTGAACCGATCGAATGCTTCACTTTTCTCCTTCATCAAGATAGTCCACATGTATCTTGAAAAATCATCGATTAACACGAAAACGTATCTGTTATTCGATGGTGTTGGTGGTGATATTGGACCGCATAAATCTCCATGAATCAATTCTAAAGGTTGCGTCGCACGAAATCTCGATGTGGTTGGGAATGAATTTCTTGTTTGTTTTCTAGCTTGACACACATCGCATATACTCGTCTCATGTGACACTTGCGGCATTCCTGTGACCATCTCTTTATCAATCATGTTTTTCATGGCACCAAAGCTTACATGACCAAGCCGAGCATGCCATCTCCATGCTTCTTCATCGTCTTGAGTTTGTAAACACATAGGGTAGGAGATTTCCATTGGTGTTTTGTAGAGGCGATTTGGTGATCTTATGACTCTTACAAGTAATCTCCCACATGGATCTTTAAGCGTAAAAAAATCGTCTCTCATGTAGACTTCACACCCATGTTCTGTTGCTTGTCCAAGACTTAGTATGTTGTGTTTTAAGTCGGGAATAAAATAAATCTCCTTGAGTGCTCTTCTTTCTCCGGTCTTGCACACAAAATCTATGGTTCCCTTTCCAACAATATCAACATACGAGCCATCTCCGAATCTTACTTTTCCTTTGATCTTCTCGTCTAAACTTGAAAAGAAGTTTTTGTTTCCCGTCATGTGGTTACTTGCTCCATTGTCTAGATACCACACACTTGTGTTGCCATTGTTGATATCAAAGTTCGTCGGAATCACCTTATCTTCATTCAAAAACACCACCTCATGAACATAAAGAGCATCAGCTTCTTGAGTTTCATGTAAATTTGTCTCTTGTCGTCTTGCACCTCTCTCGGGACACGTTGAGACATAGTGACCAGCCTTGTCACATTTCCAACAAATTATCTTGGACATATCCTTCTTCGGCTTATGGTCTCCGGTTTCTCCTCCTTGAGATTGCCAATTGGATCTTCCTCGACCCCTGCCTTTACCGGAACCATCACCGCCGTTACTTCCTCTACCATAACCACTGCGGTTAAAACCTCCTCTGTTGTAACCTCCTCTGTTATAGCTCCCTCTGTTTCCTCCTCGAAAATTTCCAAAAGCTCCACCTCTTGAGCTTCCGTAACCTCTTGAAAACATAAGTTTTCCTTGGTCCTCACTTCGGGCTTCTTCTCCCACACGTTCTTCATACGCCTTTAGCCTCCCAACTATATCTTCAAATCCTGTAGTATTCAGATCTAGGACTTGCTCAAGGGATGCTACGATATGAATGAACTTTTCTCTTGGGAGCCCCTTCAAGAACTTCTTCACCAACTTTGATTCTTCGATGGTTTCTCCCAAAGAAGCTGATTGACTTGCTAGGCCTGAGATCTTGCCCGCAAAATCATCAACCGAGTCGGTGCTGCTCATCGTTAACTTGTCGAGTTCCGTCATTAAGGTTTGTAGTCGCGCTTCTCTTACACGATCTGCTCCAAGATGACGTGCTTTGATAGCCTCCCACACTTTCTTTGAAGATGTTTGTTCTCCGATTTGCAAAATTAACGTCTCGGGGATTGACTGAAACAATAGTGCTGTCGCCACATCGTTCTTCTTCACATCGGTGGAACCTGGATTTATTGTTTCCCAAACTTCGCAAACTCGCAACGTGATCTTCATACGCATTGCCCAAACTGTGTAGTTTGTTGGTGTGAGCATGGGACAATGAATAGATGCTGCGCCAACATCTTTTGGTCGCGGCTGTTGTTGGGGTTGAGGATTGTCTTCACCGGCCATGCTTGCTTATGATAATCACTTAACACCGTTCTTGATCGAGTCTTCGACTTAAGGCTCGTTTGAAATTCTCGGTTTCCTAACAGGAATACACAATTCTAGTTCTTTCACAACTCAAAATCAAAAGATTTCAAGGATAATAATCTCAGAGTGAATAGAACTTAGCAAAGTGTATTAATGCTAGCTCTGATACCAATTCAAATCAAAAGATTTATAAACTTAGAAAAATATAAAGAACAACTTTTCTTTATTAGATTTAGAAACTTTCTCAAAACTAAATCTTTCTTCTTTCTAAGTTATGGTGAAGTGATGAAGTGATATGGAACAACTCTCCATTAGCACTTGTTTATATAGAACTAGGAAACTTGTTCTCCAAGCCTCGGTAGCTTCCTCTCCAAGTCTCGTAGCTTCCTCTCACTACACCAAAACAGGGATTTAGCGACTACAGTTTGCGACTAATAACATAGTCGTTAAATTTGGCGATTATTAAGTGACTAATTCGCAACTAGTCTGTGACTAAATAAAAATAGTCGTCAATTAGTCGCTAAAAAGGGACTAATACTTGTAGTCGCCGAAATGGTAGCTAATTAGCGACTATTTTACGACAAATTGGGACTCCGTGGAGATTAGTCGCTGTTTAGTTGCAAAAGTTACGACTATTAGGTGACTGGTGCGGCGGGTCTCAAATTAGTCACATAATAGTTGTTAAAAACCGGTATAAAACACGTGTAAATCGAGTTGTGGTAGGTGTATCGGATTAAGGCGACTATTCGTTTTAGTCGCCTATTAGTTGCTTATTAGTCGCTTAATAGTAGCCAAAATTTCTATATAACGAAATTTTTATGCTTTCTTCTCGTCATTCACCATATCTTCATTATCCTTTCTTATCTGTAATAATATAAATCGACCAGTAAGTGTGGAAAAATGGGTGAAAGGTTCAATTCTAGCAATTCTCGGGATTGGATGTATAATCGGATCGATGAAGCCACGGGAAATTTTTCGGAGGAGTTCACATTGGGGGTGGAGCAATTCATGACATTTTCTGGTAGCCAACTCCTTGCGCAGAGCAATGGAGGTAAGTTTTATTGCCCTTGTAGTATGTGCATGAACGGAAATTTCTTAGCGGGTTCAAAAATTTGGAGTCATCTGTTTAGCTATGGATTTATGCCGGATTACTATGTTTGGTATAAGCATGGAGAAGATATCAATATGAATTTAGGAACAAGTTATATTGATCCGAAGTATGTGGAAAATGTAGTAGAAGATCCATATGTGCATATGGTGAATGATGCGTTTCGAGATAATGTTAATTTTGATAGTTACCATCAGGATGGTAATTATCACGATGAACCGGTACGAAATCATTCAAAAAAATTCTATGACTTGTTAGAAGGTGCCAAAAAATCCATTGTATGATGGTTGTCGTGAAGGTCAGTCGCAATTATCCTTAGCTGCTCGGGTTTTACAGCATAAGGTAGATTATAATGTCAGTGAAAGGGGTGTGGATTCGATTTGCGATATGATGACCGAGTTTTTACCAGTAGGAAACAACGCAACCAATTCAAATTACGAGAACAAAAAATTGATGTCCAATTTAGGCCTCCCATCTATTAAAATTGATGTTTGTATCAAGAATTGTATGATCTACTGGAAAGAGGATGAAAGGGAAGATAAGTGTTTGCATTGTGATCATCCAAGATGGAAGCCTAAAGACAAGAACAGTAGCCAAATAGTTGCATAATATTTATCATATCATACAAAAATAGCAATAGTCGCTTTATAGTGGTCAATTTAGTCACATCTTAGTCGTTTAATAATTGCAAAACAACACCCACAAGGTTTTTTGATGACGAGATTGATCGCCAATTAGTCGCTACTTGAGTCGCAAATTTGTCGTCACTCAGTCGCCAAAAGTTATGACTATTTGGTCACTAAATTTTTGAAGACCATATGATCCTAATTTTTAGTCACTCCTTAGTCGCCAAACTAGATGCAGTTTAGTCACTAAATGTTGCGACTAGTCAGCGACAATTGAGCGACTCCTTTGCTTTAATCGTTAATTAGTCGCTAAATGGCGACTAATATAACGACTTTTTGTTTTAGCGACTGCGAAAAAACAACTACAACATTTAGTCGCTATTTAGTCGTAACATTGAAAATAACAACTAAAATGTGACTAATAGTACGGTCGTAAAAATGCTGTTTTGGTGTAGTGTCTCTAAGTCTCGTAGCTTGCTCTCCAAGTCACCGTAGCTTGATCACCAAGTCTTGGAATTATCTAACATCTGTGACATGGATAACAGTGTTAGTAACTTGGTTACATATGTGAGTAAAGAGCCTTAAACAATCCATTTTTATGGCTTATTTTTCAGTGACTTAAGTTTTAAATGTTTAACAGACTTGGAGACTATGGAGCAATGGGTCACCATTAGACCTGGTGGATCCGTCCTTTCAAGATAACTATGAAACAACCAAAATTATGAGATGCATCCATATTGCTTTACTATGTGTCCAAGAAGATGCTAAAGATCGTCCTACTATATCAGCAATCGTCCATATGCTCACTACTAGCTCAGTCGCTCTCGCCATACCTCGAGCTCCTGGATTTTTCTTCCGAAACAGAGATGAACAAGTAGATAGAGCATGCACATCTATGGATGTGTCTGCTCTCTTCTCAGTAGATGATGCTACTATTACTAGTTTAGCTCCTCGTTGAGGCCAAAAGCAATTCATAATATAAAAATTTTGATATACGATACTAGACTATTAAGCATCCATAAAGAAAAAAAATTCGTTCAAGTTAAAATGTTTTTATTGTTCATTTTCTTTATGTGTTTGGAAAGGAAAAATATGAAACTATGTTTTTAAGTTTGGCTTCCTTCATCGAGGATTCATTGTCCCAAATCGCCTCCATGCTGTTTACGTCGTTTATCAAGAAATTTACATTGAGAGAGTGAGTCATGGTCATTCCTAATTCCCAATCCTGCTGCGAATTCTATTCAATACCAAAAATACAAAGATTAATAATACTTATAGAAAAAAGGATCAATCAATTATAAGAATACATATAATTTGTTAAAGACCGGGGAATCACTTCTAGATAGGACAAGTACGTCAAACCCCTAAAATTGTTTGACAAAAAACATAAAACTAACCTGTATTTTCTTTATGGTATTATAGATGTAGGTTCACATTGCAAGCCACAAAAGGTAAAGACAAAGACTATGAATAGAAATTCCTAACAATTACTAGTTTTACTAATTTAGTCCCCAAAACAACCCTGGTATTTCTATGTAGCCAACAATGAACAAAATTGGCTTTTACGTACACAAATCTCATTAAGATTAGGTATATATGCGCCCGATTGTCAATAAGAGAACCGGGTCAATTATGGGTGCGGCGTACCTAACAATTTAAAGCACTAATGCTCTTTTTTAGAGAAAAGTATTACTACTCTTTTTACTGTTGGAATGTTCTTCACTGACATAATTGATCAAATTGACAATACTTAGCAAGAAGAAATTTTGTGTTGATGCTTGACTTGGACGAAATCCGCACACTGTTTACAGAGACTTTTATGTTGGGGAGGATATATGACTAATTATCAAGACATTTAAAACACAAAAACAGAGGAATGGAGAAGAAACTTGAAAATGTCTTTCTCTCTATTATTTCTCGCTTTCATTGCAAGCTTCATATCTTATACACAGCAACAAAATCCAACTTTCATATACCATACTTGTCCTAACGCGACAACTTACACCAAAAACAGCATATACTCTTCCAATCTCAGAAGTCTTTTAAAATCTCTTTATTCCAACGATCGTGTTTTCTCCAGCGGATTTTATAACACAGTTGCGGGTCAAAGCCCTGACGTGGTCTACGGGCTTTTCATATGCAGAGGAGATCTATTGCCTGATGTCTGTCGTAACTGCGTCGTCTTCGCTGCCAAGGACGCTCTGAACCGATGTCAAAATGAGAAAAAGGGACTCATATGGTATGATCAGTGCAGGCTTCGATATGGTGATGAGAACTTTTTCTTGGACTCTTCGCTTCAAAATGGAACAAATGGAATAATATTGTTTAACACCACCAAGAATGTTTCATTTAACAAACAGAACCAGTTCAAAGATTTGCTCTTGTCTACGATGAAACAAGCCGCTACCAAGGCATCCAACGATTCCACAAGATTTGATGCAAGAAAAGTTAGATTTACGTCGTTACAGAGTTTGTATGTAATGGTTCAGTGCACTCCTGATCTAGAGACACCAGATTGTTTGCGTTGTCTGCAACGGGTCATCGATCAAATACCTACTAACAGGATTGGGGGAATACTTATTGCGACAAGCTGTAGTTCAAGATTTGAGCTTTACCGGTTTTTCAGCGAATCCGCCATTAGGACAACTCAACCGCAGCTGGACTCAGCTCCACCACCACAACATGGTCTCAACATTTTGTTTCCATTGATTACTTTTCTTTTGAGACATTTAATATCTGCTAAAACAAAGTTTATATGTGGTGATCTGATAAAAACTATTTATGCGAATAAAGTACAGGAAAAGGCGGAAACTCCTCTGTCATAATCATCGCCGTTGTTGTTCCAATCACTACCCTTTTTCTTCTAATCGTAGCTGTTTTTCGATTTCGGGCTAAGAGGAAAAGAACGGTTTATGAGAGGGAACCACTAGCTGAAGGTGGAAAATTCTTTTTTTTTTAGGTTGAATGACTAGTCTTGCTTTCTTCTTATCTTAATTTAGCTTTTGAATTTTCTCGTTTCCAGACAAGGATGATATAACAACTGCAGGCTCACTTCAGTTTGATTTCAAGGCGATTGAGGCAGCAACCCATAAGTTTTCGCCGTATAACAAGCTTGGTGAAGGTGGATTCGGCGAAGTTTACAAGGTATTACCGTTCACTATGTTCGAAAATCGGTATAATATGTAACTATGTTTCTCACAAATCAATATAATAATTAACTAATTTATATGTAACTATAATTAACTATTTGTAAAAGCATAATTGTAACAGTTACTTACTCAAACGAACATAGCTATGTTCAAAATGTAATTACTGTTAAGGAATATTGTTTATTATCTTTGACTTTGCTATTTCCCTAGATTAGCTTTACGTCTTCTTCTCTCTTCATCTTCTACTCTCTTCATCTTCTTTCCCCTTCTATATAAACTCATTGTAATCTCTCTGGTTATATTATCTATCTAAGTATTCCTTTCAATATGGTATCAGAGCCAAAAGGTCTAAAACTTTTCTAGCCGCCACAGCCTTTCGATTGCTGCCGCTGCTCAACCCCTTTCTCTCCTTGCTCTCCTCCTTTTTCATAGACGCCATGTCTATCACTTCGGAATCGGCAACTGTTTTGCCCAACCCTGTTGATCCGTCAATCTCTCTACTCTCTATTAACATGAATGGTATAACGAAGCTTACATCGTCCAATTTTATATCTTGGTCCCTTCAGGTGCGTCTTTTTCTCGGTGGCTATAATCTTCATGATTATATTGATGAATCTGCTATTCTTCAGGATCCAATGATTACTGTCAATGATGAGCTTGTTGTCAATCCAAAGCATACAAGCTTTCTTCGTCAAGATCAACTTATCTTTGCTGCCATTCTTGGTACAATCACGACTTCTCTTCAAACTCTTGTCACCAGCGCCAAAACAACGCTTGAAGCCTGGCAAATTCTCACCAAAACTTATGGCACTCCCTCTCGTGGTCACTTCAAACAGCTAAAGGATCATCTCAAGAAATCCACCAAAGGCACCAAAACAATTGATGAGTTTATGCAATCCATGAAGTCTAAGGCAGATCAGTTATCTCTTCTTGGCAAACCTTTGGACCATGAAGATCTGATTGATTTTGTGATTGATGGTCTTCCCGAAGAGTATCGTGCGGTGTGTGATGCAATCCAAAATCGTGACACACCTGTCTCTTTTGAAGAATTTCATGAAAAGCTTCGTAATAGGGAAGCCGCCATTCTTGTGCTGCTCCATCCTCTGAAGTTTTTCCTGTCTCTGCCCATATCGCTAATAATCGGCAGCGATCTGACAACAATTGGAGGTCAGGCCCTCGTCATCAGTCTAACTTTCGTCGCCCCTCTGAGTCGCGTTTCTCTGATTCACGAGGTAATGAGTCTCGTCACTCTGATTCTCGTTTCTCTGATCAGCGCTTCTCATCATCTTCAGATCAAAGGCGTCCTTATCTTGGTCGGTGTCAAGCGTGTGGCAAACAAGGTCATGGTGCTCAGAGATGTTTTCAATACCGTCTTGTGCAAGCTCCGTCTCAACACCGTGCCAATGTTGCTTTATCCGCAGCTCATGACACTCCGCCTTGGCTGCTTGATAGTGGAGCTTCTCACCACATCACTTCGGATCTTCAAAATCTGTCCTTCCATGATCCATATTCTGGTTCCGATACAGTTGTCATTGGTGACGGTCACGGCCTACCAATCGCAAATACAGGCTCGACTTCTCTTTCCTCCTCATCACGTGACATTTCTCTTTCTCAAATTTTGCATGTTCCTACCATGGAGAAAAATTTGATCTCGGTTTATCGTCTTTGCGTTGATAATAATGTGGCTGTTACTTTTGATCATTGGATGTTTCAGGTGAAGGATCTCAACTCGGGGCTTCCGGTAGCAAAGGGAAACGTCAATAATGGGGTATATGAGTGGTCTCCGACTCTGTCTAAACCTTCCTTTCAAGCTTTCTCTTGTTCAAAAACTACTTTTCTAGATTGGCATTCTCGTTTGGGTCATCCTAATGTTGATCTCCTCAATAAAACAATTGTCAATTTTCAGTTACCTTTGTCTAATAAAACTTCTTCTTCTTTGTTTTGCAAACCATGTTCTCTTTTCAAAAGTCATAAAAAGCCATTTGGAGAAAATACTATACGATCTTCCAAACTTCTTGATGTTGTTTATTGTGATGTTTGGACATCTCCGTCTTATTCTTTTGATGGGTTTAAATATTATTTGGTTTTGGTTGACCATTTTTCAAGATATACTTGGATATATCCCTTAAAGAAAAAGTCTCAAGTTTTCGAAACTTTTATCAAATTCAAAGCTTTGGTTGAAAAGAAACTTGATACTTCCATTATCACTCTTTATTCGGATAATGGAGGCGAATTCATGGTTATGGCTGATTTTCTCTCTACTCATGGTATTTCTCATTTTACAACTCCACCACATACTCCTCAACTTAATGGTATTTCTGAGAGAAAACATCGTCATATTGTTGAAACTGGACTTGCCATTCTTTCTCATGCTTCTCTTCCTATTGATTTTTGGTCGTTTGCTTTTTCTACAGCGGTTTATTTGATCAATCGTTTACCATCTTCTTCTCTTGGTTTTCAAATTCCATACACTGTTATTTTCCATCAACCTCCAAATTTTCATAAATTACGGGTTTTTGGATGTCTTTGCTTTCCTTGGTTGAAACCCTATACATCAAATAAACTTCAAGCTCGTTCTTCCCCTTGTATCTTTTTGGGATACTCTCTTACTCAAAGTGTTATTTTTGTTTCGATCCAGAAAATTCAAGATTATATGTTTCACGACATGTTGAATTATATGAGAATATCTTCCCTTCGTTAAAAGAGTCTGATTCATCGTCTCCTTCATCTTCTTCCGATGAAATTATCGCCTCTGGTCTATCTGTTCATCCACTCATACACCCCATCATGACACCCGCCACTAGTCCTGATCCTTCACCTCCCGATCGTCCACCAGATTTGGCCCCTATTGCGGTGATTCCTTCTGATTCTTTTGTGGCTCCTTTGTCTGATTCAACGGCTTGTTCTCCGGCTTCTTCTACCCCTGTTTTACCACCGGTCTCATCACCGGTTCGGGCTCCACCAAATTCAACACCGGTCAGAGCTCGTCGCAATCATTGTCCCATCCATCGTCCGGTTGCTATACATCGCATGACTACATGTGCTAAGAACAACATCTTTAAACCGAATAAAAAGTATGGGTTCGCAGCTTCTGTTCCGTCTGATTCATATGCTGACATTGAACCAACCACATATCGGCAAGCTTTAACGTCTTGGCATTGGCGTCATGCCATGACTACGGAGTTTGATAATCATATTAGTGAGGAAACATGGGACTTGGTTCCACCTGATGGTGTTGAAAATATTGTGGGTTGTCGGTGGGTCTTTCGCATCAAACGTTTACCAGATGGATCGATTGAGAGGTATAAGGCTCGTATCGTTGCTAAAGGGTATAATCAACGTCCAGGAATTGATTACTTTGAGACTTTTAGTCCTGTTATCAAACGTGCTTCTGTTCTTCTCGTTCTCAGCCTTGCAACTACCTTTCATTGGCCTCTTCGACAGCTAGATGTTAATCATGCATTTCTACAAGGACCATTGGAAGAAGTAGTGTTTATGGAACAGCCGCCTGGTTTTATTGACAAGGATCGTCTTGCTCATGTCTGTCGGTTGAAGAAAGCTATTTACGGTTTGAAACAGGCTCCACAAGCCTGGTATAATGCCCTTCGTACCTTTCTGCTTGGTGCTGGATTCATTAATTCATTGGCTGATGCTTCGCTGTTCATTCTTCGGACTGCCAATGATGTTATTTTTGTTCTGATTTATGTGGACGATATCGTTATCACAGGTAACTCAGCCACTAAAGTTCAAAAATTCATTGATCTTCTTAGTGATCGCTTTTCTCTCAAGGATCTTGGTAATCTCAACTACTTCCTTGGGATTGAAGTTGTACATGATGGTTCGGGTCTCACACTTACTCAATCCAAGTATGTTACTGATCTTCTTCGACGTGTTAATATGCTTGATGCTAATTCTGTTTCAACACCAATGGTTGACAAGCCACCTCTCACCAAACGCATGGGCACGATTCTTACAGATCCGACAGAGTATAGAATGGTTATTGGGAGCTTGCAGTATCTTCTTTTTACTCGTCCTGACATTGCGTTTGCTGTTAATAAGCTGTCTCAATATATGCATCAGCCTACCACAGAACATTGGAGTGCTGCCAAGCGGATTCTTCGCTATCTTTGTGGCACACGAACAAAAGGTTTATTCTTTTCCTCTTCCAATTCTTTGTCTCTTCATGCCTATTCGGATGCGGATTGGGCTGGCAACAAGGATGATTACTCTTCCACTGGTGCTTATTTAGTCTACCTCGGTCAACATTTGGTTTCATGGTCTGCCAAGAAGCAACCAACGATTGCTCGCTCTTCAACGGAGGCAGAGTACAAGTCTGTTGCTGACACAGCGTCTGAAGTTCAATGGGTTCTCTCTCTGCTTCAAGAACTTGGTATTTCTTTTTCTTCGGTTCCGGCCATATACTGTGATAATGTTGGTGCTACTTCTCTTTCGGCCAATCCGATATTTCATTCTCGAATGAAGCATGTAGCTGTTGCTTATCATCACATTCGTAATCTGGTTCAAAATGGTATTCTTCGTGTCACTCGTGTTTCTTCTGCTGATCAACTTGCTGATGGACTTACTAAACCTCTACCTCACTCTCGCTTTGCTCCTCTTTTCTCCAAGATTGGTCTCACTTGGTCCCGCCCATCTTGAGGGGGCATGTTAAGGAATATTGTTTATTATCTTTGACTTTGCTATTTCCCTAGATTAGCTTTACGTCTTCTTCTCTCTTCATCTTCTTCTCTCTTCATCTTCTTTCCCCTTCTATATAAACTCATTGTAATCTCTCTGGTTATATTCTATCTAAGTATTCCTTTCCCTTTCAATAATTACATAGTATGCATAATGAAAAAAGAATAACATACACGGTTAATTATCTCTAATACTAATGTAATTCTAATTTTTTGACTTGTTACTTATCCAATTGGTGGTAACAAAGTCTTATTATACTGTTGACAAAAACGACTTGTTACTTATCCAATTTTCTCTTCTAGAAGTGATATTCTACAAATTAACTCTAAGAATAAACTAGTATTATTGTAGGATACATTTCCAAGTGGAGTACAGGTTGCAGTGAAGAGGCTATCAAAGACATCAGGACAAGGTGAAAGAGAGTTTGAAAACGAAGTTCTTGTTGTGGCAAAGCTTCAACATAGAAATTTGGTGAGGTTGCTTGGGTTTTGTTTGGAAGGAGAAGAGAAGATACTTGTCTATGAGTTTGTTCCCAATAAAAGCCTTGATTACTTCCTTTTTGGTCAGTCAAATTCTATATGTAGCCTAAGATATATTATAAGTATGGTATGGCATTCTTTGTTTTGACATTTAAAATATACATTTGCAGACTCTATGATGCAGAGCCAGGTGAACTGGACAAGACGGTACAAGATTATTGGAGGAATTGCTAGAGGTATCCTATATCTTCATCAAGATTCACGACTCACAATCATCCATCGCGATCTCAAAGCGGGTAACATCCTCTTGGACGTTAATATGAATCCAAAAGTTGCAGATTTTGGAATGGCGAGAATTTTCGGAATGGACCAAACAGAAGCCAACACAAGAAGAGTAGTAGGAACCTAGTAAGTTTTCCTAATGTCATTTATTGCTTATGTCAAATTTAATATGCTTCTATTAATTTAAAATTTAAGTATTGTGGCAGTGGTTACATGTCTCCCGAGTATGCAATGTACGGACACTTCTCCATGAAATCAGATGTCTATAGTTTTGGGGTCTTAGTTCTTGAGATTATCAGCGGCAAGAAGATCAGTAGTGTTTCTGACATGGATGAAAGTGTTAGTAACTTGGTTACATATGTGAGTAAGCCTTAAACATTCCACTTTTATGGCTTATTTTTCAATGGCTTAAGTTTAAAATGTTTAACAGACTTGGAGATTATGGAGCAGTGGGTCACCATTAGAGCTTGTGGATCCATCCTTTCGAGATTACTATGAAATAACAGAAATTACGAGATGCATCCATATTGCTTTACTATGTGTTCAAGAAAAAGTTGAAGATCGTCCAACTATGTCAGAAATTCTCCATTTGCTCACTTCTAGGTCAATGCCTCTTGTCGTACCCCGACCACCTGGATTTTACTTCCGAAGCAAGCATGAACAAGTAGATAGAGCAAGTCCATCAATATATGTGTCTGCTCTTTGCTCAGTAGACGATGCTTCTATTACTATTGTAGCTCCTCGTTGAGGAAAAAACAATTCATAAATCTAAAAGTTTTGATATATTAATCTAGATTATTAAGAATCACAAATGAACAAAGATTTGTCTAAATTAATTGTTTCCATTGCTCATTTTCTTGAGTTTGCTCTAATGTGGTAACAAATCCTTTTGGAGCTCATCAAGCAATTAACAGTAACGCTTTTGAAAGAATCATATGAAAATTTTATATGGTAAGAAGAAAAATGTTTTGGGTCATATATGCAATAATATAAGAGTAGTGGGGTGACATTTCAATTTCCTAAAACTTGTTTATGCAAATACCATCTTTGATCTGACTCCATATCGAGAACCCACCGGAATATAACTAACGGCGAAAATGGAAACCGGAGCTGAAGTGAATGTTGATCGGCCGGTGAATGACGATTCTTCGACGGAAATTGGCTCGGAACCAGTCGGAGGCGGAAAATCGGAGCCGTCGTCGTTGAAGAACTAAGGGGAGATTTTGAGAACTCTTGCTACGGTGGAGAAGGATTCGCAAGCAATCGCGGAGAGTTTTTCGTCTCTCTTTGTTTCTCTCCGATCGACTCTCTCTGAGGTTAGATTACGCTTCTCTGAATCGATTATTGTTCATCAGTTTCCCTAGAAAATATGACATTTGGGCGATTTGAAATCTAGGGTTTAAATCCATCAATTTCGAACAGTTTTTTGGAATTTAGCTTGATTCCAATTACAGAATTGATTCTGAGACTAGGAAATTTCATCAATCCCTATTTCACTGTTTATGTATCGAGCTCTAGATAATGTGATTCTTGAGATGTTTGAGAACATTGCTAAGTTTGATTGGCACTTTTCGAAAACAAGCTCGGGATGGCTTATTCGATTAAAATCTTTGTTTGTGTCGTTTATGTGGCTTGTTTGATGATGGGTGTTATAGGCTACTGGTAGCTCAGTTGATCACATGAGTTGTTTCGGTGATGCAGCGGGAAGGCTTCAAGAAACCGGTAAGAAAGCTATATGTTCTGAGCTTAACTGGTTTTCGTAATCTTATTAGGAGTTAAAGCAAATGAATGGTTTTTCTTTGTTTTATGAATTTGCAACTCTAGATGCAGCCACTAAAGGGAACCGGTATATCAACTCTTGCCTCAGGTACTTTCACAATGATCTCGATATTACTCTGATTCGGATAATAGAACACACCGAGTCTGTGTCCACTGTATTGTGTATCCGGTATAATTACTTTTGGCTCAACATGCAGATTAAACGAGGAAATTAAAGGCGTTGAGAATCTGGCAGCTCGGTTGTATCCTTTGTATGGTTATTTGCGTGTTTGTGTTTTGAATGTTGAATACACTACTCAGCTCCCAAAGCTTTTATAACCATGTTTTCGTCGGATTTTGTTGTACAATCCTTAACGAAATAATCTGCAGAAAGCACCTGAGGAGAAACGTAGATGTTCTTGACACGGCCGTGAACAAACTTCTCCGACCTCCATGACAAGTCCATCAGCTTTCAGTGCTGGATCACTTTTTTTTTTTTTTTTTTTTTAGTTTTCAGCCTTGGATCACTTATTTCTCGTAGATAAAGCTTTTTTATCATAATAGGACGTGTCTAAAATGTTTTAATCGAATGACCCGAATTCGAGATAGCAAAACCGTCGGAGTATTTTTGACGTGTCTGCGACGATTGTCCAACCGTCGCAGACGAATATAGGATAAAAACAAATCGCATATTCGAAGCCAATTTACAACGTAATATCGACTTCTATTTTCAATGCCGTAATTCAATTATTTCTAAACAAAAGTGAAGTAAGAAATCGAAATATATATATATATATATATATATGGTGTAAAGTTGAATTTAAAGTTGATTATTGATTTATCATAAAAGTAAATTGAATTTCTTATTGGATGACAAATGTCTTGTATAAAAAGGTAAAAACTGGTCTTTCACTTTACAGCTACCACAACCTTGCTTTCTCCTAATCCCACGACACTCTCTATATATGGGGATTAAGAGAGGTGCACACTAGGTTTAGGGTGAGTGGGTCTTAGGAAACCTTAGCGGACCGGGTTACGGCCTATTAATTTTGGGGGCTATTACATTCTGTTTCTGTATATATATATCGGAGCACTATTGAAAAATCCCTAATAGAATAGCTAAGTGTTAAAGGTGAGATTACTTTTTCTTTTGTTACGAGTTTATTAAACCTAGGGTTTCGTCTCTCTCGCTCTCTGTATACTTGTTTCCGTTTACTTCTCCTGCACGACTGATCGAGTCTTTGTTACTTCGGATTTCACTTGGTTTGGTATTTGCATTGAATCATTCCGACTATTTTCTTCTGCGATTTCGTTCTAGTAAAGCAGTATACTTTCTTTAGATTCTGCATCTTCTTCGTTAAATTTAGTTTGTGGGTTTGTTCATATTTCAATTTTTTTAACTTTCTTGAATTTGATGATTTGATTAAATATTCATCGAAACCTTTCGTTGTTTCAGGTCTGAATCATGGCTATATATCCTAATCCCGAGAATGCATTAAAGCGCGCAGATGGTAAATTATACATTGTCTTGTGATATGTTAACTCTTTTCTTTCACCATTAGTTTTGTTTTAAGTTTATGAATTGGACATTGTGTTGCGTCTTTGCAGAACTTGTCAATGTCGGTCAGAACCAACAAGCTCTCCAGCTTCTTCACGTTCTCGTTACCTCCAAGAACTTCAGATCATGGCAGAAACCACATGAAAACATTATGTTTAGATATGTGGAGCTTTGTGTTGAGTTGAGGAAGGGACTATTTGCTAAAGACGGACTGATCCAGTACCGTAATTCGTGTCAGCAAGTGAATGTCAGTTCCTTTGAAGAAGTAACCAGGCACTTCCTATGGCTTGTTACCGAGAAAGCTGAGCAGGCAGAGGCCCTGGACGAGGAGGAGGACGCATTTGAAACCGATAAAGATTTTATCATAGTCAGGTCTGACCCTCCGTGGCTTAAGTTTTCGTGGGAGGCATACAGAACAGTTCTTGAGATATTGCGAAACAACTCAAAGTTGGAAGCAATTTACGCGGTTAGTTCTCCTTCTTCGACATAACGTTTCTTAGCTATTTAGTGTGTCAAAACTGGTTAATTCACTGTGTATTATAATTATCTTGTAGATGACAGCGTATAAAGCCTTCCAGTTCTGTAAGCAATACAAAAGAACAGCAGAATTTAGTACGCTTTGCGAAATTATCAGAAATCATTTGGCAAACTTGAACAAATTCAAAGACCAGAGGGACCAACCTGATTTGACGGCTCCTGAAAGCTTGGAACTTTACTTGAACACAAGATTTGAGCAGTTACAAGTTGCTACTGAGCTTGGACTTTGGCAGGAAGCTTTTTGCTCTGTTGAAGATATCTATGGATTAATGTGCATGGTCAATAAAACGCCGAAGCCATCTTTGTTGGTGGTTTATTATTCCAAACTGTCTGAGATCTTCTGGATGTCTTCTAGCCATCTTTACCATGCTTATGCATGGTTTAAGCTCTTTAGCTTGCAGAAAAATTTCAATAACCTGAAGGATTTGCAGCTAATAGCGTCATCTATTGTCTTGGCGGCCTTATCCGTTCCACCGTTTGGTCAGGCTCACGAAAACGAGAAAGAACACAATTTGAAGATGGCCAACCTCATAGACTTCAATCTTGAACCTGAATTAGAGGGCAGAGATATGGTAACGTTAATTAGTTCGTTGTATCGTTGTCATATTTACATAATTTCTCTGTGACTCTGTCTTGCTTTCTCTAATTCCATTTCTTCCATTTTCAGCTTTCCCGGGAATCGCTTCTCTCAGAGCTGGTGAGTTTCCACTGTTATAGGTGTGTCATATTTTATCTTTCCCGTAGTGATTTGATTCGAGTATGATTTATCGTTGATTAGGTTTGAAGACGTGTTTTGAGCTGTGCAACTCAAGAGGTCAAAGATCTTTACCATATCATGGAACATGAATTTCAACCACTTGATCTTGGTTCCAAGGTTAAGCCTTTGTTGGATAGAATTTCATTACAAGAAATATGCCTCTCCCAATATGTTCCTTCTTTAGAGAAGCTTGCTACTCTGAAACTGCTTCAACAGGTAATAAATCAATACACTCATGTGTTTTTGACCTCTTGGTGTATATATTTGTCCATGTACTTACAATTTTTTTTTTAATAGGTTTCGAAGATGTATCAGACGATAACAATTACCTATCTAGCGCAGATGATCCCATTCTTCGACTTTTCAGTTGTCGAAAAGATTTCAGTTGACGCTGTGAAAAACAATTTATTTGCGATGAAAGTTGATCATGTGAAGGGTGTTGTAATCTTTGGAAATCCGGTGATTGAGTCCGATTGTCTGAGAAATCCTTTGGCTATTTTTGCGGAGACTTTGAACAAAGTAAGAGCGATTTTATTTCCTCCGTTGAATCTTGGGGACGTGGTTCCAAATCTAGAGGAGACTGTAGAAAAGGAGCATAAAAGACTACTCATTCGGAAATCAATCATTGAAAAGAGAAAAGAGGAAAAAGAGCGTCAGCTATTTGAGATGGAACTTGAAGAGGAGAAGATAAAGCTTATGCTTCTGAAGCTAACCGAGGAGGCGGAACAGAAGAGACTTGCAATAGAGCTTGAGGAGAGAAGGAAACAAAGAACCTTTAGGGAATTAGAGGAGAAGGTAACAAAACAAACGGCGATGGAGAAGGCTATGAGTGAGAAGCGTAAGGAAAATCAAGAAAAGGAGAAGAAGCTACAGAAACTTTTCAAAAGTATGGATTATCTGGAACGAGCAAAGAGAGAAGAAGCCGGTCCTTTGATTGAAGCTGCGTATCAGCAACGACTAGTAGAGGAAAAAGAAGCTTACGAGGTAAAACTTTGTTTTTGCAGTAGTTTGGTTCAGGTTTAAAGCATACAAGGGTCCTTAATAGTCTTTTTTTTTTTTTTTTAGCGTGAGGCCGAGCTCAGATATGAGAGGGACCTGATGGAGAGAAACAGGTTGATGAGAATGTCGAATAATAAGGTGACTTGTCTTGTCAAATTGTGTCTAGTGTAACTCAAATTGAAACCATTTTTTACAATTCGGATTGTGAAGCAACTCAAACTGAAAATTTTCTTTCCAGGATTTATACAAAGAAAGGGTGTTTAGTCTTCGACTAGCTTGAGGTAGAGGAGCACATTGCTCAGATAATCCAAGCCAGAAGACAAGAAAGGAATATTAAAAGAAAGAAGATATATTATTTGAGGTCGGAAGAAGAAAGAAGAAGGCTTTTGTTTGTTTAGTTTTCTCATTAAAAGAAAGAAGAATATTTTAGTTCATGTTTTTCCGAAGATTTATGACTTTTCTAAGTTTCTTCTATAACAGCAAAAACAAAAATCATGTAAGGACATAAAACAAGTGACAAGTCTTTGTGGAAACAACAAAAAACAAACAGAACATGTTTAATATTCAACGAGGAGTAACATCGGTGATTGTTGCTTCATCTATAGAATAAGTAAAAGACTTGCTGCTCGATTGACCGGCCTCCATTCCCTACGCTGATGGGTTCGTTTTTTGTCCGTTTGGGAAGAAAAATCCAGGTGGCAGAGGCAATGCAATTGAGCTGGTTGTGAGCATTTGGTGAATCGTCGACATTGTTGGAAGGTCTACAGGATTTTCTTGAACACATAACAGCCCATAATGAATATATCTTATGACTTCGTCGCTTTCATAATCTTCTTTGATACCGGGATCTATGAGCTCAAGCAATGCTTTGTTCTTCCAAACTCTCCAGACCTATAGATTATGCTTGATCAATGTTTGTAAGTATCAAACAAAGTTTGAACCAAGTTATATAAATGCTTACATATGTGACTAAGTTGTTAACTAGCCTATCCATCTTGTAGAAGCTGCTGTTCTTTTTGCCACTAATGATCTCCAAAATCAATAATCCAAAGCTATATACATCTGATTTCATTGAGAATTGGCCGTGCGTCACATATTCGGGTGACATGTAACCGCTGCAAAATACAGGTTAAATAACAGGAAAATGGATCATTCATAATCGAACATCATCAATATTCAATCATATACTTACAAGGTTCGAACTACTTTTGCTGTATTCGCTACAGTTTGGTCCATTCCAAAGATCCTTGCCATACCAAAATCAGCAATTTTCAGGTTCATTTCCGCTTCTAAGAGAATGTTACTTGCTTTGAGGTCACGGTGTATGATCTTGAGCCGTGAATCTTGATGACGATAGAGAATCCCTCTAGTGATTCCCCCGATGAACGTCACGTCCATTAACCATCTCAACAATGGCACGAAAATCATCACTAAGACCATTAGTGATCGCATCAAGAAGGTCTTCATGATCAAGAGGAGCCCCAAGGAGGGCAAGTTGATCGGCTTTAGCAAGAATTCCTCTCATGTACTCAATGACATATTGAGTACCTTTGTTGCTTTGTTTTAGATGTCGTTTAAGGTTTATGATATGGCCACGAGAAGGCTTTCCATAAATGTTGGACAAAGTGAGCCATATGTTGCGTGTAGTAAGAGCACGAGCAACCATGGGCTGAATGTTGAGAGTAAGTGTACCGATCATCGAGCTGTAGAGCATCCGATCCTGTCTTCTCCAAATAGTCTAAGCATGATTAGTTTCAGCGACACCTGCAGCATTAGTGATTTGTTGCGAAGGTGTGAGATCTTCATCAGAGATGAAGACATGAAGTTCATGTGCTTCAAGTAAAGCACGAACTTGAAGACGCCATGCGAGAAAATTTGTGGCTGTGAGCTTTGTGATCCCAGACATGTTGAGAGAGATCAACGAGCTTTTTGGTTCAGAAGGATTAAAGACAAGAGCCGATTCGGCTGCAGCGGTGGAAGCTTCAATCGCCATGATAAAATTAAAAAAAAAAAAAAAAAAGAGATAGAGTTGTAGGATCAAAATTGCTCTGATACCATATTGATAAAGAGAAACTCTTATTGAAGTGAATATTATTATTTGATGCGATGATTAAACAGAGGAGAGTACATAGAGTTTATATACACACATGAAGTGATATAAACAAAGAGACAAAGAGAAGAAGAAGAGATAGTCAAGAGTACATAAATGAGAGTTGAAGTCGAGGAGGTGGTCAAGAGTAGTTAATACTCTAATACAAACCACCAAAAACATAACTACACAAAACCCCAAAAAAACAAGAAAATCAAGAAATGCTCTGAAAATGTTTCATAGAAAGACATACCTTTTCTTTTTGTTTTCTTGGTCAGATTGGCTACAGAAGGCGGCGATGAAGGCGGCAGTGAAGGCGGTGACGAACGTGACGGTGAAGTATCAATATTATCAAAAGCACCAGAGAAAGTATACAATTCCCACCGGAAAAAACAACTTGGCCGCAATATAATACTGCCTTTCTTCCCATGGATCTTTTTCTTATAGTAATCAACACTTGTCTCTAGGCAAAGTTTACAATCCTTTGAAGAAATATCTGGAGTGCACAGCATCAACACCGATATATTCCCGTAAACCGGCACAGGAACTACATCCTTTGAATAGTATTTACTACTAGACCATGATAAAGAAGAAGAAGAAGAATTAGACGAATTGGAAGCTTCTGTGATCATACGTAACATCAACGCGTTCCACACACTATCAAATTCTTTTTGGTCTTCTCTCTTAATGCTTATGAGATTATAAAAATAGTTAAACGGCTCTAAGACAAGGACACCGGAGAAGGACTTGCTAGAGTAGCGAACAAGGCAAACGATTTCTTGACCTAACCATGAGAAAGCGTCTGTTTGGTTCGGACAGAACTGTAGTAAACTCTTTGATGTGAATTTGATACAGTCGGAGCAAGCATCTGGTCCAGCATCTGGAGAACACATTCCCATGGTGTAGATCCTTTCGGGGACTAGCCCAATCGAACCATTGAAGTAGCCGTCGTGAGCCGTGACGTTAGAAGGCAGAGTAGAGTTGATGAGACGGTGGTTCTTGTCATATGGACTATTGGGTTTGAAATTACCAGCAGTTTCGTCACAAGTTTGTGCAAGAACAGAAATGGCACTGAAGCTAGTGGTTAAGAAGCAGAGTATTAAAACAGAGCTCTTCTTTCCCATAATTTTTTTTTTTTGTTACTTTATATAATTCAGATCGTGTGTGTGTTGTGTAATGTGTAAAGATCTTAATAATTAATCGACAACGTTGAAAACTACACTTGCCATCTTATCAACTTATGGAGGAGGTTGAATATTAAACTTAAGGGACCACGCACAGTAATTTCATTGGGACACTTTGAACCTCTAAGTCGTCGTCCCTCATATTTTGGTTTGTTTTCTTTCTTTCATATTCAGTGGAACACAATGGTTTCTTATACTCCCTCCGATTTAAGGTCTTTTAGTGAAATTAATTGTTTTTTTTTAATTGTTTTTAACTATTGGAATTCTGAAGATTTTTTTTTATTGTTTTAACAATTTCTTAAATTCTAAATAAAATCTTTTGTAATTGGTTTGATGATTCCATTTGAAATCCTTGTTATTGGAGAAGTTTAATTTTTAATGATTCAGCAATTCTAGTAAAATCGGTTGTTATTAGGACATGAATTTTTTAACAACTTCACTCATTAAACACAACTTCCAAAACTTTAAGGATGTACATGAGATTATGAAAATCCTTAAAATACAATGATTTGATAGATTTATGAAATACACAAAACATTTTCCAAACTTAACAAATTTCTCTGCAAATTTAACAAATCTCTTAACTTTATAAATATACACTCTCTATCAAAATCATTTTGCCAATAAACCTCCCTAGTCTTCAGGATTTTGTAATATCCTTTGTGGTTCTATTGCGGACAAAAAAAAAAAAGAAATCTATATATATAATGATAACAAATAAATTGACCGTTTTGTATTCGTGTATACGTGATGAAACGGGTAGGTCTGGTAGAGGCACTTCAAGTGGGTAGGGTACATGATGATTATGAGGTGGTGATTGGTGAGGAAGCTTGGAAGGGGAAGATTCAGTGAGGTATTTGGAGGCATTCATACCACTGATTTTATGAAATAATTTCAAATCCTATCTTTAAATGTTAAATAAATCTTATATGCGATTTATTTAGTTTAAATTATTGAAATAAAATTGGTACTCCGATTTGTGTGTAATGTTCAAAACATTTATATACACTTAAGTTAATAACATTTACATGTATTTTGACAAAAATATGAATAAGTAATCAACATTTAAATTTTATTTTAAGTTTATTGAGTTGATTCACGCATACCAAACCGATATTTTCATGTTTGAACGTACAAAAACAAAATTGTAGTTTTACCAAAAACAAAATAAATAAAAACATGCAAATCATTATCTATTTATCTTTGATCGACAAATCAAATTTTTTTTTCTAATGTCTTTAAAATTAATAGGAAACTTAAACATTTTGTGTAATTAATTACCACAATATTCATTACCTTTTATATACAATTAGTGGATTCCGTAGGATGTGTATATTAAAATCATTATGTTTTTATAATTTTATTAAAAAACAATTGCCGTAAATGTTTATAGTTTAGGAAATTATATTTTCAGAATGTTGTAGGAAAGTCAATGAAAAATTTTAGGAATGTTAATTTTTTTGCCATAAAATGCTAATTATTCCCTAAATCTCTTTTTGAGTGACACATAGGATTAGTCTCTCTTAAAACCCTCTTTGAGTGATACCTATAATTTGTGTATCTGTTTTCTTCCTCTATCCGGCTAAAGAAACAAGTCAGAGAGTAAAAATTTATCACACTACCATGACATAGGATTATTTTGTTGTATGATGACATGCTCTTCTAATCCTCTTTACTAGATTTTGACCCACGCTAAGCATGAGAATATAACTTTCAGTTTATTATATAGTAAAAATATATTGTTTTGAATCATACATACCAAAAAGATATTAGATAAATGATTATGCCCATTACAAAAATTAATAGGTCGGTTTTCTAAACTTGAATGTCTTAATATGAGGTCTTACGTTTTAAGTGTATACAAAATACAAAAATAAAAGAAATTGATTTAGAATAACAAAACCAAAAAGCGATTATTGTCTTATAATGTATGACAAAAAAATGTAATTGATTGATATATATCTTATATTTACAAAAACAAATGTTTTTTAATAACTCTATAAAATGTTTTTAAACCCAACTTTATCACTGACCAAAATACTACTAAATAAATGAGTTAAATCGGTTTAAGTTTTTCAATATGGTAATGAATTTGGTAAGTATATATTTTTGTCATCAATGATCCGCATATATTAAAGATATAGTAATTGTTATGTTTATGAGGTGCAATTTTTTGTTAGTTTTCTTTTAATCCATAATGGTCTGTTTATCTGTTTATTTGTAAAGATTCTTATATAACAACTAATAACCTCCAAATTTATAGAGTGAATTCTCTCTGTGAAATCAAACAACATGTTGAATTTTCAGCGAGGAGTAACATCGGTGATTGTTGCTGTATCTACAGAACAAGTAGTAGACTTGCTGCTTGATTGACCAGGCTCTAATCCCTGGGCTGATGGATTCAATGTTGGTCCGTTTCCGAAGAAGAATCCAGGTGGCAGTGGTACAGGCAGAGTCATTGAGCTGGTTGTGAGCATTTGGTGAATCGTCGACATTGTTGGACGATCTACAGGATTTTCTTGAACACATAACAACCCAATATGAATGTACCGAATGACTTCATCGCTTTTACAATCTTCTCTAATAATGGGATCTATGAGATCAGGCAATGTTTTGTTCTCCCAAAGTCTCCAGACCTGTATAAGTTATGTCATATATACTAAGAACTTTGATCAATGTTTTTAAGAACCAAACAAAGTTTGGTTTTAAAGTTATAACCGCTTACATATGTGACTAAGTTGTTAACTAAACCATTCATCTGGTAGAAGCTGCTATTCTTTCTGCCACTAATGATTTCAAGAATCAATACTCCAAAGCTATATACATCTGATTTTATCGAGAATTGGCCATGCGTCACATATTCAGGTGACATGTAACCGCTGAAAAATACAGGTTAAATCAGCAGCATAACGGTTCATATTTAATCGAACTTCATCAGGTATATTTGAGTACATGCTTACAAGGTTCCAACTACTCTTGCTGTATTGGCTACAGTTTGGTCCATTCCAAAGATCCTTGCCATTCCGAAATCAGCAATTTTCGGGTTCATTTCGGCATCTAAGAGAATGTTACTCGCTTTGAGATCACGGTGTATGATTTTGAGCCGTGAATCTTGATGAAGATATAGAATTCCTCGAGTGATTCCCCCGATGATATTGCATCGCAAGGTCCAGTCCAACTGAACTCTCTTATTACGGTCTGCATATATAATCACATTTAGCTATGCGGACACGAATAAACACAGAGAAAAGAATAACAAAGATAAAATCAGCAGACCGAAGAGGAAATAATCGAGGCTTTGGTTAGGGACAAACTCATAGACGAGTAATTTTTCTTCTCCTTGTAGCGAAAAGCCGAGAAGTCTAACAAGATTTCTGTGCTGAAGCTTTGCAACAACTATAACCTCGTTCTTGAACTCCACTTCGCCTTGTCCTGATGTTTTCGAAAGCCGCTTTACGGCTATTTCAGTTCCATCTAAGAGCAAGCCCTTGAAATAATTTACAAGGCATCATCATTTCATTATTTTTCCACAAAAGAATCAAGTGAGGTGGTAAAAAAGTGTATATACCTTGTAAACCTCACCAAATCCACCCTTACCAAGCTGGTTATGCTCAGAAAAGTTGCTTGTTGCAGCTTCAATTGTCTTTAACTCAAATTGAACAGATTCCGCTACACCAATATTAAGTTCGTTAAGCTTGAAATACCAAAACCAATGAAGATTTTTTTTTTTCTTTTTGAATTGACAAAACCAATGAAGATACTTACAAACAAGTAAACAAAAAATTACTCACTTGGAAGCTCAAGCTCTTGCTTTTGCTTTCTCCTCTTGAAAATAGCTACGCCTACTCCAATCAATATTATGACAACGAAACTAACAATGACCACCACAGCGATCATTCCTGGCGATAATCTTGTATCTGCACAAAACAACCAAATCACCAAAAACATAACTACACAAAACCAATAAAAAATAAATCATGAAGTGCTACGAAAATGTTTCGAAAAAAGACATGCCTTTTCTTTTTGTTTTCTTGGTTAGATCGGCTACAGAAGGCGACGGCGACAGCAAAGATGACGGTGAAGTATCAAGATTATCGAAAACACCAGAGAAAGTATACAATTCCCACCGAAAAAAACAACTTGGCCGCAAAATAATACAACCTCTTTTCCCATGGCGCTCTGTTTTATAGTAATCAACGCTTGACTCTAAGCAAAGTTTACAATCTTTTGAAGAAACATCTGGAGTGCATTGCATAACCACCGATATATTCCCGTAAACTGGTACCGGAACTACATCCTTTGCATAGTATTTACTACTAGACCATGATAAATCAGAAGAAGAACTAGGAGAATTTTTTCCCGCGGAAGAAGATGCTCTTGTGATCATACGAGACATCAAGCCGTTCCACACACTATCAAATTGTTTCTGGTCTTCTTTTTTAATGTCTACTTCATTATAATACACGTTAAACGGCTTTGAGACAAGGACACCGGAGAAGGACTTGCTAGAGTAGCGAACAAGGCAACGGATTTCTTCACCTGACCATGAGAAAGCGTCTGTTTGGTTCAGACAGAACTTTAGTAAACCGTCTGATGTGGATTTAATACAATTGGAGCAAGCGTCTGGTCCAGCACCTGGAGCACACATTCCCATGGCGTAGACTTTGTCGGGGACTAGCCCGATCGAACCGTTAAAGTAGCCATCGTGAGTCGTGACGTTAGAAGCCAGTGTAGAGTTGATGAGACGGTGGTTCTTGTCATATGGACTATTGGGTTTGAATTTACCAGCAGTTTCGTCGCAAATTTGTGCAGAAACAGAAATGGCATTGAAGCATATGATTAAAAGGCAGAGGATTGATGCAGAGCTCTTCTTTCCCATTTTTTAAGTTTTTTTTAGATAATTCAGATCATGTGTGTGTGTTGGAATGTGTATAGAATCTTATAAACTTATCAAGAAATTTGAATATTACACTCAGTAGTTTCAGTGGGAGACTTTGACACTCTTAAGTCATCCTTGACAATAGGTATTTTTTTATGAAAAATTAACAAAAGGACATTTACCTTTTACTTTTTCCTATTCTTCAATAGCGTGGAATTAAGACTAGGACTTTTTGCATATATAACAACTAAGCCAAAACATGTCTAGACTGGGAGTTGTGCAGGGGCTTTACGTTAAATATTGGTCTGTGATCGGCTCCTTTAGCGGAGTTGTAGGGTGTCTATTATGGACTATATTTAGTTTGGGAGAAGCGAGTCAGGCGGTTCGAATTGGAAGTGGGCTCGAAAATGGTGGCTGGTTTGACAGGGATTGGTGATTCCCATCTACTGTTCTTTCTAATACGTTTGTGCCATGGTTTTATTGGAAAACACTAGATAGTCCGAATTTCTTATGTGTATAAGGAAGGTAACAAACTATGCATTCTCTTTATCATTAGGCTTTCACAGTTTTGATTATGTTCCGAATGTTGTTGTTTCGATTATGACAGAGGATGTAATAGGGACTACACGCCCTCAACAGACTCGTATGTAATTAAGGTTTTCATTTTACGAGTAAACTCTCTGGAAAAATTATTCCCTGGTGATTCACCAAATTTCTCTGAATGGAGTTTTGGCTCCACTTACTATATAATAATACTGATCATCTTGAAGTGGAAGCAAATTTTAACTTAACTAATGTTGATTTTACAAATTATTCAGCGACTAAGACAGAGAAAGAAAATAAAAGATTGAATGACAAAGATAGTGTTTAGTGCTGCTCAAAGTCCCTTTCATGGCACAATTCATTTGTAGGTCACACTAATGATTACTTAGTTTCCCACTTTAAAACTGAACCTGATGTTTTGTAGCTTGACTAATACTACCAGTCTCCCACTTTGAATAAACATGTCAAAAATAAGAAACCTTTAAAACATTACTTCAGATGGAAAGAGAGATTTTGAGAAAAACTTTTCTAAAAAGTTAACTTTGGATTCCACTAGCAGATATTAATATTCCATTACACTCCCACCATCTTTTCCCTTTTCTCAATCAAGAACCGGTTTAGTTATCTCTAGACCGAAACACCGGTTTTTTCTCTTAAGGATCATCTAGTTGAGGCAACTTTAGTCCAGCAAAGTCCTTAACAGTGTAACCAATTTTCTCAAACTTTCCTACTTCATTACTCTGTCTGAATTTCAGATACTCAGAGCACTTGAATGGCTTGTAACTCCTGGAACTTCCTTCCTCCACCATTTCTTGTGGCGCAAGAATCACTTTCTCATCTTCAAAACAGAGAAAAAACGCCAGAGAGACTCTGTTCACTAACTTTCTCAATACAACTCGATGTTCGGATGATCTCAACCGGCCGTTACTCCAAGCCTCCATAAGATCTCCAATGTTAACAACAAGGCGATCCTCAAACGGATTTATTTCGATCCATTTCCCTTCCTTAGACCTCATTTGAAGTCCACCAACTGAATCTTGATAGACTATTGTTATGCAGCTCATATCCGTGTGCATCCCGAGACCTTCAACTACCTCTTCTTGCTTCTCTACGTCATGTGGAGGTGTGTAGTTCACTAGTCTTAAATATCCATGACAATTATTAAACTCAGTTTGATAGAGTCTCTTCCCGGCTTCGTCTCCTAAAGTCATCAACAAGAGTATCTTCATTAGTCTTTTCGACAATTCCGCCATTTTAGCTCCGTATTCTTGCAGTGTTTCTCTGAACAAAAACAGACAAGAAGTAAGATGGCTAATAACTAAAGACATAAGAGAATTAGTAATTTTTGGTGTAGTAACAACCTTAACTCTGGTTTGTGATGATCTTGAAACAAAACATCTGCTAAAGCTTTTGTAGAACCGGAGAAATCGGGTCCCGAGATGACAAGACTTTCGAAATAAGGAGAGGCGATGTAACGAGGAGTGTATGAAAAAGGACCAAGCTGGAGCTTTGACTCAAGAGGAACACTGAAAACATCTCTGGACAAGGAATACATTCTATTGAGCATCTCTTTAGAGATTCCATGATTAGTGACATAGAAGAATCCCCACTCTTTACAAGCTTGAGAGAGAGAAGACAAAACAGAGGACAGAATTGGTTGTGTTAAGTCTAACACAGGAAGCTGCATAGAGCTTTGAAGTTCAGACATTATTTATTTACTTGTTTTTAAGGATTCAGGGGTAAGCTATGTTAGGCTTAGGGGTCTATATATATTAAAGACATTATATAAAGAGGCTTTCTTAGATATAAATAATCTATTAGAGGAAAGCTGTAAAATCACTAATCATTATGTTTGTATTAGAAAGGATCATATACATACACATTGTTCAATGAAATTTGATTATTCATAAAATCATATATAAGAGATATTCAGATCATTTCCCTATGCATCCTCCAGGACCTCCAAAGTAAACAGCATTTAACCAAGGCTCACTATCCTCATGAACATATATGACTCTGTAACACTTTGGATTGGTCGAGCGTGTCTTCATAATGTCGCTTTCTGGATCTACAACGTTTCCCTTACCATTGAGGATTTTGATACTGTTCACATAGGCTGCCTTATTTAAGCGCTCCCTAGGCCAATGGCCGCTCCCCATGACTGGAGTCTTCTCTGTCTCTGGACTGAAGGCTTGACCTCCCCAAGATGCATAACTTGGTCGGTTAGCTAAGTTTGAAGCCATGAACAATGACGCTGGCCAGTATCCGATGTTCTCATTCCCGTATGAAAACCACCAATCTCCCTTGGCTCGATCCTGTTCCCCGATATTAAAACATAAAAATCCAAATGACTTGATTAGAAGTGATTAAAGATATTTAAAGATTTAGAGAATCTGGACTTTACCTCATACAAGCTTAATTGCAATTCACACTGTTTACCCTTATAAACTGAAACTGGTTGGAGAAGGGCACCAAGTGGTATCATCTTGCTTACTTGCACAAATCCAGGACATCTTACGTCGTAGCAGCCGACCTGGCCTCCATGTGCCTGTTAGCGCAATAAACCAGCATATATACATATAACATTGAGTCCATATGAAATTGAAAAATATTAGAATAAGCTCTAACTGGTAACTCAAAACTTACAATCCAAGAGGCGTATAAGTGAGCGTTATTTTCTTGGTACAACGACGGATTCACCTGTTGTATAAACCATATTCCAAAATTTATGTAACTTACTAATTGCAAAAGAATCAGAAACTGACTTACCATCCAACCAACTGAAATGCTAGCAAACTTTCCTCCAGCTCCCCCACCAATTGCCATGTAAGTAAGACTAAATTGATCTTGTGAGACTTGTGGTTTCCAAAGGTTAAGAACTCCTTTTACTCCAGAAAAACTGCTAGGTCCATAATCAACCGTTGCAAACTAACAAACATAATGAGCAAAAAAACTTAAGAAAAAGAAAGCAGAGAATATGATGGTTGGTACTCTCAAACTAAGGGGCCTTACATAAGGTTTTCCATTTGAATTAGTGCTATTTTTCCCAGTAACAAAATGTCTCGGGCCAATGAATCCCGTTGATTTCAAACGCTGTGCATTAATAAGATCTTGCATTGTAGTCCTTTTAACAATCACTGTTCCATCTGGACAATTTATGCCTTGTTGCATAAGTTTAAAGGGACCAACTTTCGATGAAATGTTGTTTTCTGTGGTCCATTCAGGTACAATTGTTGGCTTCATCTACATATACGCAAACGCGTTCACAAATTTAATCATACTACAAAAAGAATCATATATGATACAAATGAGAGAATTATGTAGAAAGTAAAACCTGAACAGAGTGGTTTTTGAGTAGATGGTGATCAAAAGCTAATTGTTTGTGAATATCTATACAATCAAATATTTCGCCATGTTCGGTCTGTTTATAAGAAAGAAAAATGATTTGATATGAACAAATGGAGAAAATTACAAAAATTATTCATAATGTAAAACATGTATAAAACAAGACTAACCTTGAAACTTCTGATGGCAGGTTTGTTGATAGCTTTGAGTTGTCTCTCCAGTTCTTGCTTTTCTTCTTCTGATGGTATTGCTCGGCGTTTCTGAGCTGCTTCCACGACTAATATAAGAGCTATTGTCAGCAGAATCAGTAACACAAAATTGTTGAAGGAAGCCATTGATTCTCCAAAAGAGATTCTTATCTTTCCTCTGCTGCAAACAAAAAATGAATCAAAAGAGTTGTAACGTACAACTTACTTATAGACTGACCAAACAAAATCAATGAAATCAAAGTCGATTAATTTAATTTATTGCCATTAATACCTATGAGATTGAATAACTCTGCATATTAATACCAAAAGCTTATTTACGGAAAAAGAAAAGTTGAAAAAACGAACTATAAATAAAGCTCCCAATACCCTTACTCTTTTCCAACATAATTGATTACTAGGGAACTCACCCGCCTTATACGATAAATAACTAACTAATAGAAATGGAAAAGAAGATAAATAAAACAGAGTTTACTTATAAATGCATTTCCATTGAAATTTCTAGCAAGAATAAGTATATTCTTCCCAATATTTATCAAACTTAAATATCATAGGCCAATCCTTATTGCACAATCAGATTTATTATATATGTACATAACACCTATGAAACAAAATCTCCATTGCATAATAAATATTTTTGTATGTTTTCTCAAGATGGTTTGCTTAGTAGAGTTTGAATAAGCATTGTCCCCATTCTGATCTAATCCCCATTCTTTTAGTATCTCAATAAGTTTCATCGGTATTACATATCCAGAATGTAGAGGTGAAAAAACTAAACCGACAACAGTTATTTTGTAACTCCTCAGATCAATTCCCTATGCATCCTGCAGGACCTCCATAGTAAACAGTTCTTAACCAAGGCTCACCATCACCGTCATGAAAATAGAAGGCTTTATAACACGTTGAATTGGTCTCGCGCTCTTTCAAACTGTCGACTTTTGGATCCAAAACTTTTCCCGAATTATCAATGATTTTGATACCATTCACATAAGCTGCTTTTTTGAAACCTTCACTAGGCCATTGCCCACTTCCCATAATTGGAGTCTTTTCAGTCACTGGACTGTACGCTTGACCTCCCCACGACGCATAAATTGCTTTGTTAGCTAAGCGCGAGGTCATGAACAATGTCGCTGGTCAATATCCAACGTACTCATCTTTATATGAAAACCACCAATCTCCTTTGGCAGGATCCTGTTACGGATTTAATAAGATGAATTTGGTAAGAAGTTATCAAAGATGAGTAAAAAAGAGAATTTGCCAACATAGCACTTATTCAAGATTCACATGTGAAACTAACACTTTCCAGAAAGTTGTGCGTTTTTTACGCTTTGTACCACTATTCATGACATTTTTATCCTCATCCACTCAAATAATTACGGTTGTGCCATCTCCTTTTCTTTTCCATTCTCCCACCGATACACGCCAACCTTCCTCTCATTTTTTTTTTCTTTTTTTTTTTTTCTTTCCCTTTTCACATTTGTTTTGTATTTTTCTTATATTTAAATTTCTAAAAAAATTAAATTTTTTTACTTTTCAAACACCATTTTCTTTTCTTCATCTTTAGACATCCATATTATCATATATTTTATACATATTAGTACATATAATTTGTAATTACTTACCATGTAAAAGATGTACGGATACATACACATATCATATGTCGTACATGTGTCGTAAACATGTGTACACGTCTATACTACATACAACATATCATATGTATGTGTGCGTGTTTGTATACATGTACATGTGTACGTGTATGTGTCTATATACGAATGTACATGTATGTACAACTACTTACATATATATCCATGTATGTGTACGTGCATGTACGTGTGCACATATATATACAACACATCATATTATGTGTGCGTGTATGTGTGTATGTACGGATGTACATGTATATACAATTGCTTCAATGTACATCCATATATGTGTATGTGCATGTAGGTGTATACATATATACAACACATCGTACTTATGTGTATGTGTATATTTCCATGTACATGTGTACATGTATATACAACTACTTTCATGTACATCACATGTATGTGTATACAATACATCATATTTATGTGTTCATGTATGTATAAATATGTATATATGATTACTTACATGTACATCGTATGTATGTGTACATACATGTAGATGTACATATATATACAACATATCATATTTATGTGTACGTATACGTGTATGTGTCTATGTACGTGTGTACATATATATACAACTACTTATATATATATGTATATTTATATATATGTATATGTACATGTATAATAAACTATATCGAAATGGATATGAAACTGTAAAGAAAAATAATCTTAACAAGAATCTGAAAGTATTTTTATTTTTATTATTATTAAATATGAAATATAAAAAAATAAGAATAAAGAAAAGTGCAAATAAAAGAAAAAAAAAACAGAAAAACATGTACGGTGGAAGGGAGAGGTAAGAAGAGAAGGAGTGTTTCTAAGGATAGTATGGTCATTTTGGTACAGAAAGTGTTAAGTCCAACAAGACTTTCCTGAAAGTGTTAAAAACCCATACGAAATTTAGATAAGTGTTAGACAGCCCAATTATTTCAGTAAAAAATCTAGACTTTACCTGATACAAGGTTAAGTTTATATGATATTGTGTACCAGTATAAATTGAAAGGCGTTGAAACAGAGCACCAAGTGGAATATTCTTGCTAACTTGCACAAATCCAGGACATGTTATGTCGTAGCAGCCATTCTTTTTTCCAGGTGCCTATTTGTGCATAAACCAGCATATACATAATACATATAGCATTTAGTCCATGAGAAATCGAAAAATATTGGTGCAAGCTCTTATTGGTAACTCAAAACTTACAATCCAAGAGGCGTATAAGTGAACGTGATTATTTTGATACAGTGAAGGATTCACCTGTTATATATATACATATTACAAAGTTTTGTCAAATTCATAAACAAGGAAATCTCCTGAAATCCCTCTAAAATCCCCTGAAATCATTAAAAATCAAATCCTCATACTTCCAATAACAATGGATTTTAAGTTACTTTTTCAAATCACTAGTTCAATAACACTGTATTTTAATAGGTTTTTTAAATCAATGATTCAATAACATATGATTTGATAAATTAAAACAAATCACTTTAAATGCTAGATTGAATACATCCTCTTAAAATTTTGCCTAAATTTTTAAAACTCATCCAATTGGTCCATCCAATGATGCTCATTTCTTATATTAAACAAACATTAATCCTTATCTTCATTCAAATGTGATAAACAAACAAGCCCCCCTACTAATTAATACCAAAAGAACTAGAAACTGAATTACCATCAATCCAACTGAAATGCTGGCTACTACTTTTCCTGCATCGGCCCCGCCAATTGCCATGTATGCAAGACTAAATTGATCTTGAGAGACTTGTGGATCCCAGAGGTTAAGGATTCCTTTTACACCAGAAAAACTACTAGGTCCATAGTCAACCGTTGCATACTAACAAACATAAAGAACTAAGATACTAAGAAAAAGAAAACAGAGAATATGGTTATTAGTACTCTCAGACTATGGGTTCTTACATAAACTTTTCCAGCTAAATTAGTGTTATTTGTTTCTGTTGGAAAAAAATTTGGGACATCAAGTCCCATGGATTTCATACGTTGTGCATATATAAGATTTTTCATTGTAGTCCTTCTAATAATTACTGTTCCATCCGGACAATTTATGCCCTTTGGAAGAAGCTGAAAAGAACCATCTTTCTGTGACATATTGTTGCTTCTGATCCATTCAGGTACAACTGTTGGCTTCAGCTGCATATACGTGAACATTCACCGGTTCGAAAATTCAATCATTCTTTAAACAGAGCTTTATTTTTTCTCAATTATGTAGAAAGCAAAACCTGAACAGAGTGGTTTTTGAGCAGATGGTGATCAAAGGCTAGTTGTCTTTGAATATCGATACAATCAAAAATTTCACCGTGTTCGGTCTGTTTATAAAAAAGAAAGAAAATGATTAAGATATGAACATGTAAGAACAAGGCACTCTATTAGGCCAACCTTGAAACTCTTGATTGCAGGTTTATTGACGATGTTGAGTTGCCTCTCCAGTTCTTTCTTCACTTCTTCCGATGGTACTGCTTGACGTTCCTGAGACATATTCACGACAAAAATAAGAGAGATTGTTAACAGAATTTGTAACACCAAATTGTTGGAAGTAGCCATTGATTCTCCAAAAGAGGCTCTTATCTTTCGTTTGCAAACAAAAACTGAATCAAAATATATAATCTCTCTGTATCTCAATAGATGATTTTTAAGGTTGTAGCACAATAATCAAGAAAACATTAAATTCTTTACTTTTTTTTTAACTTAAAACATCAATTATCATCCCATTAATTATGATTCAACCAATAGTAAATCAAACTGCAGAGTACAAATAGTCAAATTAAGTAAAAGTACATTTAAGTATGTATTGAAAAATGGAAAAAAATCATCTAATTTGAAACAAAAAAAAATCTCTAGAAAATCATCTATTAAGATACAGAGAGAGTATTAGTTATAGGGATAAAATCAATGAAATATGAGTGCATTAATGAAATTTATTGTCATTCATATCTCTGAGATTTAATTTAAAAACTCTGCCTATTAACACTTCAGCTAAAACTAATTTAAGCAAACAGAAAAGTTGAAAAAAAAATACATAGCAAATTTCATGTTCTAGTCCACAAAAACATTTGTATCTCCAAGATCAGCACATTTGTTTTATTTTTGAAGTTTAATGAAAAACATGTTAACTAGAATGTGCAACTTCCCGGTCCTCCATAGAAGATAGCGTCGTACCAAACTTCGGGCCGACCTGGTTTCTTTTCGGCTTTGTAACAATTTGGAGTGCTTGAGAAAGTCTTATCTGGCCTCCAAGCTTCATCTCTAATTTCATCGGGAAATGCCCACTTCCCATGCTTGGACTCTTCTCTTTCACTGGACTGTATACTTCTCCTCCCCATGATGCCAAACTTGCTCCATAGCCGTGAACAACGAGTTTGGCTAGTATCCAACTAATTCATCGTTCACCAACAACCACCAGTGTTTTGTCTGCCATCCTGATTAATCAAGCACTCTTAGATATACATTCATTCAAATGACTTAGGGAAAAAAAAAATACACATTCCTATTAGGCATTTCATGGAACTTCAACGTTCATGATTAAACAAGCACTCTTAGAATGCTTGACACATTCTTGTCCAAACGGCAAGGAACAGCCTTTCCGAGAATTGTTGTTATTTATGGTCCATTTAGGTATGGTTGTAGGCCTTAACTGCACATGATATTTAAATCCATCCACATAAAATTAGATTTGTACATGACGTAGGGAACTTGTTATATAAACTAAAACCTGAATGGTATGGTTCTTGAGCAGAGGATGATCAAAGGCTAGTTGTTTGTTAATGTCGATGCAGTCAAATATATCACCATGTACTGTCTGTTAAAACAAAAAGCAATAAACTTGATTTGATCTCACAAGAAAAGTAAATCAAAACTTACAAGGATGATATCATATTTGTAGAAAGGCGAACTTACACGGAGGCTCTTGATTGGAGGTTTATTGATATAGTTGAGTAATCTCTCAAGGTCATTTTCCTCCTCTTCCAGCGGTATTGTTCTGCGACTCTCGGAAAATACAATGAGAGATACTGCTGAAAAAATCAGCAGAAGAAGCTTTTGAGATGAACTCATGGAAACTAATGGAATTCTAAGGGACCAAGACTATTGACTATCTTCCCAAGAGATTATTGAAACAGAGCAACTATATATATATATGGTGTCACAATACTTTGATGCCATTAATACCTATCAAGAATCTGTATACAATAACTGACAAGTGGCTTTCTTTCATTTCCCCTTATGTGGATTCTAATGAAAGTCAATAAAAGATAAACTAAAGGCATTAATGAGCAAACTTTTGAGACATTTTTTTTTTCTTGTATTCTTGTGCTGACCAAATTGGTCTCAAACGAAGCTTATTGGTTTGTTTAGAACTATTAATAAGTAATAACAATTAACAACTCTGTCCTAATTTTATAGCAGTTGCTTAACCATATATAGAGAGGCTTTTACCCATTAAGAGATAAATAAATTATCATTAAAAGAACAATATGAACAGATGAATGCAATTCAACAGTAGAATCCACATTTCTTGTTAACTAAGCATTAAGTTTAAGCATTAAAAACGATGATAAATGATTAAAAATATCATATTCACATTTACAATTTGGCTACAGTTACATGATAATGCAGCCAAGAACAGAGCTTTTTCCCAATAAACATTAGCTGATGACTGATGTTAAAAGAAACATTAAGGTTTGTGCTTAAAGTTCTGAAATTCTAATATTTGCTTATTCATAAAATCACAAGTAATGGTAAATAATATTCAAATCCCTAGACATTACTCATAATGCACTGTCTTGAGTTCTAAACCCTGTAATGCAAATCTTCATATCATGGGTAATTACCCTGTGCAGCCTCCAGGACCACCATAGTAAACAGCTCTGAACCAAGGTTCCGCATCATCATGAACATACTTGGCATTATAACAATTTGGACTGCTTTGGTGTGTCAGTATAGCAAATATTTGAGGAATCAAAGTTTGTCCCGAATCATCAATGATGTTGATACCGTTTATAAAGGCTGCTTTTCCAAAACCTTCCTTTGGAAAATGCCCACTTCCCATAAGTGGACTCCTCTGTATTATTGGACTGTACACTTGACCTCCCCAAGATGATAAATGTGCTCCTTTAACTAACCCTGAGTCTATAAACAATGACTTTGGCCAATACCCAACGTTTATACCTTCAAATATAAGCCACCAATCTCCCGTGTTATGATCCTGTTCCCGATTTAAAAAAGATGAATATCCAAATGACTTAAGAGAAGATGGCACTAAAGAATATGGATTTCTTACCTGATGCAAGCTTAAGTCCATTTCTTTTTGTATACCATTATAAACTGAAACTGGTTGAAGAAGGACACCAAGTGGTATTCTCTGGCTGACTTGAACAAACCCAGGACATCTTATGTCGTAGCAGCCGGTCTTGTTATACCCATCAGCCTTTTTAAATCAACCAGACAATTGTATTGATTGGTTGCATATAAGTAGTACACGTTGTATTGTCGCTCGTGTAACCGAGCATTACAAAAAAAAACAAATCACTAATTTTAATTATATTGTCTTCTCTAATCATTATTTGTACTTCTAATTGTATATCATTGTTGGGAAAATTTACCCAATATTCTTTGTGTGAGTAAGATGGGAATTAGACAACTAAAATTTCAAGACCAACTATTTTTATTATTATAAAAGATTTAGTACAAGAGTAGTTTTCAAGTGAACTCTCTTTTTGGTGTTTCTTAGGCTTTTCTTGTTGGATTGGTTACAAATGACACCAACCACTTCTATTTATACTAGTGGTGGCTTAACTCCTAGATTATTCTAGATTATTCTCTAAACATCACTTATGCTCTAACATATTCTAGAATTATCTCCAAGCCCTATCCTAAGATAACTTATCATGATAATTCTAGAGACTTCTAATTCTCCATACTTATGCATAATATTCTCCATAGTTCTAGAAGTTTCTTCATTCTTCCATAATTAATCTTGATCTTCTCTAACATTCTACAATCTTCTCCATAATTCTAGAATTGTCTTCACTTTTCTATGATTTGTTTTGGGCTAATGGGGGGAATATCCAACAAATCTCCCCCTTCCCGACTTAGCCCGAAGTTGTCACGATTCCGATGCCTTGACAACAGTCTTCAAACTTTTTGACTGGCAACACCTTTGTCATAATGTCTGACCATTTTTTATCTGTGTGTACCTTGTCGAGATGTAGGAGTTTCTCTTCCAGAACTTCTCGAATCCAATGATGACGTATATCAATGTGCTTTGAGCGGGAGTGCAATGTTGAATTCTTTGCTAAGTGAATAGCACTCTGGTTATCACATAGCATTATATACTTGTCTTGCTTAACTCCAAGCTCAAGCAAGAAGTTCTTCATCCATAACATCTCCTTGCAAGCTTCAGTGGCTGCGATATACTCTGCTTCAGTAGTAGACAAGGCAACACACTTTTGTAGCTTTGACTGCCAGGAAACAGCTCCCCCTGCAAATGTAATAACATACCCTGATGTTGATTTCCTGGAATCTTTTTCGCCGGCCCAATCTGCATCAGTATAGCCATTTAACTCAAGCTTCCCATTTCCAAAGCATAAGCATCTTTTAGTAGTGCCTCGTAGATAACGTAGTATCCACTTAACTGCTTTCCAGTGCTCTTTTCCTGGATTGGCTAGGAAGCGACTCACAACTCCAACTGCATAGGCGATATCAGGTCTTGTACACACCATGGCATACATAAGACTACCAACTGCTGATGCATATGGGGTAGTCTTCATTTCGTCTTTCTCTATCTCACTTGTCGGACTTTGCTCCGTACTTAGCTTGAAATGTCCAGCAAGTGGAGTATTTACCGGCTTCGCCTTCTGCATGTTGAATCTCTCCAACACCTTTTTGATATATCGTTCTTGGGATAGCCATAAAAGCTTCTTTGGTCTATCACGAGTGATCTTCATCCCAAGAATCTGTCTTGCTGGCCCCATGTCTTTCATGGTAAAACACTTGCTCAAATCTTTCTTTAGAGCATCTATCTTTATGTGGTCATGACCCACAATCAACATATCATCTACATAAAGTAGAAGTATGAGATAGTCACCGCTAGCGTACCTCTTCATGAAGACACAATGGTCATTCTTGGTTTTCTTGAAGTTATGATCCATCATAAAAGAGTCAAACTTCTTGTACCATTGTCTTGGGGCTTGTTTAAGACCATACAAGCTTTTCTTCAATCGGCATACCATGTTTTCTTTACTTGGGACCTTGAATCCTTCAGGTTGATCCATGTAGATATCCTCCTCTAGGTCACCATGGAGAAATGTCGTCTTGACATCGAGTTGTTCAATCTCCAAATCTAGAGCCACTGCTAGACCAAGAACTACTCGGATAGAAGACATTTTCACCACCGGAGAGAATATCTCTTCAAAGTCTATCCCTTTCTTTTGGTTGAATCCTTTCACGACCAACCGAGCTTTGTATCTAGGCTTTGAGCTCCCATCTTCAGATTTTATCCGGTACACCCATTTGTTCTTAAGAGCTCTCCTTCCTTTCGGTAATTTCACCAACTCATAGGTGTGATTCTCATGCAAGGACTCAATTTCATCTTGCATGGCTTTTATCCATTCATCCTTATAAGTATCGACTATAGCTTCTTCATAGCTTTCATGCTCCCCCTCATCTGTGAGAGTCACATATTCAGCAGGAGTATATCTTGTGGATGGTATCCTACCTCTGGTTGACCGTCTTAGTTCAACCTGTCTTCTATAACTTCGTCACCATTATCATATGAAGTACTAGCACCTTCTTTAGTATCAACATCATCATTCTCGACCGCTTCTTCTGTATCCTCATATGATTGGTCAGGATCTATGTTTTTCCTAATCCTTAGCTTTGGTTTCTCCGATCTTTTTATGTCTTCAATAGTTTGGTCTTCGAAGAACACAACATCTCTGCTTCTGATAATCTTTCTATTTGTCGGATCCCAAAGTCGATAACCAAACTCATCTCTTGGTGAACCAAGATATATGCACTCCTTGGTCTTGGAGTCTAGCTTAGCATGTTCATCCTTAGGGATGTGAACAAATGCCCTACATCCAAACACCTTCAAATGATTATAAGAAACCTTCTTTCCTGACCATACTTCTTCTGGAACATCACCATCCAAGGGAACTGATGGTGTAAGGTTGATGATATCAACTGCGGTCATTATAGCTTCTCCCCAAAACGATTTTGGTAACTTTGCATGAGAGAGCATACATCGAACTCTTTCTCCAATTGTTCGATTCATTCTCTCTGCAACACCATTTAATTGTGGTGTCTTAGGAGGAGTCTTCTCCATCCTGATTCCATGAATTTTGCAGAATGCCTCAAAGGGTCCTCGGTACTCACCACCGTTATCTGATCGAACACACTTGAGTTTTTGGCCCGTCTCTCGTTCTACTCGGGCCACAAACTCCTTGAAAGTATCAAGAACTTGATCTTTCGATTTCAGTAGACGTACCCATACTTTCCTTGAGTGATCATCGATGAAAGTCACAAAATATGATGCACCACCCATCGATTTCTCAGACATTGAGCATACATCGGTATGGATGAGGTCAAGGATGTGTTTTCTTCTCACATGTACAGAAGATCTTTGGAAAGCGACTATGTGTTGTTTTCCAGCTAAGCAATCAGAGCACGGTTCGAGAGATATACCGCTCACATCAGGGAGGTATTTCTTTTGAGCGAGGATATTTAGACCCTTCTCACTCATATGGCCAAGCCTCCCGTGCCATAACTCCATGTCAGCATATGCAACGTTTACCTCCTCCTTGCAGAGCGTAGCTTGTGTCACATATAATGATCCTTCTTTCTTTCCTCGAGCCATGACCAAGCTTCCTTTGGTTAGTTTCCATTTTCCTTCACCAAAGTGATTGTCTAAACCAATATCGTCGAGCTTTCCAGTTGATATAAGATTGAGACGCATGTCAGGGACATGTCTCACATCCTTGAGAACTAGCTTACATCCAGTGTTTGATGTAAGGATGACGTCCCCCTTTCCAACAATCTTACTTCTTCCTTGATTTCCCATTTGTACATTACCAAAGTTACCTCTTTGGTAGGTAGCGAAGAAGTTTTCATGCGGGGTGACATGAAAGGAAGCACCAGAGTCGATGATCCATGAAGTATCATCAGAGGCGATGTTTATAGGATTGTATTCTCCAACAAGATATACATCTTTATCCTCGTCTGCCACAGTAATGGTCTTGTCGTCATGCCTCTTTGTGGGGTTAAATCGGTCTGGTTTGATGTTACCCATTTGTTGATCTTTCTTGAAGAATCGACATTCTGGTTTTCGATGACCCGCCTTGCCACAATAGTAGCATGTTACTCTAGGACGTGATTTAGAACGTCCTCGAGATTGATCTCGACCTCGAATTCTGTTATGTCCACGTGTTTCATCTCTACCCTGTCTATCTATGACATTCGCCTCCGACTGAGTGCTCAAACCTCGTTCCTTCCTTCTAATTTCTTCATTTAGAAGACTATCACCGATGGTATCCATGGTAAGTTTTCCATCTGGTGCCGAGTTACTGAGAGTAACAACTAGTGTGTCCCAGCTCTCTGGCAACGAGCTAAGGAGTAGAAGGACTTGCATCTCGTCTTCGATCTTCAAGTCGACCTTGTTAAGCTGATTTACGAGCCCCTTGAAATTGTTCAAGTGCTCCATCATGCTTTGGCCATCCTTATACTCCAACTTTACCAATCGTCGAGCAAGAAGAGCTTTGTTTCGAGGCGTTTTCTTTTGAATCATGGACTCAAGTTTTGTCCATAATTCAAAAGCATTTGTATATGTAGAGACATGTTCGAAAAGAGATCGGTCAATGTACTTACGAATTACAGCGACCGCTTTTCGATTAAGAACCTCCCATGCCTTATCATCCTTTCCTTCTGGCTCGTTCTTCATGATGATGGGTTCATGCAAATCCTTGCAGTAAAGGTGATCTTCCATCATCGGTTTCCAATATGAGTAGTTGTCCGCCGTGAGTTTGAACATGTCACCTTCAACGGTAACGATAGCCTCCATCTTGATTCGCACAAGATATAGATATTATACGTAACCTGGCTCTGATACCACTTGTTGGGAAAATTTACCCAATATTCTTTGTGTGAGTAAGATATGAATTAGACAACTAAAATTTCAAGACCAACTATTTTTATTATTAGAAAGGATTTAGTACAAGAGTAGTTTTTAAGTGAACTCTCTTTTTGGTGTTTCTTAGGCTTTTCTTGTTGGATTGGTTACAAATGCCACCAACCACTTCTATTTATACTAGTGGTGGCTTAACTCCTAGATTATTCTAGATTATTCTCTAAACATCACTTATGCTCTAACATATTCTAGAATTATCTCCAAGCCCTATCCTAAGATAACTTATCATGATAATTCTAGAGACTTCTAATTCTCCATACTTATGCATAATATTCTCCATAGTTCTAGAAGTTTCTTCATTCTTCCATAATTAATCTTGATCTTCTCTAACATTCTAGAATCTTCTCCATAATTCTAGAATTGTCTTCACTTTTCTATGATTTGTTTTGGGCTAATGGAGGGAATATCCAACAATCATGTTGTACTGCTATTTGGACCATCAAAAAATGTGTACGGTCTTGTGTTACCAATCGGACCCAACACATTCATAGCATTCAAATTCGAAATCTACTAGCGCAAACTCTAGAGATTCAAAACTTACAGTCCAATAGGTGTATAAGTGAATGTGATCTTGGTATAGCAATGGATTCACCTGCAGTATATATGTTTTCAAACATTTTTCTCAAATTTACATTCTTGTGAGTTTTGGAGAATAGGGAACGAACAAGAAACTAGACTCACCATCCACCCAACTGAAATGCTGGCAAAATGTTCATTACGGCCTCCACCAATAGCCATGCTTGCAAGACTAACTTGATGTTGAAACACTTGTGGATCCCACAGGTTAAGGTTTCCTTTTATGCCATAAACGGTGTCCTCATAGCTGGCCGTTGCAAACTAATATCCGTAGAGAACAAATAAACTAAGAAAACAGAAGCAGAGAAATGGTTCTTTTTGACCGCAAAGTAAGGTTCTTACATGATATCCAGTTAAATCAGTGTTCTTTCCCTCTGGAAGAAAATGTCTCGGGCCACTGAATCCAATGGATTTTAAACGTTGTTCGTGTATAAGATCTTGCATTGTAGTCCGTTTAACAATAACTGTTCCTTCTGGACAATTTATGCCCTCTTGCAGAACATGAAAGGGACCAACTTTCTGTGAAATGTTGTTTCTTGTGATCCATTTAGGCACAGTTGTTGGCTTCACCTGCATGTATGCCAATGAGTTCACAAATTCATTCATATTTATATTTATGGTTAAAGACTTTGTAGAAAGGAAAACCTGAACAGAGTGGTTTTTGAGCAGATGGTGATCAAAGGCTAGTTGCTTGTGAATATCGATACAATCGAATATTTCACCATGCTTAGTCTGCTCAAAAGAAATATTTCATCAGTGTAATGCAAGTAATAGAACAAATGCAGGCCATTTTGCCAAACCTTGAAAGTTTTGATTGGAGGTTTGTTGATAGCTTTGAGTTGCCTCTCAAGCTCTTTCTTCTTTTCTCCTGATGGTATTTCTTGGTTTTCCTGAGTTGTATCAGCGACTAACATAAGAGAAATTGTTACCATAATCAGTAACACAAGATTATTAGAGGAACCCATTGTACAAAAATGATACTCCAAAAGTCGGAGGCTCTTATCTTTCTTTTGTAAATGAACAATGAACCAAAACAATTAGTTATAATCAGTTACTTTTTATGGAATCAAATCAATAAAAAGTAGGGGAATTAATGAAATTTATTGCTATACATAAATGTTAAAGAAAATTAAAAGGAAAAGATCTGAAATATAACTCTCAATATTATACTGAGATACAAAGTTATCTCCCTAAACAAAAGCAAACAGAAAAATTGTAAAGAAAACTATAAATTAATCCCATAATCTTTTTTAACACAAATGAATCACCTGTATACCTCCATCAATCCAAGAAAAAGTGAAAACAAAATCAGAACATCCATTTTATTCATATAACCATAAATAATGCTTAAATTCTTAAGATCTTTTAACTCTTCAGATCATAATTTTCCAGTGCATCCTCCAGGACCTCCATAGAAAACAGCTCTCATCCAAGGATCATCTTCATTATGAATGTACTTTGCTTTATAACAATTTGGACTAGTCTCATGTGTCTTTATTGTATAGATTTGTGGAATCAAAGCTGTTCCCCAACCATCGATGATGTTTATACCGTTTATAAAGGCCGCTTTTCCAAGACCTTCGTTTGGAAAATGCCCACTTCCCATAACTGGACTCCTCTCCGCTAATGGAGAGTACACTTGACCTCCCCAAGATGCTAAATGTGCTCCTTTAGCTAACCCTGAGCCCATGAACAATGCGTTCGGCCAATATCCAACATTCTCGCCCCCAAATACAAACCACCAATTTTCCGTGGCACGATCCTGTTCCGATTTTAAAAGGATGAATATCCAAATGGCTTAAGAGAAAAAATCACAAGAGAATTATGAAGTTTTTTACCTGATGCAACTTCAAGTCGATTTCAAACTGTTTACCATTATAAATTGAAGTTGGTTTAATCAGAACACCAAGTGGTATATTCTTGCTGACTTGCACAAAACCAGGACATCTAATATCGTTGCAGCTGGTCTTATATCCATCTGCCTGCTCGAATCAACCACCATATATATAACTTTTTAAGACCCCAGGAAGTTTTAAAATTAAAATACTAGCGTAAACTCAGAAAAGTTACTCAAAACTTACAGTCCAGTAGGTGTACAAGTGAGCGTGACCTTCTTGGTACAACAACGGATGAACCTGCAGTATATATGTTTCCAAACAATTTTCTCGACTTTTGTAAGAAAAAAACACTAATTTATACAGAAACAACCAGAAACTAGACTTACCATCCACCCAACTGAAATGCTAGCTATTTGTCCCAAACGGACTCCAGCAATAGCTTGCAATACTAACTTGATCTAGTGACACTGTTGGATCCCAAAGGTTAAGGTTTCCTTTTACTCCAGAAACGGTGCTATGTGTATAGTCGATCGTTGCAAACTAATATCCATATAATAAAGAAACTAAGAAAATGGAACCAGAGAAATGGTTTTTGAGACTGCAAAGCAGAAGATAATGTGCTTACTTGATGTCCAGTTATATCATCTCCCTTTGCATGAACATGTCTTGGGCCATTAAATCCAATGGATTTCAAATAATGTGCTTGCAGAAGATCTTGCATTGTAGTCCTTTTAACAATTACAGTTCCATCTGGACAATGAATGTCCTCTTGCAGAAGCTGAAACAGACTAACTTTCTGTGAAATGTTGTTTCTTGTGATCCATTGAGGTACAGTCGTTGGCTTCAGCTGCATATACACACCAATGCATTCACAAAATCATTCTATAAGGAGTTTTGTTTCCCATATATAGTAAGGGTGTAGAAAGAAAAACCTGAACAGAGTGATTTTTGAGCAAATGGTGATCAAAGGCTAGTTGCTTGTGAATATCGATACAATCGAATATTTCACCTTGTTCAGTCTGTTCAAAAGAAAAATTGAAAAAGGGTCTCTATAAGTAGGGGCATGTTCGTTTACTCATCTGGCATTTATATTCAAATGGTTCATTTATTGGAATGAATCATTTCTATTCAAATGATCTAATTTGGTTCAGCCAAATAACTTTTGAAAACAAATCCTACATTTTAAAAAACTCATCCAAATGGTTCATTTGAATGGTGTTCAATTCTTACACTAAACGAACATCAATTCTCCTCTTCATTTAAATGAACAAACGAAAAGCCCCTAATTGTACTCATACATTCATTTCGTGTTTCTTCAGCCGTGATCCAAGCAGGTATGAAGAAAGCTAACCTTGAAACTCTTGATTGGAGGTTTGTTGATAGCTTTGAGTTGTCTCTCCAGTTCTTTCTTATCTTCTTCTGATGGTATTGATCGGCGTTCTTTAGCTGCATCCACAACTAAACTAATAGCAATTGTTATCAGAATTAGTAACACAAGATTATTAGAGGAAGACATTGTAAACAGTGATATTCCAAAAATCAGAAGCTCTAATCTTTCTTGTGTAAATGAACCAAAAGAATCAGTCATATTTGAAGAACTTAAAGTCAAAGTAACTGCCTATGATCCTTCCATGGAACCAATTCAACAAAAAGTTAATGCTGAGATAAGAGTTTGACTACCAACAAACAAATATGTAATGGTTAGAGAAACTTAAAAGGAAATGATCTTAGGTTTGACTCTGCATATTAGTCCATACATATTAAGCTCAGAAGATCCATTTTATTTTATTCATCTCAAACTGTAAAAACAGAGAATAGTTTAACGTGCAACGATCTTATAAACGTTTTTTACTAGAATGTACAGGTCCTCCATAGTACATAGAAGTAGAATAAACAGGACCTACATGTCCACTCGTTATGAGGCTGTAACAATTTGCAGCGTACACTTGTTCTCCCCATGATACTCTACTTGCTTCATGACCTAAACCTGAATCTGTGAACAACCATTTTGACCAGTACACGTTCGTTGTTCACTTCCAACCACCAATCTCCTAAACTTTCTTCCTAAAAACACAATGCACCTCCTCTTTAACAAAGCCGTATCTAATGGAACGTAACACTCATATGAGGAATGTTATACCTTATACATTTTGATGCTTAATTCAAATTGTTCGCCACCGATTACAGAAACTGGCTCAAGAAGGAAGCCATTTCTTAAACCCATCTGCCTGTTTTTGAATCAGAAAACACAAAGTGATGACTGGACCAGGCCAATATGGTTGATTTGTTAGAGTTAGGGTTTGGTCGATCTCCTCTACCACTATATATACACTGATTAGGGTTTATGCTCGATTATTATCAATAGTTCAGACAAACCAATCAAGAACATCAAGAACACAAAGTGATGACAAAAACCACAATGACGCACAAAAAAACACCTTTAAAGTCAGATTCAGACAAACTAATTAACAACATCAAGAAAGCTAAATCAAAACACAAGAAACTTGTCAGATGTTCAAGAATCAAACTCTACATTACCTTTTAATGTATTCAATACATAAAAAAAAAAAGTACGATTTTGAGAAACGATATAGTCCAAGATATTATGTAAAATTTGAGAATCAAAAAACACGAAGCAATTGCATAACTCTTCGCTTACTGAAAGTAAATTAGCAAAGGACCCAGACAGTATCGATGTTTCCATTGCATCAATTGGTATCAGAGCCACGCTTAGTTGGTCAACATCATCATGAATTAAAATTGAAGAGCGATGCGTTGCTCTGACACCAATCGACGTTATGGAAACCGAGCGATTAAAACTATTGAATTACTGACAATAATCGACCATAGCCCTAATCAGTGTATATATATAGTGGTAGAGGAGAACGACCAAACCCTAACTCTAACAAAGCAACCATATTGGCCTGGTCCAGTGGCCCATTAACAAAATAACTACATTGGGCTAATCAGTGTATAATGTTTCGATTTTTTTTTTTTTCACTAACATACTTGTTTTATTGATCAAGGAAATATATGTGTTTTCGGAAAAAAAAAAAAGAAGAGAAGTATATGTGATGACCGGACAAATAAAACAAATACTATATATTATATATTACATGTACCCGTCAATCAATAGAGAACCGAAGTACTAACACTAAAGAAAACTATTTTCGTTAACTGCGCATTTCTAGCTAGTACGTCTGTTCTCGAATTCTATTCTCGGGGACAATGGATTAAGCTGAATTCCAAAAAACTTTTTTGAAATTCTTTGAACTCTTCCAATTCTGGCATTTTAACCATCTCTTTCACCTCTTTAGAATTCGATATAAACAAAATTGTTCACAGATTGGAGTCCTCTTAATTTTTATTACTCTTAAGTTTTAGTGGTTATAAATCTTTGTCTTGATTTATAGTAGTTAAGTTAACTTTATGTTGGACATAAAGTTTGCTTCACATCATGAATTTTATACTTAGATATCAATTTTTTTAGTTTGATTGCAAATTTATTGGTTTTTATGGAACTTGATATACATATATGTATATGTCCTATTTCAATCATTTGAAATTTATTTTAGGTAATATATTGATGAAGCTTTGGTAGACATTCAACATTTTCGATGTCATCTCCGATTGTAGGGCATTATGGACGGTCGATGTAAGGTGTATAATATGAATATCCTTTAACCCTTACACAATTAACATAAACAATATATTGGAAAGGTCAACATCAAATGAGTTGTAACCTTGTAATATATATGTTTTCACAAACTATATAGCATTTGCTTAATCTTTATGTCCACTTCATTATGTTGGATAGATCCATACATTTGTTTTCGCGGTTGTCCAGTCCATTTCACCTACCTACCCCACTTTTATTGTAAAAATCATTTTCAACTTAATTATGTTCGAAGACTTACTAAATAAAATACGTTTACAAAATTAAACTAATATGTATCATAAATCATAGCTAAAATGAGTTTTTAGTGTTATCTATATAAATTTTTGTAAGTACTAATGATTTCACTCTATCTATTATTTTTTTTTTGTTAATATATTATATATACATTAAATCAAGTGTAAGCGGTTTGGTGATTGTCCTGTAAAACAATTATATCGAGCCCTCCTTCGTCGGCCAAGGAGAGTTCATCTACAGCCCGGTGAGGTCTTGGACCTCTATTTAAACTTCTTTCATAACGGGTATGAAGAGATCTTTATCATACTCTTTTCTTATCGGGAAGAAATCGTTTTCATCTTCCTCCTTTTACCAGGAGAGAACTTTTCCATCGTCGCAATATAGAAGATAATTCCCAACATACTCATCGTTTTGTCTTCTTGCGTAGCGGTCACACTCCAAACTAAATTGCATTTCGTTATTTAAAAAAAATAGAAAAGTTTGAAATCTATAAAAAAAAAAAATATAATATTGCCTAAGTGGACCAACTATATAACCAAGAGCTCATCATTCACTTTCTTTCATATCCCTCAAGTAAAAAAAGCATGGAAGGCAAAGAAGAGGACGTGAATGTGGGAACTAACAAGTTCCCGGAGAGGCAACCGATCGGTACGGCAGCTCAGACGGAGAGCAAGGACTATCAAGAACCACCTCCGGCACCGTTTTTCGAACCCGGCGAGCTCAAATCATGGTCCTTCTACAGAGCCGGTATAGCCGAGTTCATCGCCACTTTCCTTTTCCTCTATATCACCGTTTTGACAGTCATGGGAGTCAAAAGAGCTCCGAATATGTGCGCTTCCGTCGGAATCCAAGGAATCGCTTGGGCTTTTGGTGGCATGATCTTCGCTCTTGTCTACTGTACTGCTGGAATTTCAGGTCAGGATTTACTATTGTTTTCAAATTTTGTTTAATTTCTCAAATCTTAGAATGAAAGAAATCTGGAATTATAATGAATTTGATAGGAAAGATTTCCTGAATTCTTGGCTGTATCGAAAAATCATCTGAGTTTGAGTGATTTATTTTAAAAAATTGTACTCACAAATTTGCCAATTTACTAGTTTATATCCAAGACTCGTCTAATTTAAAACTTGATTGGTAAAGATCTCATGCAAAGCCTAGAGATCGTTGGTTTGAGTAAAGCTTGAGACAAAACTTATATTACATGCTGTAGGGGACATCAAAACTTCTTAGTAATTCAAAAAAAGAAATGGAACTTGGAGTGATATCCCTTAGAAAATTGTGGATGTTGAAAAGAAAAAAATTGTAGAAAAAAAATTACTGATTCATATCGAAGAATTGTATGATTTCGAAACTTCTAGTAATTAGTTTTTTTTTCTGCAAGAACACAATCTGATTGTTACTTATGTGGTGAATCGGTTTTGCAATCATACAGGGGGACATATTAACCCAGCGGTGACGTTCGGTTTGTTCTTGGCTAGGAAGCTGTCTTTAACAAGAGCTCTCTACTACATATTAATGCAATGCCTTGGAGCCATTTGTGGTGCTGGTGTGGTCAAGGGTTTTCAGTCAGGACCATACCAGGCGAATGGTGGTGGAGCCAACGTGGTGGCTCATGGCTACACAAAAGGTTCAGGTCTTGGTGCAGAGATTATTGGAACTTTTGTTTTGGTCTATACTGTTTTTTCAGCTACGGATGCTAAGAGAAGTGCTAGAGACTCCCATGTCCCTGTATATTGCTAATTCCCTTATTCATGGTTGAGTTCATATTCTCGGCGTAGAACGTAACTTATGTGTTTTTGGTCACCGAACGTTCACAGATCTTGGCTCCTCTTCCAATTGGGTTTGCAGTCTTCTTGGTGCATTTGGCCACCATCCCAATCACTGGAACCGGTATTAACCCGGCCAGGAGTCTTGGAGCTGCCATTATCTACAACAAGGATCATGCTTGGGACGACCACGTAAGTTTTGTCTTTAACCACAGAAACGCGTGTGCTAAGTCTGATAAGGATGAATTGCATTAACGTCGAGTATTTAAAAACGAATCTTAAAAATCTGCTCTTTGATCTGTTGTTTGTTATGTTTGTTCAGTGGATCTTTTGGGTCGGTCCATTCATTGGTGCTGCTCTTGCTGCTCTGTACCATCAAATAGTCATCAGAGCCATTCCTTTCAAGTCCAAGTCATAAAGCGTCCCAGGTCTTCTCTGATCATTACAATCATTAAGCTAAGTATGTATCAATATTTCATTGTAAGTGCATTCCTCTTGTTTCATATGTTCTCATATGTGATTTTCTATATTTATATGCCAATGGAGTATGATCTTGTGACATTGTATAAGTGTAAATTATTATGTCCCATTGGAATTTGATGTTGTTACATTGTGTTGTATGTGTAAATATAATTATTATGTCAATGGAATTGTATTTTGTTCCCTTACAGTGTACAATGTGTAAGCTAAGAACAATGTTACTGGATTACTGAGACGATATTGTACTCTGTTTTGTTTTCAACTAAGTTTTATTGAACTTGGTCTCAATAGTCTTTCGTTTTCCTTTCATGTTCAGCCGAGAATACATGTTTTTTCTTTGCTAAGAATATAAATTAACAAAACATCAGATGATACTCTTCAAACCTATCTTATTAGTCTTATGCCTAAAAATAATTAAAAGCATGGAAGCCAAAACAGTCAAAATCGTAGAAATCTTAAGCTTAGAAATTTTAAATGCTTGAATACAACGCAAAAAAAGTTGGTATGACTTTTGCAAAAACCAAGAGCGTAGATGGTGCCTTGAAACTAAAAAAAATTCAAAGTCCCGGCTCAAAGACTGTCCTCTTAGTCAAAGAACCAGGGGAAATTGAACAAGTGTAGACCTTGCACTACATTGTCATTGGAGCTACACAATCCAAATTGAACCGAAATGGGCATACTCACTCTCTACCAAGACCATAGTCCGATGTCGACTAGCACATAGCCTAACAACACAACGACGTACCATACTTATTCTACTGGTTCTATGATAATGGGCATATCAAGAGACAAATGCAACAACCTTCCTCGGGTCAATGAAATTGGATATGTGGAGACTATATATGTTTGGCTTGTAACAAAAGAAGATTGCTTCTTGCTTCTTTTTCGAAATCCTTAAAAATGTCATGAAAATAGTTTATACTCTCCATTTAAATTTTAAAAAAATTTCCTCCTACAACAAGTGTTTATACTAACAGATTAGTTAACTCCACTAAATTGACATTTAGGATTAACAGTGGTGAATGGTGAACTAGTGGATCAAGGGGAAAAAGGAAGTTGGCTAACGTCGAAAATCTTACAGAAAATAATACAAAACCCCTAATTAGACCAATGGATGATAACGATGATGATATAATTTTAGCTTATAAATATGAATATTTTGTTAAATTTTGATCTTAAATGCTCAAAGTTTATTAGGTTTATTGTGGCCACGTATTTTTGATTGATCCATCAACAAAAATAGTAATATTACTTAATGGTTAAGAGAGTTTGGCTTATAGTCATCCCACTTTATGAAGTATGGAACTCTTATCGATATTTGAACCAACTAAGAGAGGTTTCTTAATCGCCAAGTTCCAACAAAAAAACATGAAGCCCAAATTTTTGAAAAAAGACTCGCAACCAACATTTTGAATTGATATGAAACTATAAAGCTTCAAAGATCCAAATTCACGAAATAATAAAAAGAATACTTCTTCATTTTTGAAATATAAAATTTGAGAAAAAGGTAAAGTCATTCATCAAAATTCAAAAGTGATGATATTAAAGCAAGTGAAGACGCATACATTATCACATCAAAAGTAGGAAACACCAAGAAATTAGATAAGAAGATGGGTTCATTGCTCAAATCCCACAGAAATCAGGTAATATGACTAGAATCATATAAAACTCTTTTTTATTACTGGCATTTTTTTAATACCCAGCGTGCCCTTTTGTTACGTTGTAACAAAAAACGTAATTACAAAAATGTCATAGCCACGTAAGCAACCACGTAGGAAATCGCTGACGTGTATTAATGAACTCAGCCGTAAAGCGCTACGGCTAAGTTATGGTTACGTTGCGGCTGAGTTAAAAAACGCGGCTGACTTATGAGAGATCGTCTGACTTACAAACATAAATCAACCGTTAGTTACGGCTGATTTAAAGAAATCTGGCTGACTTATGAGATAACAGCTGACTTACGAACATAAATCAACCGTTAGTTACGGCTGATTTACAAAAATTTGGCTGACTTACAAACATAAATCAGCCGTTAGTTACGGCTGATTTACAGAAATCTGGCTGACTTATGAAATAATGGCTGACTAACGAACACAAGTTACGGCTGAGTTATACAACGGCGGGCTGATTTGTGGAAAATTGGCTGAGTTTTAGATAAGAGACAGCTGAGTTATGCTCTCCGGTTGGCTGACTTATGAGAGGTAGTTACGGCGGACTTACGTAAATCAGCCGTAATTGGCTGGGTTAACAATAACTCAACCTGGTTACGGCTGACTTATTAGCGAAACATTAATTATTAGAATAGCATTCATTTGACGGCTGATTTATTTGACAATACGGCTGACTTAATATTTCCTAGCCTAATTACGGCTGATTTATTAGCGAAAGATTAATTACTAAAATACTATTCATGTTGCGGTGGACTTACATTATACTTGATGGCTGGTTTATTAATGGCTGAGTTATGTGTTTGTTTGGCAGCTGATTTACCGATATTCCATGTCATCAGCTCTTATTTTCCATGTCACCAGCTCTTACAAATTAGGATTCTTCATCTACGACTTTCTTCTTATTCTTCTTCATCTACCTTTTTCATTATTTTCATTCATCAGAGATCTTATGGATCCGGTAATTATTGTTTCCGGTAACTGGGTTAAGAAACACAGATATGTATTCAACGCCGACGGTAGAGGGTGTAGAGTTGTGCATATAGATGAGAAAACAACACTAGACGAACTTGCGAAGATAGTACTCGATGATTACGGATTAAAGGAGTCGAGCCATCAGATTCAATTGAGCTACATGGTCTCGAATAAAGCTTTGAAAACAATGGCGCACGATACTCCACCAATTTACCTCTCCAATACTCGACAGTTGCAAGTTTTTTTAAGCTTTAGAAAAATTGAACACTTACGTCTTTGTGTGGAGATTACGGAGAATGAAATTAGTCGGAATGACGGAGCGAGAGAGAATAATAAAAGTTTATTCACTTATAGCTCAGAAGTTGAATCTAGATCTGAAGATTACGGTGGGAGTTATGATGCTTTCAATTTGGAAGATGAAGTAGAAGAAGAAGATAAAGTAGGCGAAGAAAATGAAGTAGTCGAAGAAAATGAAGTAGGCGAACAAGACAAAGAAGATGATGAATTTGACAGCCGATTTGATATGTTCGACGACTCGGATGGTGAGTCATCTCAAGATGATAACTTCAGTTTATATGAAGACGAAGATTCACCGACACTACCTCCTAAGAAGAGACCTCATAACTTGTCGATGAGCGAATCCAAAGGGAATCCGGACACTACAAGAAAACAGAGAAGTTACGACGCTCAATGGCGTCACAAAAGCGTCGCAAAACAGGTGTTTGCGAAGCTTTTGTGACGAAACAAAAGCGTCGCTAAAAAACCGTCGCAAATCTAAACCGTCGCACATTCGTCACAAATTTGTGACGCTTTGGAGACGAATAAAAAAGCGTCACAAATTTGCGATGATTTTGAGATGATCCTAAAGCGTCATAGATATGCGACGGTTTAGTGACGATACAAAAGCGTCATATATTTGTTATGAAATTGTGACTCTCTTATTCCGTCATAAATTAGCAACACTATTGTGACGGTAAAATTCGTCACAATTGCGACGAATTTGTGACACCATTTCATAAATTCTTTTGCTCTTATTTCATCACAAAAGTGTCTAATTTGTGACAAAATAAAAATGTTTAATTGATTTTTGAAACACACACCAAAATGTTTGAAATGTAAAAGAAATTAAACTAAAACCATAATTTACAAAAGCCAAAAGAGTAATGAGATTACAAAAGAACATAAAACACTTTCAAAAATGTTTAGAGTTGAACGGATCCGATACACAAGTTATCGGCGTTTGTCTTAGTACACTGAAACAAGAAAAGAATAAAGGAAAACAATTATTATCTGGTTGAACAACCATTCGCAAATCACAGTTGAAAGTGAAAGCAAGATGAAACTGAAAAAGCAAGAAGAAAGCAAAGTAGAAACAAACATAGGCAGAAGAGATTTTCAGAATACCTTGAGAAAAATGGCATTCTTTTCATCGAGGGTCAGAGTCCGTTGAGTAGAGCGTTGAGAACCACTATTAGATGAAATAGATGGGCCGTCTCCATCATCCATATGTTGAGCTATCTCCTTATCATACGCCTCACAAACTGCTTGAGCTTTGTTGTCAACAAAGCTCTCATCTGATTTGGTGTGTGTTCGCTTGAAGACTTCGCCATATGAAACTGGTCGGCCTAACTCTCCCTCCTACATATAAATAGAAGTGTTAAGTTTGTTCTACAAATTTAGAATAACTTAACTGATATGAAAGAAACTATAGAGATATTACCATCTGTTGTTGAATCCGCATGAACGATTTCTGACCCGCAACGTGTTTTGCAAGTCCTAAACCATCACGGTCGGAGTTGCGGCAGTTGGAAGCAGTCGTACTCCTCTCGATGGCCTCATCAGTCTCCCAAAAGGTGCACATTTCTGGCCAGAGATCATCGCCGATCCAATAGGGTTGTCCAGGTCCGTGTCTAGCTTGACTAACAATTCCTTTGAGCCGAGTCTTCACTACCCTGAAGAAATTCTCCCTGATCAATGGAGTAAGCGCATGGTCCCAGTTGTACATCTGCTACAGAAGAAAGGAGAAAGAAGATGTTAGTTATCTGTTGAACAAGTTACATAAGTGTACAAAGAAATAATTTTGGCTTTCTTACCGCAAATGTTCGGAACCATAGCTCTCGTACATGATCCCGCGTACGCTTCCAGCTATACCACATACCCGTAAAGTTATGCCTCACGATTCCAGGAATCACTCGACCCAGTACTCCGTCGTCGCGGTCAAACCTCAAGTACATAAGCAAAATAAAATCAGAAGATAAGTACATACTAACCAGCAATAATTAACCTAAGCAGTATGTAAACATATAAGCAGCAACTGTACATGAACCTAATGAACCTAATGGTGTATCAGTATATTAACCTAAATACATAAACAAAAAAGCATTATGTAGAAGTGAAAACATTACCAGATGGACTCGTAGTCTGGGCTTGGATGCTCAGACAACCGCATGAGCTGCTCTCTACCAGGAAGATGGAGAAGGGCATCGAGGAGAGCTTCGAAGTCTTGGCCCTCTGGATTTGGTTGATTGGCTTCTTATTCTCCTTCATGAAACTGGAAGTTAGGAAACTGGAAGTCGTTGTTGTCGTCTTCTTCATATTGGTCATCATATTCCTCATCGACTCTGTTCTGAGGAGGAGGCAGAGACGTTGTAGTTTCAATCCCCAACTGGAGTGTAGGTCTTTGTTGGGAAGATGAAGTATACTGAGCCGGTATCCGTGTTCTGTTGATGGAGGTTGTGTTCTCACAGCAGAGATTAGAAGAGTTAGAAGACCTAGCTGTAACACCCCCAGGTGACGTCTGATTAGGGTTTCCACTAGGCGTCTGATTAAAGAGATGAAATCAGAGATGAAATTTTAGGGTTTTGAATCGAGAGGACAAGCAAAGAAATCGAGAGGAACAGAGGTGAAATCGAGAGGAACAGAGATGAAATCGAAAGGAAAAGAAAGAAATGATACCAGATTTCTGCAAATTAAGAAAATATTTTTCTGATTTTGACGAAATCATAGAGAAATCGAGTTGTGTTTAGGGATGAAATCGAGAGAGAAGATGAACTGACATTAGGATTTTCAGATTGGGGATCTGATTTTTTATATATATATATAAAAAACGGGCGTCGAAAAAGCGTCGCAGAAGCGTCGCAAATTAATAGGAGGGAAAAATGGCGGCCCAAATTTTTTAAAACCCAAATACTAGCGTCCCAAAAGAGTCTCACATTTGTGACGAATTTGTGACGCTCAGTAAATACCAACTTTGAAACCCTAAACCCTAAACATTTAAATGAGAAATTGGTTGGTTCACGGGTTTAAATTTAGTTTCCAACCAAGTATGAGACATTAGGATGATTATATTTTGGTAAATTGTACTTAAAAAAATATTTAAACAACAATTTGTTTTTTTTAAAAAGTTTCCAAAGTTATACTAAGTACATTGTAATAACACTTTTGTGGTTGATATGAATTTTTTTTTTTTTTTCACAAATTAGAAGATTTAAACACTTAGATGTCAAATTAGAAATCAACTCGTGACTAATATACTTATGCTTAATCCCCTAGTTCTTGAATTCATTTTTAAAATACCAAAATGATATTGGCGTAGCTAATCCTTCACAAATCCGTCACAAATTTGTAACAGTTTTGTGACGCTAAGCGAAACCCTATACCCTAAATTAAAGAATCGCAGTGAATTTGTCACAGTTTTGTGACGCTTTTGTGACGAAATTTAATTCTCGGGAAAAAAGTACCCGAATTCAACTGGGTAGATTCGAACCACCGACCTGTCTCTCGTACAATGGTGATGGTTGCCACTAGGCTAGTATACTAAATCAAGATAAGGTGCCACAAAATTATATTAATACTACATTATCATTTTTATCCCAAAAAATTTATATTACACATTAACATTTAAATTTATAATTTCAATCCATTTAACATTTAAAATACTTGGAATATATTACACACACAACGTTTTTATAAAAGTGGTTTTCGAATATACCATTGTTTATTACAAACACAAATTTTTTATTCGTCATCGGATGATGATAAATTACAAAGAAATTCATTAGAAGCGCCACTGTCTCCAATTTCAACATCAATAGGTTCAATCGGATTGGAACGGTCCACCAAACTCTCGACTACAATTTCATCTACCGAATCTAAGCCTCCTTCATCTGTAGTTTGTTGCAAAATGATCAATTCGTCGTCCTTAAACTTTCCTTGAACACGATTCCTCGTATTAACTTTTACCACGTTTTCAACTCCTTTGTCTTTTAGTTATCGACATAAGTCACTTTTGTCTTTTTCTTGCCGACATAATTTGTCACGCATTTGTGACGCCTTTTTGTTGTCACAAATTTGTGACGGTTAAGAATTGTGTCACAAAAGTGTCGCAAATATGGGAAGATTTATTTTCCGTCGCTAATCTGTCTCAAAATGTGTCACGATTTCTTTAATCATCATAATTCCGTCGCAAATTTGCCACGCTTTTTTATATTTTTTTTTCGTCACAAATTTGCGACGCTTTTGTTGTGTTTTTTATTTTCGTCACAAATCCGTCACAGTTTCGTCACACTTCCGTCGCAGTCTTTTGTGACGAAAAAAACTGTCAAAAAAATCCGTCACAAATTATCTGTTTTCTTGTAGTGGGAGGTTCCAAGGTTAGATATGTCTTCTCTAAACCTCTCGGTAGGGCAACGATACGAGAGTAAAGCCGATTTGGAGAAACGACTGAAACTTCTTACGGTGAGGGATCGATTTGATTTTGATGTAGACGTATCCTATTCGGATACACTCATTGTTAAGTGTTGGGTTGGTGGATGTCTCTGGAGAGTTTGTGCTACTACACTAGGCAATCCCCCGACATTTTATGTTCATATTTACGATTCAGATCATACATGTTCCGTAACTGAGCGTTCTGGTCGATCTCGAAAAGCAACAGCGGCTATTTTAGGAGAGTTGTACAAGGAATTTCTCGGCGACGTTGGTCCATCAGTTTGACCTAGGAGTGTCGGAATATCTATCCAGAAGCAATTTGGTGTAAAGGTAATTATTAGTACGTTGCGGCTGACTTAATTTTAGGATGCAGCTGATTTATAGTTATGTTACAGCTTAGTTATATTATAAACTTAACGGCTGAGTTATATAAACGAGACGGCTGAGTTATTTAATCTCAACGTCTGAGTTATATTATAAACTTAACGGCTGAGTTATTTCAACTTAACGGTTGAGTTACTAGTACGTTTTGGCTGACTTATTGTTACGATGCGGCTAACTTATTTGTATCATTTTCCATGTGGTCAGATGGATTATTGCAAATCACATAGAACGCTAAGATTTGCAAGGGAAATAGAGATGGGAACTCCTGAGAGTGGGTTTGAAGACTTGTCTTCTTACTTATACAAGATAAGACGGGCAAATCCGGGTACAATTACGCGTCTTCAAATCGATGAGTTTGGAAGATTCATGTATGTGTTCCTTGCATTTGGTGCGAGCGTAAATGGGTTTCCTTTCATGCGCAAAGTTGTCGTTGTTGACGGTACATTTCTTAAGGGTAAATACAAAGGGACACTTCTCACAGCTCTAGCCTAGGATGGTAACTTTCAGATTTTCCCAATTGCCTTCGGTGTGGTTGAGACTGAAAATGATGATTCGTGGCACTGGTTTTTTACGCAGCTAAAACTTGCGATTCCTGACGATGAGGGTCTTGCGATAATCTCGGATAGGCATAACTCGATAGGGAAAGCAATTGGGAATGTGTATCCGTTGTCTTCTCGGGGAATTTGCACTTATCATTTATATAAGAATATTTTGGGAACGTACAACGGAAAAGATTTCTTTTGTCTGGTGATGAAAACGGCAATATGTTGTAGGATGGCTGATTTTACTTCGATATACTAGGAGATTCAAGCGATTAATCCTAAACTTCATGCCTACCTCGAAAGAGCTGATGTCCGACTGTGGGCGCGTGTTCATTTCTCGGGCGAAAGGTACAATTTGATGACTACGAACATAGCGGAATCAATGAACCATGCACTGTCAAATGCTAGAAGTCTTAACATTGTTCGATTATTAGAATCGATATGGGTTATGATGACCAGTTGGTTTGTTGAACGGAGAGAGGATGCTAGATCGCAGCTAACCACGCTTTCGCGTGGTGTCGAGAAACAACTACATGTAAGTAACCCGTAACATTGCATAAGTCAGCCGTAACATTTCATAAGTCTGCCGTAACATTGCATAAGTCAGCCGTAACATTGCATAAGTCAGCCGTAACATTTCATAAGTCAACCATAACATTTTTTTATTCTGTATTTATAATAGGGTCGTGTTATTGCCGCCAGACTTATGACGGCACAAAGGATTGATGATTATCACACTGAAGTTATATATGGATCTTCTGGGAATTCTTTGCATGTTGTGAATTTGGACGGAAAAACATGCACATACTGGCGTTTCAAAAGGGAGAAATTACCATGTGTGCATGCAATCGCACCTGCCGAGTACAGGGATAAATGTCGTATATCCTTGTGTAGTCCTTACTATCGCAACAATTATTTAATAAACGCATACGCTGAGTCGATCAAGCCGTAAGATTCAGCGCTCCAAGTTCCAGATAACGTAGCTAACCATCCGTGCTTTCCCCCGGTTGTTCGTCACCCACCAGGAAGGCCTAAGAAAGGTAGGATGAAATCTGCTCTAGAAGTTGCACTTGAGAAAAAACGTCCAAGGAAAGAACACACATGTTCTCTTTGTAAACAGGTTGGACATAATGCAAGAACTTGTCCAATGTAGAAAGTTTGTATTACGGCGGAGTTATGGCTTTAATTTTTTGTTGTGTTACGGCTGAGTTATGGATTTTGTTTACATTACGGCTGAGTTATGGATTCATGCCCAATTTGAATTACGATTGTTTACATTTCGTCGATATTCACGCCCAATTTGATTAACGTTTCTGAAGAAACTGAATCGTAACATTGCATAAGTCAGCCTTAAAATTTCGTAAGCCAGCCGTAATACAACAAATTACTTAATTTAGTCAGTCCATTATAAATCAGCCATTACAGAATTACTTAATCATTAGAAATCAGCAATTACATTATAACTCAGCCAATTACATTTATAGCCTATTCTGTTAAAGAGTCAAAAACAAAGCATGTGGCGAATGTGCAAAATGATCCGTCTGATTTGGATCCTCCAGTTCTAGCTACTCCAAAAGAATCCATAACTGTCCCTGAAAAGTAGGTACTAATAAATGTGAAGGTTGAGAAGATCTTGAGTCTTGGTCTGATGATTCTGATATCATTGCGGTAAGTGATTGAGGCTTACCACCATGATTGAGGCAATCATTCGCTTGCAAGAGAAATCACCCAAATGGTATGTTGTCTCCGACTGAGCTGGAAACTGGGAGACTAGCCCTGGCGGGAAGTAGCATGGTTGTTCTGTGTTATAGAGGATTTTTCCTGCAAACTCAAACCCCGTAAATGAGTAATTTTATAACATATTCCCACTTAAAACGCATATAAATCAGCCATTACATTATAACCCAGTCAATTCCTTCACCAGTTCTTCAAGTTTGGCTACGGATGGTGAAAACTTTTCTTCCCAATGGGTTCCGGTGTAACTTCAACCATGTATGAGAACTTGTGGGAGTTAACACCATGATTGAGGCAATCATTCGCTTGCAAGAGAAATCACCCAAATATGTGTTAGATTAAGCGCATAAGGGGAATGGAAACCACACTTATAACGATTTAATCTTAACAAGTTTAAAATAAAAATTTTCAAAAACTTTTTGAAAACCGAATACTCCAAATCACAAACTCAAGAGCATTGCTCTGATATAAAAGAAGAACAAAGACTTTTCTGATTTTTATTTGATAATTGGATACATACAAATGAGTCATATAACAAGTATATATAGGCTCAAATGAAACTTGCAACATTTAATCCGGGCCATGTACTATTCAACGGCACTTGCAACATGTACCGTTCAACATTTACTGTTGTATGTTATGACTGAGTTATGGTATTACGATACGGCTGAGTTATGGATTTTGTTAACATTGCTAAGTTGTGGATTCATTATTATGGCTGAGTTATGGATTTTTGGCGGGATTTTACCCGCCCTAAATAGAAACACGAAACGTCATGACACGGCTGAGTTATGGTATAGAAAGATGAAACATCACGATACGGCTGAGTTATAAGTTATCACGACTGAGTTATAAGTTATCATGGCTGAGTTATTAAACTTGACGGCTGAGTTATGTAAATCACGGCTGAGTTATTATACTTGACGGTTGAGTTATGTTTTACATTTTAAAACTTGTAAACAAAAACAAAAATTGTTGTAAACGGCTGAGTTATAAGTTATAAGTTATCACGGCTGTGTTATGGCAGTCCATTATAAATCAGCCATTACAGAATTACTTAATCATTATAAATCATCCATTACATTATAACTCAGCCAATTACATTTATAACCTATTCCTACTTAGAAAGCATAGACTGCAGCATCTGCACTATCTCCTTTATGTCAGCCTTCATATCGGTGAATTCCTCCTTAAGTTCACTAATTTTGTCGGACATAGTCGTATGCCTCTCACCGATAATCTCCAATTCTTCATCGTGAGCTTTGTCGACCCACTTAAATACGTGATTTGGCCCAGATCCCATGACGCAACGATAAAACTTTCGTCCAGGGTTAGATTTTGTCTTAGACATTAGCACAATTGTAACCGACCCACATCCACACCTTCTAGGTATTCCCCTCCCCAAATCCATATTATTTGATAGTTAAGAACCCGATTAAGAAAACAAATAGAGATTTTGGATGGACTTTGGTTTGATTGTTCACTTTGTACTCTTTAAGACATTTGGACGGGATTTTGGGCGGTTCTTTTGCGAGTGTATAGGTCACTGCACACCTACGCTAGGTGTAGCACCTCTTCGGCGAGTGTATAGGTCACTGTCAAATCGGCGCATTAAGTACATAGATTCAGGATTTTTGGCGGGATTTTTCTCGCCCACAATAGAAACACAAAACATCGTGACATGGCTGAGTTATTGTATAGAAAGACGAAACTTCACGATACGGCTGAGTTATGGTTAAGACAGCTGAGTTATGGTTAAGACGGCTGAGTTATGTTTAAACCAAAAACATTAATAAATAAAAAGAAGAAAGAAATCACATCCACGTTATTCTTATACATTTGAATTACAAATTTACGATTGTTTACATTTCGTCGATATTCACGCCCAATTTGGGCGCGTGTCCGACTGTGGGCGCGTGTTCATTTCATGGACGAAAGGTACAATTTGATGACTACGAACATGGCGGAATCAATGAACCATGCACTGTCAAATGCTAGAAGTCTTAAAAAATTTCGACTATTAGAATCGATACAGGTTATGATGACCAGTTGGTTTGTTGAATGGAGAGAGGATGCTAGATCGCACCTAACCACGCTTTCGCGTGGTGTCGAGAAACAACTACATGTAAGTCAGCCGTAACATTGCATAAGTCAGCCGTAACATTACATAAGTCAGTCGTAACATTTCATAAGTAAGTCAGCCGTAACATTGCATAAGTCAGCTGTAACATTGCATTAGTCAGCCGTAACATTTCATAAGTCAGCCGTGACATTGCATAAGTCAGCTGTAACATTGCATAAGTCAGCTGTAACATTTCGTAAGTCAGCCGTAACATTTCAGAATTACTTAATTTAGCCAATCCATTATAAATCAACCATTACATTATAACCCAGCCAATTACATTTATAACCTATTCCTACTTTGAACGCATATAAATCAGCCATTACATTATAACCCTAAATCTCTGTATCATCATCATCATCAATGTCATCATCATCAATGTCATTATCATCATCATCATCATCATCATCATTCCACCATTGAATCTCTGTTCTAGAGTTGATCCTTCTTCCGTTGTAACTTCAACCATGTATGAGTTATACACAAAAAAGGGCTGAGTTATGTTAATCACGGCTGAGTTATTATACTTGACGGCTGAGTTATGTTTTACATTTTAAAACTTGTAAACAAAAACAAAAATTGTTGTAAACGGCTGATTCATTTATATAAACAAAAACAAAACATTTAATTAAGAGAAGTTGCATTGTCCATACAGAAATTATCAGGGCTTAACTCATCAAACATTTCGACGAGAGCAAGCCAAACTCTATAAGTCATCCAATCAGGCTTCTCGCCGCCATGAAACCATATCCTCTTCAACGTGCGCATTTGAGTGCGAAATAGTGTTCTAGCCAGCAGATTAAACTGTGTCCAAACTGTCAAATCATGCCTCGGATCCCATCTGTATTTTCGCTATAAAAAGAAACAAAAAATATTAGTGTTTAAGAAACAAAAAGTTAAATCTAATAAGAATACATTATCGGTTATGCTTACAGTTAGTTTAAGAAACCACTGTCCCTTAACATCATCGGGAATTAATCGGTAAGTCGGCCACGGATGAAACCATCCCTCTCGAAGAATATCCGGGATTGCCTGCCAAAGATCGTGTAAAAACTTAAACAACGTAACAGTGGTTTTGTCACACCAGACACCCGCACCAGGGTTTAGAAGAAGGAGGTTATCCCGATCTTGCATGTTTTGTATGGCATTGACCATGCTCTCGAACTTGGATGTATACGCAGGGACAATCGACATGATGTATGTTTTGATGAGACTAGGGTTTTTTTTCTTAGGTTTTTGATGAGATTAGGTTTTTTTCTAAGGTTTTTTTTCTTATGTTTTCTTAGGTTTTGATGATATTAGGTTTGATGAGAAGGGCTATATATATATATATATATATATAGAGAGAGAGAGAGAGAGAGAGAGAGAGAGAGAGAGAGATAGGAAGACGAAACGTCGCAATAGGGAGAGATAGGAAGACGAAACGTCGCAACTTAAAATTTTACACTTGACGGCTGAGTTATACGAACTTCACGGCTGAGTTATGGATTTTTCCCGCCCAAAATAGAAACACGAAACGTCGTGACACGGCTGAGTTATGTTTAAACCAAAAACAAAAATTGTTGAGTTATGGTATTACGATACAGCTGAGTTATGGATTTTGTTTACATTACGGCTGAGTTATGGATTTTGTTTACATTACGGCTAAGTTTAAATAAACAAACACAAAACCAATGTTTTCGGAATCAAACGGATTCATGGCCAAAGATAGATGATCTCGGAATCTAACGACGGGAAAAGCCGCTTTTGACTCCATACACCTGAGTCAGACGAATACACACAAACTCTCCACTCCTTGCTATCACTAGCACTAGTCTCACAAGTCCTAACCTCCTTAAAGCTCGAGGCTTGACCGTCTTCCTCAACAGGGGTTGGCAAAGCAGTGAACTTACATGGCTGAGGAGGGTGAGGGATCTCGACCCAGTTTTGTAAACCCGGATTACCAACAAAGGATTTGAGATAATCGCGACCAATCTCGACCAAAACCAATCCATTAGAAGAAGCTCGATAGAAAGTAGGGAGATTTGTGGGATCTGGGGTGAGATAAGAACCTGGAGAGTTGGAAATGTTCCATAACTCGCAACAATGGAAACCAAATTTGACATGTGCGTTAGGGACCATGAGTGACCAGGTAGATAAGTCCATGTGGAGAGAGACGAAGAGACGGCAGAAGTAGGGAGATTCGATTAGGGTTTTCCATGGTTTGGAGATGCATTTGAATCTGGCCAGGGTTTTCAGAGGTATACCGGTAAGTATCATAGTCAGTAGCTCCTCTGGGAGTCTTCCTCTTGGCGTCGCCTCCATTATTATGGATAAGTTATGGATTTTGTTTACATTACGGCTAAGTTGTGGATTCATAATTATGGCTGAGTTATGGATTTTTGGCGGGATTTTTCCCGCCCAAAATAGAAAGATGAAACGTCGCCACACGGCTGAGTTATGGTATAGAAAGACGAAACGTCAGGACACAGTTGAGTTATGGTATAGAAAGATAAAACGCCACGACACGGCTGAGTTATTAAACTTGACGGCTGAGTTATGTTAATCACGGCTGAGTTATTATACTTGACAGTTGAGTTATGTTTTACATTTTAAAACTAGTAAACAAAAACAAAAATTGTTGTAAACGGCTGATTCATTTATATAAACAAAAACAAAACATTTAATTAAGAGAAGTTACATTGTCCATACTGAAAATTATCAGGGCCTAACTCATCAAACATTTCGACGTCACGATACGGCTGAGTTATGGTTAAGACGGTTGAGTTATGGTTAAACCAAAAACATTAATAAATAAAAAGAAGAAACAAATCACATCCACATTATCCTTATACATTTTCTAAAAACAAACCTATTTCATAATCCCAAAAATAAATCTCACAAAATGAAGCAGAAGAAGTACTTATGTCTTCGTTAATACCATAACCATTCCAACCACAATTGCTTTTCAAGAAATTCTTTGTCCCACCATTGCAATTGCAACCTCCATAAGTGTAACTTTCTTTCAGCTCTCTCATCTTCCGATTGCCACCCCACTCAATATCATCACAAACATTTTTTCGAAGTTTCGGCATCTCCTCCATTGTTGTTGACATCATAGGTTTTAATAACGAAGACAATACTTTTAGACCTTCCACTTTCGTTGCTCCTTCTGCTATGCAAACCATTCCATAGACATACCGAGCTTTTTGATTGCCTTTCTTTGCAACTTTAGCTAAACATGCCCTGCCTTTATCTCCTTCTACATCATCTAGACAAAGCACATTTTGGCCTATATCAAAATAGTTGTAGACACCTTTGCGGTATAGAGCCTCAGGGTTTCCATTCCTTAAGCATCTATAGAAGAATTTGAAAAATGCTTCAAAAGTGTGAGGAAACCATGGAAGGAATGGAACGTCACGAAGTGTTACTCTTTCTACAACCCATTTTTTGTCGCAACAATTTCTGAAAGCCTTTGACACTTGATGGAGATTGTCGATGTCGGAAATGGAAGAAGACCCAACAACTGCACATATCTCTTCGAGAATCTCATTTGGCAACGACTTCAGATACACTGTTGGTTTGCCAGAATTTTTCCTCTTCAACACAACTATTGCTCGAATAGGCAGTACAAGAACAAACCAAAACCAAACCATGGATCCTGCAAGCTTGATAGGAAAGAAGATTCTTTTTGGAAGTTTGGTGGATATGGATGATGGTAATGGAAGTTAAGAGGATTTGGATATATATAAAGGACTGTTCATTGGCTTTGTAACTGTTTCTTGGCACCCGTTCCAATTTTGGGGAAGTGTTCATTGAATTCTTGCGTGTTGTCTTTAGTTCATTGGTTTTGTAACTGTTTCTTGGCATCCGTTCCTAAACGACTAATCGTTAACCCGCGATTACTACCAAATTTGTTGGAAGACGAAATGTCGCAACTTAAAATTTTACACTTGACGGCTGAGTTATAAGAACTTCACGGCTGAGTTATGGATTTAGGGTTTGGGGTTTAGGGATCATCGTTTAGGGTTTAATGTATAACATTTAAAAAGTATATGATTTAGAGTCTCAACTGAATCAAATTATACACATTCAATTGAAAAAATTGTATATGGTTTATTGTATATGATTTTGGGTCTTAATTATCTATAGGTAATGTTTGAAGTACTTGTAAGACAACATATATCTCAAGATCAAGTTAGATTACATTTTCGATTTCATACACATTCAGTTGTATAAATTGAAGAAACTATGCACATTCAATTGATTTATATTCATTTTATATTAATAAAATGAGCTTAATTATAATTTTGTAAGTCTTAAATCTGATATAAATGGTTTTAGGGTATGACTGAGTTATCTAAATGACACGGCTGAGTTATTGAAATATACCATACGTCTTCAAATTACATTTCCGATTTTAGGGTATTGCTGAGTTACATAAACGAAATGGCTGAGTAATATATCATAAAAACCATAAGTTATACACAAAAAAATACCATTTATAGTTAAATCCTAATAATAAAAAACCAAATAGAAGGTTCATAATTGATAAATCAGTTGAACTGCGCATACATATCATGTCCTCCTTCATCGAAGATCTCTGCTGCCATCTTCACCCGTAAACCCTGAATGTTTACATCGCATATCCCATCAAAAGTTACATCAAGAGCTAGACACTCGATAAACTTCAGTGAATACACCCCACAATCGCCAACTTGGGTGTTTTGGGGAATGTTTTTGCCACTTTTCCATCTGAACGCAAATTGTTTTTTGCAACCGGTTTTTTTGCCAGGAATTACAGCATTGATCATTGCAGGGATCATTTGCATCAGCGGCCTAAATGCATCTACCATTTTTTGTTGACTTTCAAGAGTTACCTATCCAATGATGGGATCGTAGGCATCAATCTTCTCCTTTAGAAGATCCACGTGAAACGCCACCCAATGATCGCCTCCAGTATGAAGAACTCCGTACAAGTGATCGACATCTTCTAACCACTTTTTGTTTGTCTGAAGGTCTTCGGGAATCGCACCGTTTATGAGAGACTCATAACCTGAGTCTTTGAATTTGAACATCTTTGGCTTCATCTTGAACTGATCGAAATCCTGAATCCATGATCCTAGGAACCATGGGTCCACAAAGGCAATTCGCTTTGAACAAAATGGGCTGGGATCTTCCATGGACCTTTTGATGAGGACTCTAATATACGCAGCAACATGCTGTACACAGAATATTAAGTCAGCCATCAAATTATCATAACTCAGCCATTATTAAACATAACCCAGCCATCAAACAACCATAACTCAGCCATCAAACAACCATAACTCAGCCATAAATAATCATAACCCAGCCATTAAATAACTAATAACTCAGCCATAAATATAATAATTCAGCCGTAACTTATACTTACAGAGTCAAACAACCATCCATAATCACGTTTCGGCCACTGCACTCTTTCACTGATGAGTATTCTGTAGAATTTAACTTCCTCGTTACTACCATCTGTCACTGGAATGTCCCTAACAATCAAACACAAGTCAGTTTAGGCAAATATTGCTAATAGCTGTATAAAATAAAACAAAATGGTGTAAAAGTCCATACTCGAATGGCATTAGATGTTGCATAAGTTTATCCAATTTATCCTGGTGAACAGGTGAGAGAGGATCATAGCTTGTTGATGAAGGTTCAACATCCTTCCTCATGCACATCATCCCTTTGTCTCCAACAACATAAGGAAAAACTCCTGTAGGAGGAGCACTTAGCTTCGCTGCTAACCCAGTTGTAGCTAATTGAACAACCTTCACCCGATAAGTCTTAATTCTCACAAACCTAAGCCTTTCATCTTCGTCCTCATCAAACTCCGGCAATAATTCATCTCCTTTTCCGATCGCTTCCTCGGTCACATCCTCAAGATCAGTTTCACGTCTTCCCCTTCATCTTCCCAGGAGTAGGTGGAATAGGTATTCTTATTCTACCAGTCTTTAACTCAGCTGGCTTATTCTTTAACTCAGTCGCTGCCTTCTCTTCCTTCTTCTTTAACGCAACCGCTTTCTTCTTCTTAGCAGCGTTCTCCTTCCTTTTAGCAGCAGTCGCTTCCTTCTTCTTAGCAGCATCATCAACCTTCTTTTTCAAATCAGCAACAGCCTCATTTTCTTTTGGTTTTTGCCTCCTGGAGACGCGTCGTAAATCTGGTTGCTTAGCAGGAGACTTAGCAGGAGAAATAGAAATGAAATCTGGCAGACCACTACCAAACAAATTCTTTTTCGCCTCAGGAGTACCCTTAGGAATTTCGGCCTTTAATTTCGACCCCGCAGCTTTCTCTTCGGCTTTACCAAGCTCATCAGGGGTACCCTTAGGAATTTCGGCCTTCAATTTTGGAAAATACTGCTGCGGAGTTCGACTTTCGGCCTTAGCCGGCTCATCAACAACATTATCAGGGGTCTTAGATTCCGTGTTAAAGACCGTTGGACTATTAACTGACTTATGACGTGGTAATGTTTGCGTTTTTGGGCTGCAAACAAAGTTTTGGGCACTTTCCGATAAACCCAGAACTTTCAGACGCTCATCTATTGCATCTTTGGTATAATCACCAATTTTCTTCTCCATAACAGCAAATTTCCGGGTTAACTCTCCAATGTTGGAATCAATGACCTCAAACTTCAACCCAATCTTCTCAAACATAGAGTCAACCTTCTGAAACATAGAGTCATGGCTCTCAAACTTACTCGTAATTTTGCCCAGCGTAGCGACTATGGTATTCAGAGCCACCGCATCCTCGCTTCCCTTTGCATCCTCCTTCTTCTCTATATCATCAGCTTCACCCTCGTGTTTCTTATCTTTCTTCTGCTTCTTTTTGGGTGGCTCAGACTCAGAGTCATAAGGAAGTACAGCCAATTTGGTTTTTTTCTTCTCCTCCTTCCTCTGCACATCCCAATAATCACCTGCTAGATACCTACCAGAATGTAGGTCTCTTATCAGGTTTTTCAGTTGTGGGTCATCGTCTTGACCCGGCCACTGAGGAAACATGTCTTCTACAAACTCCTTTGAAACCATATGCCTCACACGCACCTACAACAATAACTCATAACTCAGCAATCGAATAATCATAACTCAGCCGTAAAAAGAATAACTCAGCCATCAAACAAAGAATAACTCAGCCATCAAACAAATAAATCATAACTCAGCCATCAAACAAATCATAACTCAACCATCAAATTACCATAACTCAGCCATCACATAAATAATAACTAAGCCGTAGAATAAATAATAACGCAGCCATCAAATAAAGAATAACTCAGCCTAAAACCTTACTTGACCATGGTCTTTAATCTCCTTCTTCAGGACACTATCAAAACTTGCACGTGTCCGCGTTGCATATTATCAAAGAAGCGGAACTTCTTTTTCCTCACCGACTAGTTTGCCAAAACGCTCTCAAAAGCAACTGACAGATTCATACGCCCAAGCCATTAAAGTGTAACTCATGCCGTTGATGTAGTATGCCTTTCCTACTGGATTCAATGACTTAATACTACTAACAAGAGCTTCAAATGCAGCCCGACCCCATGGATAAGTCATCATGGCTTGATCATCGAATACTCTTTTTGCAGTTTCAAATGGTGTCCTAGAATTATTATGCCCAGCATAAATTCTCATGGCTTGAAGAACTAACAGCCCTAACCATTTACGCTTTTCAAAACTCCAGGCCCGACAGCCTCTTAGTGTTGCCCTCAGTTCATCAGGCTTGGGTCCAAACCTATGCGACACATTCAACTCCTCCCAGAACTTTCTGTATTGGTCAGGTTCAATACTTTCTGTTGGCACTGGATCTGTGTTTAACCCAGTGATCTCACCAAACTCGAGTAAGCTAAACCTGATAGGTTGATCACCAACCACACTCCAAATCTCCTTATTCTCTACTTTCAGTTGTCTACACAGTAGATAGTGTACAGTCCTAGCAGACCACCCACAGTTTCCATCAAATAGCTTAGCAATTATTCCAACAGGAAACTTCTTCAGTTCTTCCTACACCTCACGTCCTAATTGTTCTTTAACAAAACCGAAATCTCCCATATAGGAATAGTGATTAAGCACTTTATTTTCTAGATTAGCAGCGCGTCTTGATCTTCTAGGGTAATCAGGTGCTTGATGTTGTTCCATCTGATCACAAAAAACTTAAATAACTCAGCCGCAATAGAAAACTAACTGAGCCAAAGCATAATATATAACTCAGCCGCAATATAACCATAACTCAGCCGCAACATAATTTATAACTCAGCCGCAAAAACCCTAACTCAGGCACAATTTATAACTCAGCCACAACATAATTTTTAACTCAACCACAACATAATTTATAACTCAGCCGCAAAAACCCTAATTCAGCCAGATAACTCAGCCGCAAAAAAACCCTAACTCAGACACAATTTATAACTCAGCCACAACATAATTTTTAACTCAGCCACAAGATAATTTATAACTCAGCCGCAAAAAGCACTAATTCAGCCACAATATAATTGATAACTCATCCGCAAAAAAACCCTAACTCAGACGCAACACAACAACCTACCTTTCGAAGACGATTACAGGCGATTAGAGAAGACGAATACGAGTACGAGGGAAGATGATTTCGATTGCGGAGAGAAGACGATCACGAGGGAAGACGATTTCGATTGCGGAGAGAAGACGATCATGAGGAAAGAAACAATGTCGATTTCGAAAGAATCTTAAACGGAGAAGACTATTGAGAAAGTTTGTGGTTTTTTTCTTTTTTTTTCCTTTGAAACTTCCCTCTTTTATGATGATGGTCACACTGACGTGGATTTGTTTTTTATTTTTTAATTAACAATAATTTCAATTAAAAAAAACTAATCAAGGGTGTTTATCATAATTTACTAGGGATGTGAAAAGATTTGAGTAATTTTTGAAAGATATATGGTATTCTAGTCATATAACCATAGTTCCATGAGAATTGAGTAATTTTTCCTAAAAAGATAAGAGAATAATTTCGTCAACTTTTTTCTTTTGTTCTCTAAGTTATTTTTTTCCTCAATCAATCATACGTGTGAATGTATTATGTATATCAACAACATTATTTTCTATTAATTTATGTATAAAGTAGCCAAAGCATATGTGATTAAGATATATAAAGAGAAAGACAAGCCAGCTACAAAATATAGCACCAACACACACACACAAAAAAAATTCCAAGAATCATTCATTTTCAAAGAATAGAATCACAAAAAATGAACAGAATGAGCAATACAGTACTAGGATTTTTGAATATCCTGACACTTATCTCTTCCATAGTACTAATAGGATCAGCTCTATGGATGGGTAGGAGCAAGACAACATGCGAGCATTTTCTTCAGAAGCCACTTCTGATCTTAGGCTTAGCGATCCTGGTCGTGTCACTAGCTGGTCTGGTTGGTGCATGTTGTGACATAGCTTGGGTCTTATGGGTTTATCTTTTTTTCATGGTTATCATCATAGTGGCGCTTATGGGTTTGACCTTGTTCGGGTTCATTGTAACTAACCATGGTGGTGGTGTGGGTGTGACTGGTAGGGTTTATAAAGAGTTTACGCTTGAACAATATCATCCTTGGCTTAAGACAAGGGTTTTGAATGTTAATTATTGGTTGACTATAAAGACTTGTCTCTTGGGCTCACTTACTTGTTCTAAGCTCTCCCTTTGGACTCCTCTTGATTATCTCCAAAAGGACTTATCTCCTCTTCAGGTACGCTTTATTATATGTTTTTTTTTCCTTAATTTAGAAGCATCGTGTTTGATCAGTTAAAAATTAGACCACCAGTTAGGATAAAGGGTCCAATATTTTTTCATAGTCAAAACAATTAGCTAGCTAGTCCCTTAGTCATTTAATCTTATATTAATTTAAGAATCAATCGATTACCCGATTAATTAGAAGATTAAAGCATTCGATGATAGTAAGTACTAATGAAACACTTTCATTTGATCCTAATCAATATAGTTAACCGGCCGGCTATTGTTTACTAGACAGCACAAATCGGTTAGTAAGTTAGATATCCTATTAACCGGTCTTTTTGTTATCATATATACGAATCAAACATCACACTATTGAATTTAAACTCCAACATTAATACAAACCACTAAGATACATGTTTCGTATATATCTACCTTGTAGATATATGTTTTCGTCTAAAATTGATCATATATTTTTAATCATATATTAATTTGAGCTCCTATTAATTCGAAATATTCTAAATTTTGACAGTCAGGATGCTGCAAGCCACCAACGTCGTGTGTATACAACGTGGAGACGACGATGACGCAAGACTCTGATTGTTATCGGTGGAACAACGCTCCGACGGTCCTCTGTTATGACTGTGACTCGTGTAGAGCTGGCGTTTTGGAGACGGTGCGTCGCGATTGGCACAAACTTTCTATAGTTAATGTCGTCATTGTTCTCTTCCTCATTGCGCTTTACTCAGTTGGTTGTTGCGCGTATAAAAACGCCAAGCGCCCTCAACATTACGGGTTTCCTTTCGGACGGTACGGCATGTCCAAGTCTCGACCCGGATGGGAACAGTCCTGGTGAGATTAAGTGTTCATTATTTATTTATTTTGTCAAAAACACTCACATTATCCTTTACTGTCTTTCTGAATCATTTTTCCTTTATATCTAAAAAAGTAGTATAGCATCCAATTAATGATTTAATTTGTTTTTGGTGGGAATGGGATGTAGGTCGAGGTGGTGGCATGGGAGAGATCGGTATTACTGAAAAATAATTATGTAATGTTTCATGTTGTACATAGCCTAAATTTTTGGTAATGGAAGGATTCTCTACTTTTGTTGTTGGATTAAGTTAGAGACTATTGTAATTGACGATGTTCCAAGTAGGTTTCACTTGAGGTAATTTGTCAAGCAAGTTAAAAAATTGTTTTGGCGTTAATAACTAAATGGGTTTTAGTTGGCCCATATATTAGTTAATAATGCTGAGGCCCATCAATGTCTAAATATAATATGTATATACCTAAAGATGATAACGCTTCTTTTGTCCCACTCGTGTGTTGCATAGTATAAAACAAGACCTAGTCCGTCCTAGCAAATTACTTACCTGGATGGGGTCAACTCGTGATCAAGAAGACGAGTGGTCTAGACTAGTGACTTTATTGGGAAATCGAGAGGTCGAAATCGACCGAGATTGAACGGTCAAGATGACCAATGAAGATTATAGAAATAATGAAAATATGATTACAGAAGAATCAAGAAATATCAATAATATTTTAGATCTTTCTTGATTCTTCTGTAATCATATTTTCATTATTTCTATAATCTTCGTTGGTCATCTTGCCCGTTCAATCTCGGTCGATCTCGACCTCTCGATCTCCCAATAGACTTCTATTGCACATAAAGGAAGGGTGATATGCCTAAGATCTTCTCAAGTAGAAGAGCATGCGTCATTATTTGTGGTAGAGGGGTTTTGCGTTCGTGCAGCCCCTGCTACTTCCAATAGTTCAAGTCTAACTGTGGGTTAAGATCTTGAGATGGCCTTGGCTGAGTGAAGTCATCTGATCAAGGTCTAGCTCGATGAGCTAATATTGGTAGTGGTTCAGGCGAGGAACTTATGTGGTGGATTTCAGGAAATAAAGATCTTTTTCTGTTTTTAGACATCAATGTCCTAAAATTTAATATATTTAATTACTAAAAAGTTTTTAGACACTTTAAAAAAAATCTCCAATGTACATGCCCTAAGTGAACGTTTTGATACCATGTTGCATAGAGGACTTTAAAATATAATCTGCGAGATTTCAGGTAGGAAAAAAAATATTGTTGTAATGGGGTTAAAGTCTGATCCTGTTAAGTAGAAAATGTTAGCCTGATGTTTTATTTATTGGAATTTGGGGGATGTTTGCTATTAAACCATCTTTTGATGGATCTTTTGTCCCATTATAATGTTCTCTTTATTCTATGATGAAAAAACGGATAAAAGGGAAATTAGTTGCTTCTTATTATCCCAGATTCACGGCGAAACTACAAGCCATATACGGTAGACTCAATTTGAGTTTCAAGGCTGGAAAGATGTTCAATTTAGATCTATTTTAGTTCTTGCAAAATAAACTCTTCTTTCCTTTGTTGCCTGAAGATCTAAAACTTTGAAAATTTCATTGATAAATAATTCGAACTTGTCCTAGTGGTAGTGTGTCCCCATATATTTGCCTCTCACTAGATTTCAATTTATGTGGGACCAATTAAAAATAAATTACATCATCAACTGTTAACAAATTCAATCTATTTATAGTTTTGTTGGAATTGATCAATAGTTTTATTCAAATATATAGTAGTTCAAGTGTTTTGTGGCATTGGTCAATTAGTGGTGTTTTTTTTTTGTCGTCAAGTTTATTTCATTCCTTAAGAACCATACATTGTCCAATTAGTCGTGTTAATCAGTGGTTAGTTTATGGGGGAATATATGCCGTTATTCCCAATAATATTATTTTGTTTATCATACACTACAATATTTAAATTTTTATTAGTCCTTCCCTGTCCATACTTTGTAAGTTTTTTTCCTCTAGTTAGCAAACTAAAAAAATAGTAAAGATAACAGTAAAGAAAGTGTATTAGAAAATCTAAATGATACTTCTAATCTTTTCTCCATTCATTTAAAATATGAGATAGTTTTAGTTAAAACTCAAACATTAAAATACTTATTATCAAGATAAATATCATTTGATATAAAATTCAAAATAATTTAACTAGCATAAAATAGATTCGAGAATACGAACCGTCACAAAATATCAAGTATATAACTGTAAAAATATTTCTTACATCGTTTATATATACTGTCAAAAGTTAAAACAAATGGAGTATACTTATAATGCAACAGAGTTATAACTTTAAAAAAGATGTGTGAAGTGAATCATAAATGAGAAATGTGCTTTGGCAGAGTAATTAACGGATTATTAATGGGGAGATGTAACGTACACGAAGTTACGTTGTGTTAGGCGATATAAAATAGTGAACATATTAAAATTTTGTCACATGCTTTGCCATCACTAGGCCCATCATCTTTTTTTTATCCCCACTGTTTACTTGCTTTTATTTAATCAAATAATTCGATTCTTTTATATATTATCATCGAATCTGACCAAAAGTAAAATTTATAAGTAACATTAACAATTATTTGTTTAGCTATATACTATTGGATATAACTTGGAAAAAAAACGTGTAACTTGCTAACTAAGTATTGTAAACTATCAAAACATGTATATGAAATGAAATTCGTGAAACTATGATACTTAAATAAAAAAAATTGTCTAAAGTTTGATACTAGTAACATATTTTCATTATATAGTTTTAATTTTTTTTAGTATGTGATATTAACAATATGTTAATATTAATCGCTATATATATTTATTTTATGATATTGTATCTGGACAACTCAAAACAATTTAACACAGTATCATGTAAGATTTTTCGTGCTCACTATTTTGTTCTTATTTTAAAGCATAGCCGATCATTTAGTAGACATATTTTCAATATATAACGAATTTATGGTTTTTCAGTTAACAAAATATATTATAGTATACCACAACTTTAAAAGTTACAAATAACGTCAATCGCCATAAAGAATCAGTTGGGAAAATTCCAGTCTATGTATCTAAATATAGCATATATGTAAATAAATTAAATGAACTAGTGCATTCGATGGGCCGTCTCTTATCGACTTCCTTTTATTAGAAAATCTAATGACGACGATCAAAAATGGAAAAAACATACGCTCAACACGCAAGAAATTTCCACAATAAGTTTGCATGAAAACAGGAACAACAAACAAAAAAATGTAGTAATTATTAAATGAAATAATTAAGTTTATGACAATTTTAACAAAAACATAAACTAAAAGGAAAATAAAAACTAACTGCAAAATCTTACATTGACGTTTGAGGAATGGGTGCTGAAATATTATAGACAGCCCTCTCTGCGGCACGGCATCTCCATTACAAAAGTCTCAGTCAATCAGTATTTTTCTCAAAACGTGACAAATTTGCATTTTCTTTCACACACACACAAACAAGTTTTGCTTGTATTATTTGTTTGTGTCTAAGATCAAATTTTACCATATCTATCAATCAAAAAAAAAATTTGTTAAAATTTGTAGTTATCCTTTGCGGAGAGGTGGAGTGAAACTCCCATATGTTTACATATCTTGCAAAAATAACACCGCCACTTTAACACAAAGGAAGATATTTGTACCCAAAAATATCTATACATTTTTTTAACATCATATTCCTATACGTTGTTTCTTTGAAAAATAACTAAATGAGATTTAGTAGTTTTTTTTTTTTTATAATCTGGAGGTTCTGGACCTTCAGCCCATAATTCCCCTTTGGCCCAGCTTTCTATTCGCGCATTTAACTGCGGGTTGGGTGGTCAGCTAGCGTCGAACCCAGGGCGGAAGACCACTTGTGTAGCTTCCTTTACCACTAGGCCAACGCTAGTTGGTTCGTGAGATTTAATAGTTTATAATTACTTTAGATGTTTTTACAACTAGTTGTATATATTGTTGTTATACTCAAATGTATTAATTAATAATTATATATCCAACACAAAGTTATTTCAGTGGTTGTTAAACTTTTAAATTTTGGTCAAACATTCAATTGATATTAATAAAGAGCATAAAATGATATAAGAAATGATTTTTTTGTGTGTGTGCAAAGAAGCATTTCTTTTGTTTATCTGGTAGAAGTTGGATATGGGATACATTATCTATGAAAAATAGCACATATGGCTTATTTGTATATGATTACCTTTCATGATTTGCTTGTACGTATATCCAAAAGTCTAGGCATGGAACCGGCGTTATTTAACTAAAAAAAAAAAAACGATTCCAGTCTCATACATCAAAACACAATTCTGGAAACTTGATAAGCATTTTCACAACTTTACACCAATAAATATGTGTAAGGCTTTGTAGTGTCAATAGTTCAATTAGTGTACAACTTGGTTATCCAAATAGACAAAATCGGAAAAATTATGAGTTCAAACACCAACAAAAGAAATCAGACTGATTAATATGTTGGTCTTTGAGTTTCTAGGTTATAAATTCATGCACGGAATTTCTAGGTTACCAGAAAAATATATATGCCTAAGATGGCTTGATATAGGACCTCAAAATATGCAATTCTTATATTTAAGGCCGATATATTGCTAGAAATACATTAAAACATAAATTTTACTTAACTTTTATTAGTTTTAGAATTTTTTTTTTCCCATTCATTCAAACATTAGAATCCTTACAAAGAGGGAATAAGCATCCTCTAATCTCACAAACAACATACATAAGAAGCATAAAAACATGAAAAGAGATAGATTGTTCATCGCATAAGATGAGGGATTTCATGACAAAGTCAAGAGCTCTTGAAGATATCACTTGCAATTGTAATTTTGTAATTGGGGTCCTACCTCCTATACTCATCGAAACGAGTTCGGTTACCACTTCTAGACACCAAATGTCTACAAAAGCTAGCAAATCAGTAGGACCATTCATAGAACCTTCCGGTTCAAGGCTTGAGGCTACGACCATTCTTGAGAAGAAGGAAGACTTGGGGTACTTATATTCATTCTTATGCAAACCGTAATACTAATCCTAGCTAAACAACTAGCAATTACATTGACGGTAATGCTAATCCGAAGCGAGAATGACATATAGAGGACAATGTAAGCCCATGAGGAGGGCCAAAATCAATCCTACATGGTATTAATACAAGATTTGCTACACCAAATCCAGAAAACATTAATCTACTCTTGGGAGAGATGTTAGTGGGCTCAAAAGCAGGTTTAGCATTAAAAACGTGAGGATAAGAATCAGACTCACAAGCTCTTATAAGTGGAAAATTCGACCAAACCCACCGATAAAGCTTGGTCTGGTTAGTTTCCATTACTACTATAGAGAGCTTGAGGCTAACCGGTGAAACATCGGAGGTCTGATTGTCAGAAGGCAAGCGTAACACAACATCAAGACAGCTCCGAGAATGGGACACATCAGAAACAAAGTTTCGAATAGAGAACCTCAAGACATCTGCAGATTTTCCACCGGAGGCGAAGCTACCGGCAAACCTAATTTAACCGCGAGGTGGAAGGTGATAGGTCTCTCCAAGCTCGATTTGGAGGCCGGCGATTTTAACGAGCTCTGTATAACACTCACCGGATCTATGAAAGTCTCCGGCAGATATGGTTTCACCGCTGAACAGAACAATCAGACATCGGTGATAAATTTGGATGGTTTGGAGAGATGATAATCCAGAGAAGTCGCTCTCGTTCATGCCCTTACATCTTCAGCGACATGACCGACATATTCGAACACCTTGTCCTCTGAGGCACCATAGAAACCGTCGAGAAACCACCGAAGAAGAAAAGTGACTAGAGATGACAGGAATTCCCGAACAGGATAGAAGATTTACCGAGAGGAGACACTCTCGTGAGCAGATCCGAAGCGGATCCAACCGGCGGGGGTTGTGCATCTGGATCTGGAGAAGCAAACAGAGAGGCGACCAACAACATAGCCATAAGAGTCATGAGAGAATTGAACGAAGGGAGGGGAAGATTCTCAATGGTGGGCACGAGGCCTCACCGGCGAGGGCGACACCGTTTAAACCTTAATCGCTCATGTGATCGCTTTTTTTTTCTCCTATCACTGAGCAACTTGTTTGAAATTGGAAAACGCACGGAAAATAGTTTTAGAATTAAAATCACAAAATTATATTGTAAATTTCAAACGAATTTAAATTCAAACAAATCTAAATTAAAAAGTGTGTTGTGAATCAAGAGAACGAATGGGGAAGATTGTCTTTATTCATTAATCATAAGATCCTTTATATAGGATTATTACAAGAGAGAAAAGGAAAATTCCTTTTCCTAATGGGAAAAGGAAAGTACATAAAAGGAAAATCCTAATTCAACTAGGATTCATTAAACCGGCCTAAAGACTAAGTGTTAATGGGCCGTAAACGGACCAGAACTAGTTATGACAATCCACTATGATTTATAACACTCTCCCTTGGATGTCATAACTCTAATGGGCTTGTAATACGCTTTGGATGTTGCCTCATTAAAACCTTACCAAGTAAAACCCATTTTGGGACAAAACCGTGGTGAAGGAAAAAGAGTACAACACGTATTACTCCCCCTGTTCTGAACCTCACTGCAAGTCTTTCAAACGATGCATTCCAATCTGATAAGTAAGTTTCTTGAACGTTGAGGTTGGAAGTGACTTGGTGAATAGGTCTGCTGAATTCTCACTTGATCGTACTTGCTGCACTTGAATTTCTCCATCTTTCTGTAGATCGGATGTGAAGAAGAATTTTGGCAGAATGTGCTTCGTCCTATCACCTTTGATGTATCCATCCTTAAGTTGAGCTATACACGCTGCATTGTCCTCGAACAAGACCGTCGATTCCTGCTTACCTTCGGCCATTCCACAATCCACTCTTATGTGCTGGGTCATCAGCCTTAACCAAACACACTCACGACTAGCCTCATGAATTGCCAATATCTCTGAATGATTAGAAGATGTAGCTGCAATGGCCTGCTTCATTGACCGCCAAGATATTGCAGTTCCTCCATGAGTAAACACATAACCTGTCTGGGACCGTGCATTATGAGGATCTGAAAGATAACCTGCATCAGCAAAACCAACTAAACCGTCCTTTGATTGGTTAGTATAAAATAGACCCAAGTCTTTCGTTCCTTGTAGGTAACGAAGAATATGTTTTATCCCGTCCCAGTGCCTTTGGGTCGGACATGAGCTAAATCTTGATAATAAATTCACGGAAAAACATATATCTGGCCTAGTGTGGCTTGCCAGATACATTAAAGCTCCTATGGCACTGAGATATGGCACTTCGGGACCAAGGACTTCTTCAGAGTCTCTCTTAGGACCAAACGGATCCTTTTCTAGATCAAGAGATCTCACCACCATTGGGCTGGACAATGGGTGACATTGATCCATATTAAAACGCTTGAGTACCTTTTCAGTATATGCCATTTGATGCACAAGGATTCCATCATTTATGTACTCAAGTTGCAATCCCAAACAGAACTTAGTTTTGCCTAGGTCTTTCATCTCAAATTCTTTCTTGAGGCATTCAACTGTTTGGACGATTTCACCAGGGGTTCCAAGGATGTTCAAATCATCCACGTAAACTGCTATGATAACAAACCCTTTGTTTGCAAACTTTTTTTATAAAAATACATGGACTGATGAGATCATTCTTATAGCCTTCTTTGACTAAGTACTCACTCAATCTATTGTACCACATACGCCCACTTTGCTTCAGTCCATAAAGGGATTTGTTCAGCCTTATGCAGTGTTGTTCTCGAGAACCTTTCTTATCTTTGAGCTCAATACCCTCTGGTAATCTCATACAAATCTCATTATCCAGTGGACCATATAAGTATGCAGTTACAACGTCCATTAACCGCATATCCAACTTTTCTCTTATAGCCAGACTTATCAAAAATCTAAAAGTTGTAGCATCCACCACAAGGGAGTATGTCTCCTCATAATCTATTCCTGGTCTCTGTGAGAATCCTTGTGCAACAAGCCGTGCTTTATATCTCACGATTTCACCATGTTCATTTCTTTTCCTCACAAAGACCCATTTATGTCTAACTGGTTTAATCTCATAGGGTGTCCGAATTATTGGACCAAAGACATCCCTTTTCCTTAAAGAATTCAACTCCACGTTTATAGCTTCTTTCCATTTAGTCCAATTTTCACTCTGAGTGCACTCATATATCGACGTGGGTTCTAGATCCTCCATAAGTTCAAGTGCTACCTTAAAAGCAAATATATCATCGATTTCCACACACTTTCTATTCCATTGTATTCCAGACATAACATAATTCATTGAGATCTCATTATTTTCAGGAACGTCAGAACCATGAAACTCGGCATCCCGAGTCTCATTGCTTGGAACTATCGGTTCAGTTATGTCTGGGGTTCCATCAGATTCCTCAACCACGATTTCAGCACCTTTCTTTCTTTTCCGAGGATTCTTATCTTTGGAACCTATTGGCCGGCCACGTTTTGAGTGTGGTTTAGATTCTGTAGTAACTTGATTGTGTCCCTCTTGAACATCAATTCTAATCGGTGCATTAACAGCTGGTATGTAAGACTTAGTTACTCTTTTCGGGTCAGCAAAGGAATCTGGCAATTGATTAGCTAGCTTTTGTAAATGTATAATCTTTTGGACTTCTAATTCACATTCTTGAGTCCGAGGATCTTGCCATTTTAAGGACGTTTGATTCCATATAATTTCCTTTACCAGTCTGTTATCTCCTCCTAATGTTGGATAGACAGATTCGTCAAAATGACAATCTGCGTACCTGGCCTTAAACAAATCACCCGTGGTTGGCTCAAGGTACTTAATGATAGTAGGAGAATCATATCCAACATATATCCCCATCCTCCTTTGAGGTCCCATCTTTGTTCGCTGTGGTGGTGCAATAGGCACATAAACGGAACATCCGAATGTTTTAAGATGGGATATGTCTGGCTCTTGACCCGTTATTAACTGTGATGGGGAATATTTATGTTCACTAGATGGCCTGATACGAATTAGCTCTGCTGCATGTAAAACTGCATGTCCCCAAGCTGAGACCGGGAGTTTTGATCTCATTAGCAACGGTCTAGCAATCAACTGTATGCGTTTAATAAACGATTCAGCCAAACCGTTTTGTGTATGTACATGTGCCACAGAATATTCAACACTTACCCCCATGAACATACAATAATCGTTAAACGCTTGGGACGTAAATTCACCAGCATTGTCAAGACGTATAGTCTTTAAAGGAAAATCTGGAAAGTGTGCTCTTAAACGTATGAGCTGGGCAAGCAATCTTGCAAATGCCACATTTCTAGTTGATAATAGGCAGACATGTGACCATCTCGTGGATGCATCAATAAGGACCATAAAATATCTAAACGTCCCACAAGGTGGGTGTATTGGTCCGCATATGTCTCCTTGAATTCTTTCCAGAAAATTTATCGTTTCCTTAGTTACTTTGATTGGTGATGGCCTAGTAATGAGTTTCCCTAGTGAACATGCTTCACACGTGAGATTCTTTGGGATAACTCTCCTTTCTTTCAAGGTGTGCCCATTAGTACTTGCTAATATCTTTCGCATCATGTTAGCACCGGGATGGCCAAGCCGGTTATGCCAAAAAGTGAAATTCTCAGTAAACTCTTTGTTTACCATAGCATTTGCTTCTATCATTCCGATCTTAGCACAATAAAGGCCCACAGAAATGGCAGGTATAGTCTCTAGGACTTTCTTATAGCCATGGACGGTTTCAAAGATTTGAAGGAATTCTTTGTTATTCTCGTCCTTAGTTTCAACATGAAGACCATTCATTCGAATGTCTTTAAAGCTCAATAGACTTCTCTTTGAACTAGGTGAATATAACGCATTAGAAATTTCTAGATGCGTGCCCTTAGGTAATAAAATATGGGCTTGACCGTGGCCTTCAATTAAATTTGCTATACCCGCAATTGTGGTTACATTTGCCTTTTTAAGTGTAAGATCAATGAAGTATCTCTTATCTCTTAATATCGAGTGGCTTGATCCACTATCCACAATGAACACATCCATATCGTTCATACTTCAAAAGAGATAACAATAGATACTTTTAAATAACACTCTTTCATTCCATAAAGTTTAATAGAAAGCAATAACACAAAACCAAAGTATAAAGTGTAAAACGTAAAACAAGCAAAACACAAAACACCAAAACAGAAAATCAAAATCAATCACTTAAGTATATCTGAGGTTTCAAAATTCATCAAGTCATCTTGCTCATGATCGAAATCTCCTTCATTATCATGCTGGATCATATGAGTTTCTGGATTCTTCCCTTTAAGGCTCTCTTGATAGAGTTCAACCAGATGCTTGGGAGTTCTACATGTCTTAGCCCAATGATTACTCATTCCACATCGATGGCAAACTGATTTTGGGTTTGATTCTCGTGGTTGAGAAGTAATACCACGGTTATTACGATCATAGTCAGTTCGGTATCCGCGTCCTCGTCCTCGCCCGCGGTTAGAATGATCGTTATGGAATCCGTGGCCTCGGCCCTGACCTCGGCCGTATGGATTAAAATGGCCACGGCCACGTCCTTGCCATCTACCCCCACGTCCACGACCACGATGTCTATAATCACTTTGGACGTGGTTAATTTCTTTCTTTTCATCTGTGGCCACATTCGCTTCAGGAAGTGGGGCTGATTCAGGAGGTCTCATCTCACTATTTCTCATTAGCAGTGTATTATTCTCCTCGGCTAGTAATAGACATGCTATAAGCTTTGAGTATGTCTCAAAACCTCTTTCACGGTATTGCTGTTGAAGCAACACGTTATTAGTGTGAAAGGTGGAGAAGGTCTTTTCCAACATGTCTTTCTCAGTTACCTTCTCACCACATAGTCTCAATTGAGAAACTATTCTGAACATAGCCGAGTTATATTCTTCCACGGACTTGAAGTCCTGGAACCTGAGATTCCTCCAATCATAATTGGCCTTTGGTAACAACACCGTTCTATGGTGGTCATATCTTATCTTTAATTCTTTCCAAAGGTCCAAAGGGTTCTCAATGGTTAGGTATTGATCCTTGAGACCCTCAACAAGATGATGACGAATGATCGATATCGTTCTGTATCGATTCCTTTCATTCTCATTATTATCCTCAATGATACATTCGCCAAGTCCTTTAGACTTTAGATTTATCTTAGTATCCAACGCCCACTGTAAGTAATTGTCTCCAGAGAGATTGAGGGCAGCATAATCCAAATTGTTGATTTTCGACATCTGAAAACATTCATCCTATTCTCTAAGAACTATAAGATTTTAAAGTTTATGCATATGATGCAAAATAGGTCATGGGTGCTTATATAAACGGGTACGGATGCATGATGCTTATGAAACCAGATTTTTATGTTTAACAACCTAACATAATGTTTTTATATGCTCATGATGCAAGCCTAGTATTCAAATTCTAAACCGTATGATGATATGACCAGATTTTAATCAAGCATGTTATGTCTATATGATGCAATCAGTTTCAGTTTCATGTTTATCAATCAACAAATCAATCCAAACAAGCAAACAAACAAACGAGTTCAAATAAATATGCAACCAAATTTGGACAGAGTGTTTACTGTCGATCGACGGGTGATTTGTGTCGATCGACACAGTTTAATTCAAACAACAAATTCAGGCAGAAGTTTACGTGTCGATCGACATAAAACTAGTGTCGATCGACACGGGTACAGATCATGCAATCGGTTTGGATTTTAATTGAATTAGGTTAGGGTTTCAAGTTAGGGTTTCAAGTGATTACGAATCATGAATCAATAAACACAATCAAGCAAGCAATAACAATAACAAGCATGATTTAGATTAGGGTTTCTAAGATTATCATGAATCTAGGTTCTTTAGATTAGGGTTTCTTATTGTTTACCTTAACCTCCGTGAGTCTTCTAGTTCGCCGTAACCGTTGATAGGCTGTATGAACTTTCTTCTAGTTCGCCGTAACCTTAAAGGCTGTATGAACTATGATTTGAACAGTAATGCCGGATGAACAGTAATCGTCGATGAACAGTAATCGTCGATGAACAGTAATCGTCGATGAACAGTGCGCGATGAATAGTGCGCGATGAACAGTACGCGATGAACAGTACGATGAATAGTAACGATGAACAGTAATCGCGTTTTTTTGTGTTTTTAGGGTTTAGGGAGCAACTCGTGCTGATAACGTGTTGTGAATCAAGAGAACGAATGGGGAAGATTGTCTTTATTCATTAATCATAAGATCCTTTATATAGGATTATTACAAGAGAGAAAAGGAAAATTCCTTTTCCTAATGGGAAAAGGAAAGTACATAAAAGGAAAATCCTAATTCAACTAGGATTCATTAAACCGGCCTAAAGACTAAGTGTTAATGGGCCGTAAACGGACCAGAACTAGTTATGACAATCCACTATGATTTATAACAAAGTGGTTATTTTAACAAATTAATATGCAAGAAAAGCCTTCTTGTGGAAAAATGAGCCACTAAACATATTAGTATGTAGTTTAACCAAACTTCAACAAAAAACTTAGGGGTTATTGGTTTTGGTATTTTAATGGATTATTTGAATATCCATATAAGATTTACAAATCTTTGTGATTTTCAAATCCAACATGTTAATTTTGATTAGTATTTGAGAATAAAAAGGTTTTCCAATGGATTTGAGAATAACATATAAATCTTTCCAAATCCACTAAAATCTATTTTAAAATCAAATTCATAAGTAAATACGTAGGATTGAATAAGAGGTGACTTTTATTTGTATTTGAGAATTACAAATTGAATGATTAAGAGATGATTTTGATTTGTATTTTAGAATCACAAATTAAATAAGACATGATTTTAATGAGGATTTTAAAATAATTAATTGAATAACATAGAATTTTGTTAGGATTTCCAAATTCATCAAAATACCAAAACCAATCCCCTAAAGCTAATATTTTGTGGGTTTCTCTTGTTTTCACTGAGATTTCTTTTTGTTTCTCCCCCTCTTTTATTCCATTTTTGGTAAATAACAACAGTTGCCAGAAAAACTAAAATATATGACAAAAACCAAACTAAAAAACCTAATTAAAAACTACAAAAAAAATCCCAGCCTAATAAAACCTTCACAAATACAGTTAAAGAGAAAACAAGGTATGGTGGTTAGCAAACAACTATATGATTTGAAATGTTAATAATTACAACTAGCTAGCTATATAAAAACCCTTTTGTTGTAATTCCGTAATCATTGAAACTTAATTCTAGTTAAGGACAGTATTGACAGTGCAGCCAAATTACCCTAAAATTACGCGATACATCTCATGAAATGAACTTACGTAACGCAACTTCACTTGCATGGCATATCTATAAATACCCCCATTGAACATTTTCATGGAAGATTAAGATACACCAAAAACTCATTAAAAAAAAACATTTCTAAAAAGCAATTAAATTGATAATAATGGGCAAGCTCTTGGTGATAACGTTAGTTGGTATTTTCTTGGCTATCCAAAGCTTGGAAGCTCACTATGGAGATGCACTAAACAAGTCTATCTTGTTCTTTGAAGGCCAACGTTCCGGTAAACTCCCGGGTAACCAACGGGTTAAATGGCGAGCCAATTCTGCCCTCTCGGACGGCAAAACAGAAAACGTAAAGCGGCTATATTCATAAACGTTTCTATATGCATATAATTCTTCCAACTTGGAAACCATACTAGGAATTTCATTAATGATAAGGCGTTTGTGTTATCTGTTAACAATATTTGTTTTAATTTTCTGGTTTTTTTTTGTTTTTGTTTTCAGGTGAATTTGATTGGAGGGTACTATGATGCAGGTGACAACGTTAAATTTGTATGGCCAATGTCATTTACAACAACCTTATTGAGTTGGGCTGCAATAGAATATTCAAATGAGATTTCCTCGGTTAACCAACTTGGTTATCTCCGGTCTTCTATCAAGTGGGGAACCGATTTTATCCTCCGAGCTCATACTTCACCCACTACACTATATACACAGGTAAAAACAGATTTTAGTTTTCCCGTTTAGTTAGTAATCATATCTAAACCACAATCCAAACCGTAATATTTTAGTATGTTCTGGTTAATTCATGACAGGCACAAGCACAATTAAAAAAAAAAAAATAGTACATATTTTATGATAAACTAAATTCTTAGTAACTCAAAATCGCGGCATTTACAACTAGAGATATCGAATCTTTTTTTTCCATCCAAGTTTTCTTTCTTGAGCGTCGTCAAAAAAACTATTCAGCTTTTACTTAACTCGGGTTATTATGTTCTGATTATTTTTTTTTGTCAACAAAAATCCGGGTGGTGAGTTTGGCGATGCATCAACCTCACTCATCGTCGTATGCATGGATTTCAAAATTTTAGTTACTTAGTATAATATTTTTAAGAGAAAAAATTTCGTTTTGTATACGATTATTTTTTGAAAATTAATTGTACTGGACTCCTCAATAGTCGGATTCGTATAATCTGCTATCGCAATTCGATTTATTTTTTAATTAGTTTCATAATGGATATTTAAAAAAGGTGGGAGATGGGAATTCAGATCATAGTTGTTGGGAGAGGCCAGAAGATATGGACACACCTAGAACTCTCCTCAAGATCTCTTCCTCTTCCCCTGGTTCAGAAGCTGCGGGTGAAGCCGCGGCCGCTCTTGCCGCAGCCTCACTTGTTTTCAAATCGGTTGATTCTAAATATTCATCCAAGCTACTAACCCATGCAAAATCAGTGAGTCTAGACACAAATTAATTTCAAAACAAATTAAATAATATATGCTTAATCATATTTTAATGATTTAACGTACTCTAATCTATCTTTATGCAGCTATTTGAATTTGCTGACAAGTATAGAGGTTCTTACCAAGCATCGTGCCCCTTTTACTGCTCATACTCAGGCTATCAGGTAAAACTCTGACTAATATATAAATGATATGAAACTTTGACTGATATACCATTTCTAATATATAATAGATTTTGAGTTGAAATTCCATTATATATAATGTATATGCTATTTTATTTCAATAAACTATAAATATTTTCATGTCACCTTTTTGTATTGAAATAACGAGTCATTTTTCTATATATTTTGGGTTAAAAAGGACGAATTATTATGGGCTGCGGCATGGTTATACAAAGCAACAGGAGATATGAAGTACATAACTTATGTCATAAGCAATCAAGGTTGGAGCCAAGCCGTCAATGAATTCAGCTGGGACAATAAATTCTCCGGAGCTCAGGCGTTACTCGCATCGGTTAGTATATATTATAAAGTGACTTTATTAAATTGTATAACCATATAAAATTAGTTAGGTAGATCTCATTGAATATTTTCTTGTTGATTTATTTTTCTTTAGGAGTTTTACAATGGGAGAAATGATTTGGGAAAATTTAAGAACGACGTTGAGTCCTTTGTTTGTGCATTGATGCCAGGAAGTAGCTCTCAACAAATTAAACCAACTCCTGGTAATTTTTCCCCGCTAAATAACGAGTAAATTGGTTTAATTGATTTATTTTTGTTTGGTGTTGGTTTCTATGGTTATGTTTGTTTTTTTATGCAGGTGGCCTTTTGTTTATTAGAGATAGTAGTAACTTACAATACGTAACAACGGCTACAACGGTTTTGTTTCATTACTCAAAAACTCTAACCAAAGCTCAGATCGGTTCAATCCAGTGTGGGTCAACTCAGTTCACCCCAACTCAAATTCACAATTTCGCTAAATCACAGGTAAATAAATTACGATATAATCCAAGTTTGACGGTCTGTACACTATTTTCTGTTTCATTAACTTCCCGATTTGATTGTAGGTGGATTACATCCTTGGAAATAATCCAAAGCAAATGTCTTACATGGTGGGATTCGGGTCAAAATACCCAACAAAACCTCATCATAGAGGCTCATCTTTACCATCGGTCAATTCTAAACCGGAGAAAATCGATTGCAATGGAGGATTCTCATACTACAATTCTGATCAACCAAATCCTAATGTGCATACCGGCGCTATTGTGGGTGGACCGGACTCATCAGACTATTTTAGTGACCAAAGAACAGATTATTCTCATGCAGAGCCTACAACTTACATCAATGCTGCCTTTATTGGACCCGTCGCTGCTTTGGTTGGGCATAATTAAAAACAGAACAACGGGATCAATTATACCGGACTCACGATTAGATTTAGCTGTGGGAAAACAAAAATTAATTAACAAACTAGAATGATTATTCAGCTACATCAACCACTACTTGCAAATTTGTATAATTAATCAGGGAATGTATTGCTTCAAACGTGTATACACATAAATAGATACATCTATCATTGTACGTATATCTTAATTTAAATGAAAACCTCTTTTAATTTCAGATACATGTATTCGACAATATGACCAAGATGTTTTATGATGATAGTACTATAGACGCCCGCTAGAAATTTACGAAATTCTCAACGGATTTATACGTAAACAGACAAATATAGTATTTTATTAAAATATATAGATCTCTATATCTTGGCTAATTAATAATATTATTTGAATGAATAAATTAAACTTAGTAATTTTTAAGTGTTACATACAAAATTTAAGGTCAACCAATTAATTCAAATTATTTGAAAAAAAAAATGAATGTACATTGTTTCAGTAATAATTGCTTTTGTAAATAAGAAAATCATTCGCACATTAGTCAGAATTCTAAATGCGGCCGAGCGGCTGACTTTTCAGATTGTCGTCAATAAATGCAAATGGATTTTCTAGGATTGCCTAATCGACTCTTTAGCGTCTCTAAACGACTCTTCCATTAAACTTAGCCTCCAATATATTTAGGTGGACCATTTCTTAGAACAGTGTTAAATGTTGAGTTAACCTAGAGAAATAAATTCGGAATTCAGATATGTAGAATTTGGATAAAAACGGATATTCTTAGCATTTGTATGACAAGAAAAATCGAGTTGGTTAAAGCTTAAGCTGGAACACAAAGATGAAAAACTAAGACACTCTAATCTTCTAGTGACTCAACATAAATATACATTTTTCTCAATGACTGCACCTATAAGATAAGTTTGAATATCTGTAAATATTTATATTTATTCATACACCTAATGTGTTCTAGTAATTCCATAAGTACCCACTGAAGAACTCTTGGCTCTTCAATAGTTCATCAAAGTCACCAGTAAAATTCGGAAAAGTTCCGGACCCTGACATCAAGTCCGATGGTAAATTGTTAGTCATGCCTTCGATTTCTCCGATTGCTTGGTAGGTATTCATTTCTGCAACCCCAATTTCTTGAACCGCGACAGAAGATTCATCAGCGGATGTGATCATGGGATTACTTGTGGGAGAAGAAACCATCTCTTTCCCGGGTTTTTTTGTTATGGACGGTTTGGGTTGGGAAGTTTTGGCTCGAGTTGAACCAGCTAATGAGTTTCTCCGGGTTGGTAGTTCATGACTGTGCTCATTTGTATACGTTATGGTGAACTTTTCTGGATTCTGAGGATTTCTTTCGACTTGTTTTCTTGCCAAACACCCCTTCGAGCTGCTGCACCTGTAATAACTCCTGAAGAAAAGAAACAAGAAATTGAGAAATTAAGTTCAAAGGGTGGATTTGTTATATAACTAAATCGAGGAGGCTAATTCGTTGAAAATATATGATGCCATTTTGGTTAATAAGTGGCGTGGTTATCGCACATGTTTTCAGAAAACTGATATACATAAAAATAGTGTGTCATTGGATAAAATAAAATAGTACTTTATATTTAAAAACACACGCATAAAATGTATATGCTATTTTGAGAAATAAACCATAATATTTACAAAAAGATTCAAATGGCAGATTTTTCAAAAAAAAAAAACAATCAAACAATGGTCAATTAGTGGTATAAATAACTGTCGAGATATTGATTCCCACATCAAATATATGAGAAGATGAAATCAAACAGGGAATTGTTTAATACCTTGGGTATGGAGATCCTTTGATTGGTTTCTGCCCGTATTTACGCCAAGCCCATGCATCCGACAACAGATTTTCTTCCTTCACTTGCTCAACAACTCTCTTTTGTTGATTCTTTTTGCTGTCCACATTCAATTTATAAAATTTCTTTATTATTTACTTAGTCAAACAAAGGAACATATTATTTACGAGAATAGAAAAACAAAACCATTTTGGTAATGAACTCTACATATTTCTAACTACTAATTTGCTATTAGATATTAGATTACTGATCATTTAGAATCTTTATTAACAAAATAAAATCAGTTTTTCTTAAATGATAGTATTTTATATAAGAACATTTTTTTGCAATTTAAAGAACCATCTCAAGAACTTCAAGAATACTAACCTTTTCTTCGATTTGGATTCTGGGATTCGGATATGCTCAACTCTTGATCCGTTTGATAAAAGACAACCATGTGGTCGTTGTTTCTTATCAACTCGAAACCTTCTAGAATCTTCAGGGACAGAGATCGAGCTCGTGAGGATTGTTTGTGTGGAGAAAGGGTAAAAAGGTTTATAGAGTTCACCAAGCTCATCTAAACCGGTTGTCTCCATCTCCGGTTCGTAGAAACTAGCCGTCTCAAACGGTAGACAAAACGAACCGGAGCTTTCTCCAGAAAACGCATCTCCGGAGCCGGAGTAGCCTCTAACTATTGCTTCTAAGTCTCCTTCGTCCATATAAGCCACCTCACCCATATTTTCTGTACTATCTTTTCTTTTTTTCTTTTACAACTATGTGGCGAGAGAAAGCCTTTTGGGCAACATCGGTTTATATAAAGGAGGATAGGGGAAAAAATAAGATTGTTTGTGGTTTAGGGCTTTATTGGTTTCCCATGTTAACTCATTAAACTTTTAAAATTTATTGAGTTGACTTTTGAAAAAGTCAATTCGTACCTAAACTTAGAAAATTTTAATACAATTGCGCTACCTTGTCAAATAAAATATCCATCTCCGACAAAATATCTCAATTATTATTCATACACAAAATTCAGAATAATCCATATTTCTGTTATTTTTAGTAACAAATATAATATGACAATGTCTTTTGGAACGTACAGGAGTTAGTTTAATAATATCGTATTATCGTTGATTTAACGAATTTAAATTCTGAAAGCGGTACATGCACATATGTATGACGTACATCAGTTCCACACTTGTAAAATAATGTATGTATTTAATGTGGTACGTAAGTCTAGCTTACCCTGTGTTCACGTAACGCGCCATTGGATAAAGTTAAATATAATTAGCGGCTTTAGATAAACATGCGCGTATGCAGAAAAACATTTCTTAAACAAATTTAAGAAATTTTGTTACGGATTATTTATGACGTACTATATATATGAAATTTAACTGTACAACGAATAAAGAGTTAATAAAATGTATTTGGCATATTTTTAACTGTCTAATTGTAATAGACTTAGCTGATTCGTTTGATTATTTTCAAGGATTAAATAATATTTGAATTTGTGATATTTCATTATAGTATTACGTGTTTATCAAAAATCAATTTTCTTGTTATTAGTTCGATGGAAAAGAATCAACTAATTCTATAAAATGGAATATTTAAATCAATGAAAGTATTTTATGTATTTTTTATTTAAGGAATTAACATTCATGTAATATTTATAGAATGATAAAGAAATGTACGTAGAAATTTAGTGATAAATATCAGATGTAATTTTTAGAAAGTAAATGTTTTTTTTAATTTTTATTTGTTGATTAATAGAAAGAAGAATTATAGAATGTTAAAAACAATTTGAGAGGGTGTTATCACTTTATCTCAAACGTTTTCGTAATATAGTTTGGTCCAGTAACCCCACGCCTCTTTCATAGAATAGGGATACCTTTATGCCTATCCCTTTATGCCCGTAGCACAAAATCTTCCCAACTAAGACTATACCAAGATTCTCCAATAATATCTTCTTTTTTTAGTCTTTAGAAAACGCAGTTACAATTCGAAGAAACTTACAATAAATCCAAACTTAAATCATAATTAAAATACAAAATATGATATATATATATATAATAAAAATTTACAATCATATATATAACCGAAAACTCTTTCGAAAAGACTAGTTATTCGAAGATTAAAAACAAACAAACAAAGCTTTTAACTCGTAATATCTTCAAAGCAAAAATGTTTCCCAAAATAGAAAATTGGTGGAATGCTTCTCTCCAAAACAGAAGATGTATATTATATAAATGTCTCTTCAAAGAGGAAGATTCTTTAGTTTTGGTTTCTTCTATTTTTTTTTATATAATATAATTATGTTTGCCTTGTGTTGTGTTTCTGTTTAACGTACGTTAAACAATAGATAGTATAAAAAACTGATTTCATCTTCTGGCCAATAAAAGGTAGAATCATGTTTTGCTAATTGCTTATATTAAGTTTACAAAACAGAATACAATATACTAGGTACCTAAATGTACAAATATGTATGTTGACACTATCTGAAATTGATATCCTACCACCTGGACGCTTCCACAAGAGCGATTGGATTATTATTTTTAATGATCTCAAATTCATTCGATTTAATTTTTAATATGAAAATGGTCATGTACTTTTACCCAAAAAAAATTAGATTCATTTGTATAATTTTAAACTAAGATCTAATTATATATTCGGTCCATGATGAATTGGTGATAGGTAGCCTTCCTTTTTATGGCGAGGAAGAATGGAAGTTGGCACGGGTGATTGCAGTCCCCTAAAACGCAATAAGAAAAGGCAAAAAACTCGAAAGTCAACAAAATAATACATATTTAAAATATAATGAAAAAAGAATATTATTCAGCTTGCTCTTGCAACTGGGAAGAAATTTTCATCCATCTTGCATCAACTTGACGGTCTATATCATGAAATCTGATTTATTTATTTATTTTTATTTTTATTCTAAAGAATATCATGAAATCTTTAACAAGAAAAAAATCTATACATATCAATATAAAACACTAAAATCTATGCGCCAAGTATATACATGCTATATACATATAAGGATTCAAGTCCCAAATAAATATAATTAAAGAGATTTGTGAGACGATGTAAAATTAATAATATAACATCTAAAGTTACAAAAAACTAGACACGTCAAAATTAATGGAACTTGTTGGTAAAAAAATAATATTATTTAAATCAAAATTAATTTTACATATTAATATATTGACACATATCATCATTGAAACGGTATTAGACACGTGTTACGATCTCGTGAGTTATAATTTTTGTGCATCTTATGTTATATATTAAGATTAAGATACTCTTGAGATCGTATAATATCTCACTTAATATAAATGTACCAAAGGATTACTTCAATCTTATACTTGGTGGTGCGATAAGTATTTATAGTATGGATCTTATCTTTCTTTTTTTTTTTTTTTTTTTTTTTTTTTTTTTAACAAAAAAAAAAAGATAAGATCCATACTATAAATACTTTTTTATATATATGTCGACATGGTATATGAAACCATGACAACGTACGATACAATAATAATGATGATCTCACGAGAATACAAATAAAACCGATTTCCTTGAAGTCTTTTCGTTAAGGTGTGAAATAAGCCATACATGCAGTTTGTGTATAAATACACAGTCACATATATGTCCATCATGGACAGTCCATGTAAATTTAATTAATACATGGGGTTGTCACAGACATACAAAGATTGAAACTTGAAGGATAGGTCGACGTTTACTTGTTCATTGATAATTACTATATAGAGTCAAGTATAATATTTGTCTCATGCGGTTTTGGTTCACTCTAAGAAAATTAAATTCATTTCAATATTTATGATACATGATATATCAATATTTCTAATAGTACGTAGTTAACCAGATGTCGATTATTAGAACATTTCCAACCCATAATTCCTTTTTTTACTCTAAAATGGAGCTAGGTTTAGTTTTATTGCTTCTCCTTTGAAAACTTCTGTAATAAAATATAATTGGGTTTAGTTTCATTGCCTCTACTTTGAGAACTTATGTAAGAATATGTAATTGAGTTTAGTTTCATTGTTTCTGAAATGGAGGAATTAGGTTTATTGCGTACTTTTCTAGTATGCGGTAATTATGAGTCACTCCATTATACTCTCAAAGGGAGATAAGCGAAAGAGATAAGGTCATCCTCATTGCACACTTGAAGAGGTCTAATGTGGTGGTCTTATAATATAAAATTATTAAAATACACACTCTCTTTTCCTTTTACTCAACTTTATACCTTCTCTTTCATCTTTTTATTCAATTTTTATTAATTTTATATTTAAACACTCTCTCTTCCTCTTAAAAACACTCTCAAAAATATCTAATTTTAGACATTCTCTCTCTTCCTTTTCCTAAACACACTCACTATCTACTCTCTTTACTCAAATTTTATTAATTTTATATTTCAATATACACCACAAAAACACTCTCTTTCTTCCTTTTACAACCATTTTAATAATTTTATATTATAAGACCACCACATTAGACCCTTTGAAGTGTGCAATGAGAATGCTCTAACCGCGCTATGCAAAGTTACATTTACTTTGTAGAAACTAATTGGGTCAAAAGTGGCATGACACAAATTGTACAGTCTATAACTCTTAACTCTTTAAGTAGTAAAGAACATATCTATTTCCATCTATTTTGTGTTATGAAATTTAATATACCAAGTAACACATTAATTTTTATAAGCATATATTTAATTATATATGGAATCACTTATTATACAATTTGGTGAATTTTTTATATGAGTTTAATTTCTACAAGCTACTCACAAATTATATGCGTGACATCATGCGTAGTATTCTTCTTGCACTACTTAATTTGTATATATTGCGAGTGTATGTATACAAACAACTCTTGTATTATATGTATATGTTTCGTTAAGCACACCATAGACTGATTGACCATTTCACTTTGCTCTTTCTAATAATTGGTTGTTATTCAACAATAAAATGAAAGAAAGAAAAACCATATGCCATATGCCATCTGCAGTGATAAATATTAGATATGAAAAAGAATCCAAGAAAGATTATGCAGATTGTGAATTACATTCAATTTTTTAATGGTTATTTGACCAATTATCCCTAGATTTTGCAGTTGTTATCTAATTTATGTCATTAAATAAGTTTACCATAAACTGTTTCTTGCCCGCCAATTTTGCCAAAACATAGTCTTTTGAAAATATTTTATTTCAAAAGAAATCTAGGATCAAGAATTGTGTTTCACCAAATTATTATAATTCACAGTACTAGTCATTTTTTTTTTACAAAGTCTTCTTTAACCCTATTCCTTTTAGGTATTTTTTTTAATTAAATGTAAAATTTATTCAAACTCAAAAAAAGTTTTTACAAACAAATGTTTAGGTAATTATTTCAAAACTATACATATATTTTTTTACTATGGTAAATCGGTTTGCAGAGATTAATATTAATATATTTTGAGTGACTTCATATAATTTTGGTTAATATATATGATTCATGCTTTGACGTACTATGCCCGAATTCATTTATGTATAACGTGGTGATAAGATAACATTTTGTTTTTGTCCCAAAAAAATGACATTGTCATTCAATATTTTTGGTCTACTAAAGTTACATTATTATCTACCACTGATTGATTCATACACTAATATACTAAAGACAATAAAATACTTAGTTGTTATTAATCTTCTGTTAAATTACTTTGGACTTGATGTGATATGTCTCCGTACGCGTTTTCGTGCAATGACCAAACTAATTGGATTACATTTTTCTTTTGCCTAATAACTGAATTATATATACACTTAAACCAAATTATTGAGTTTTCTTTACTATTAAAATATGTTTCTAAGAGAAGAAATTGGACTCTTAAAGAAATGAGATGACCAAAAATATGAACACATTAACGGTATTCTTAGTAAGCCAAAAAATAATAAAACCGTTGGCGCTTTGGTTCGATATATACATCTATATTGATATTGGTTTGGTTCAAGATAAATTTAGAAAGTGATGAGCACTACAAAGATAAGAGTCCATAATTTTGATGGATTATCTTGAAAAAAATCATACATAAAAAATGTTATGGGACTTCAAGCGATATATAACATATATGAATCAATTTATTTACTGTCTGTTGTTGAAAACACATTAATTTTAACAATGATTTTGTGGTTATAGAATAAAAATCAATAACTAATTATTTTGACGAATACAATCAAACCGTAGCTATGGAATCTTCAAAAACAGCCCTAATAATTATATGATACAATTTGTACCAAAACTTTAAATTATATAAGATAAAGTAGATCTTCCAGATTTAATTCGCGTTCGAAACTAAACGGATCCAACAGTGGTAGTGCCGGGTGGGTTCGACAAGTGGTGATGGCGATGGTAACGATTGCTAAATTGGTTCGATAAATTATTATAAATCACTGAAAGTTTGGTTGTGAAACAATGAAATGTGACAGAAAGTTGGTATTTTTTATAGGTTGTGCCCCTAAAGAAAACATAGCTTGTGTTCATTTTTTCTAACAACGGTGTTAATAACTTTATAAGCCTAAATTAATTGGGCTACTTTAGATTCTAGGAAAGTGGCTTATACTTATTGCCATACAAATTTTCAACATCGGAGGCGAAATCACACGAAAATTAATATCATTTGCTAAATTTATCCAAACTAGTATTTAACATTGTAAGACTCCACAAGCTATTTGAATTTTGTACAAATCCGATACAAATTATGTATACATATAATTCGAATGCTTATATACGAAAATTCACATTTGTTTTTAGTAACCTAGAATTTTTTTTTGGGGGAGGGGGTTAATTATTTTTTTATCAGTTTCAGTTCATGTTAGGGTTGGGCAATCGGGTATACGGTTCAGTGGTGTGAATAAAGTTTTAACCCAAATAAAATCTGCAAGTGCACAGACAAAAGCAGTAGTATTTTAGGTATCGAATCCTCAGAAACCAAGGTTACTCTATGAAACTATGGATTTATATTTAAAGCTAAGACAAAATGGGGGTTGGTTCGCAAAGAAACAATGAACGAAACAACAATTAGAACGATGTAAATTCAATAAGAGAAAGGCACTAGATCAGGATCATTCGCCGGTGACTTTGGATTAAGGACTAGGCATCTATTCAGGATTCAAATTAAGTGCGGTCTAAAACTCAAACATAAATGTAATATTGCCCCACTGTCGTGATGTATCAATATCTTTATATAACACCCAAAATGCCTAAACTGTCGTTTGAATTCAGAGATGCTGATAAGCATTAACAAGATGGTTCGATTTGTTCACAATCGATGGTAACAATCAACTGTCGTTGGTTACACACCGATTGCTCATCAATGGTTTATCTAGCAACCTAGAGCACTGTCGTGAATAAGTTAAACTTGAGAACATAGACTAGGTGATCAAATTAGCCTAAGCAATACGAATCCCAATTGATGAAGACAAATGATATCATTCCTATTTGGCTCAATCACTATCATCCTAATTCACCATTGAAACTCCCTAATCTAGCTATGAGACTACTCGACCATGGAGAACAAAAACACAGCAATCAAATGAGAAGGATTCATCATGGTAAAATAAAGAGATAAGGGTTTAAGAATTCTTCTCAATAGAAAGTTGTGGATGATCCTCCAATCTTACAAGCAAAATCCAAGGAATGAAAAACACTTGAAGGATCTCAAGAACTTGGAACAAATGAGTCTCAGCCTCTCAAAAACGTGAAATGGAAAAATATCAGAAAGAATGAACTCCTTGTTTAGGAAAGTGGCTGCCTCTTATTTATAGTAAAAATTAGGGCAACTTGGTTCTGGGTGACCGACCGGTCGGTCCGTCTTCCAGCAGCTACGGTCTTCGGGTCTTCGAGTGTCGGGACTGGTCGGTCTTCTCATCCGGACTGGTCGGTCCAGATTCCAGGGGGCTTTGGCTTCGGGACTTCGGGTGTGGACCGGTCGGTCCTGTGGTTGGATCGACCGGTCTGGTTTCCAGGGAGCTTCAAGTCTTTGAGTCCTCGGGCGAGCAGGTGCTCTCTCCAAACCAAGCAGGTGCTCGGTTATGAAAAACGCCAACTTTTCTCCATATTCGTCCCTTTTACTCCAATGACTCTCAATGACTCCAATCCATGGTAGAGAGCCTACTAGAACCTGAAAAGACACAAAAGGAACTAGAAAGAACCGAAAACAGATAGAAAACAATACGTAAAAGAGACCAAAATACTAATATATCAACTACCCCAGACTTAGATCTTTGTTTGTCCTCAAACAAATACAGAAATAAGTAAAGGAAAGAGGTTTGAAAACGCGGGAACTCTTTTATCCTCAGTGAACCGCATAACCTTCAATCTGCAGACCATATAATCCAAATTACGAATAGCAAAGCTTCACCAAAACAACCTCAACACATTTCTCAACCAAGTCATTTCTCAAACACAAACTCAACGCACTTAAAATATGCGTGAGGATCTCGCTAAAGGCACCTTATTAGGGAAGACGGCGCTAAGGGTTTAAGGCCATTTGGAGGTGGAGTTCAAGGTGTTTAGAGTGTTTAAGGGTTACATGATGTTTCGTAGAGGATGCAGGATATCGCACAAAATTGCAAGAAAGAATGAGTACGTTGATATCCACATTCTCTAAACCACTCTTTCTTCTCCAAAACTCTCTAACGTCTCATTTGGCTAATCATCCACCTTGGGTATACTCGCTGTGTAGAGAGACACTTTTTCTATTTTACATATTCACCACTCTTCATCATGGGTACTAGCTAAAAATGAGCTAGCTATTCAGGATCAACATCCAAAAACAGCAACATCAACTCATCATTATGTACCTTGTTACCGGAAGCACGGTCAAACAACATGTTGCTGAAAAGTCGTGCAATAATGAGGAGAGCGGGATGACGGAGGCGGTTTTGGCTCGCGGGGTTTCTCGAGTATGCTCAAGAGGCTATAACGTTCAAGAACGTCTTGGATTCCTTGAATCTCTTGGGGCCTTCCAGTTTCTTGTCGGTCGCGTAAAACACTTCAATGCGGCATGATCGGTGTGAACAATTACCTTAGACCTGACGAGGTACAACCTGAACTTCTCAAAAGCGAAAACAATCGCTAATAACTCCTTCTCGGTAGTAGTATACCGAGATTGAGCATCATCCATCGTCCGACTAGCATAATATATCACATGGAGCTTCTTGTCTTTCCTCTGACCCAGAACGACTCCCACAGCAAAATCACTCGCATCGGTGATAACTTCAAACGGTAGTTCCCAATCCGGCGGTTGTACTATCGGTGCACTAACCAAGGCACCCTTAATGGTGTGAAACGCCGCCAAGCAGTCACTATTGAAGTCAAACTTCACCTCTTGACACAACAATCTAGTGAGGGGTCTAGCAATGTTGGAAAAATCCTTGATGAACCGACGGTAGAACCCAACATGTCCTAGAAAGCTTCGGATCCCCATAACCGTAGTAGGCGGTTGCAACTCATCATCACCTCTATCTTAGCTTTGTCAACTTCGATCCCCTTCTCTGATATTCGGTTCCCAAGCACTATCCCATCTCGGACCATGAAGTGACACTTCTCCCAATTGAGAACAATATGCTTCTCCTCGCACCTTTGCAACACCCTTTACAAATTAGACAAACACACAGAGAAAGAACTCCCATACACAGAAAAGTCATCCACAAACACTTCCATAATATCCTCAATAAGATCAGTAAAAATGGACATCATACAACGTTGAAACGTTGTTGGGGCATTACACAAACCGAAAGGCATGCGTCAGTACGCGAAAGTGCCATAAGGGCATGTGAACGTCGTCTTCTCTTGGTCCTCTGGGTGGATAAGGATCTGAAAGAAACCTGAATAACCATCTAAGAAATAGTAATAAGGATGGTTAGCTAGACGCTCAAGCATCTGATCGATAAATGGTAAAGGAAAATGATCCTTGCGAGTAGCAGCATTCAATTTCCGATAATCTATACACACCCTATGTCCAGTTACTGTCCTAGTCGGTATCAACTCGTTCCTATCATTTTTAATTACCGTGATACCTCCTTTCTTAGGCACAACATGCACATGACTGATCCACTTACTGTCAGATATAGCATAAATCGCCCCGGCATCTAGAAGTTTCATTATCTCCTTCTTGGCGACATCCTTGAGATTCGGATTTAACTGTCTCTGATGCTCGACAGAAGTCATTGATTCATCCTCTAGGTGTATTCTGTGCATGCATAAGTCAGGAGATATCCCAGTAATATCATCAAGTGAATATCCTAGAGCCTTCCTATACTTTCTCAATTCACACAAAAGCAAGGTAATATCAACATTATTCAATTCAGCATTCACTATAACGAGATAAGTAGAGTTAGGACCGAGAAACGCGTACTTGAGCCCTGCTAGAAGGGTCTTTAATTCCAGCTTTGGAGCTTTCAGCTCGCTCCAAGAACTGTGAACAGTAGACTGAGCAGGTGCTCGCTTGTTTTCGATTTTGTATCATCTCCCAAACTCAGATATTCATCTCCCTTTTCCATTCGGGTATTAGAATCGAGAAACTTAGCAAATCCTTGGGTGTCTTCACTCAGAAAACCATATTCCCCCTCGGCTTTAGTCAATGCGACTTCAAGCGGATCCTTTGCTAGAATCTCTTCAATCTCATCCTCTAACATCTCTTATTCATCATGGACAACAAACGTGTGCCCATCTATCATCGGTTTCTTGAGAAGTTTGCTCATCTCGAACCGGACTATTATGTCTCTTAGACGGAGATCCACTATGCCTTCTTCGACATCGATAATGGCACGTGCTGTGCGTAAGAAAGCTCTGCCCAAAATCAACGGATCCTTAGGTTCTTCATCAAGCTCTAAAACCACGAAATCAGCTGGGATTAGAGTATCCCCAATTCGGACATGCAAATCCTCTATGAAACCCACCGGAAGCTTTGTAGACCGATCCGCAAAAACCAATGAGATCTTGGTGGGTTTGAACTCGGTGACTCCAATCCATGGTAGCCTCGGCGGTTTGAGCCACTTGTGTATCCAACTTCTTTACATGTGCGGTGACGGCCTCATACTTAGCATTCAGGTTATTGTACATGTGATCTACCTTGGTATTAATCTCAGTGGATGCCTTTTGTTGGTTGACCATCAGCTGCTGCATGAGACTCTTCAACTCGTCTTGAGAAGTAGACGCAGAGGGAGCTTGTTGTGGTACGGTGAATTAAGTGGCTTGTTGTTGGTTTCCTCCTTGGAACCGATTTTGATTCGGGATGAACTGCTTCCCTTGAGAGTTGCTGGAGTAGTATTTCCGAAATCCTTGTTCTTGTACATTCTGATTCGTACCTCCTTGCTGCGGGTAGACTTTGTCTTGTGGGTTCTCCACATTGGTGCTTCGGTAAGAGAGGTTGGGTGATTCCGATAGTTGGGGTTGAATCCACGGTTTTGATATCCTTGGCCACTCACGAAGTTAACCTCTTGAGCTCCAGTATCTTCATCATCTTCAAACTCTTGAGGGATAAGCGTACCCTCATTTTACTCCACAAGCTTTACCGATCTTTGATTCTCGCGTAGAAGTAGATTAACCTTTGTTATCAACTCATCAATCTTCTGAGTGTCCACACTATTAACCTTCCTGGACCTATCATACTCAGGACCCTTGTTGTTGGAGCTCGAAGCAAGGTTCTCGATCAGCTCAAATGCACCATCTCTAGTCTTTGTCATGAAGTCCCCATTACTTGCAGCGTTAATGGCGTTACGATAGTCCCATTCTACTCCACCATAGAAGATTCCCAGAATCTGCTCATCCTTGAAACCGTGATGAGGACACTCCCTTCGATATTCCTTAAGTTTTTCCCAAGCTTCACAGAAAGCTTCTCTAGAATGCTGTTGAAAAGATGAGATCTTGTTCCTCAACGACGCCGTCTTGGACTTAGTGTAGAAGTGGTCCAAGAACGCAACTCTAACCTCATCCCACGTCCTCAAAGAACCAGCAGGCAATGATTTTAACAACCTTAGAGCCTTGTCCAAAAGTGAGAACGGGAACAACTTGCATTTCAGGAACTCACTCGGTACTCCATTAGAACCCGTAGTGCTGCAGATTTCTTCGAAGTTCTCGATGTGGTCCATCGGTATCTCAGCCGGTAATCCATGGAACAAGTGTTGTTACACCAACGAGATCATCTGAGGCTTGATCTCAAAGTCTTGCCTCTGAATTGCTGGCAAAACTATAGCCGAGCGGTTTTTGTAAAAAGCATGGGGGTTGTCCGAATCCCTAATTCCCAGCTGTAGAGGTGGAGCACGTGGTTGATTCCTTTGCAACACCGCAATCTGATCCCTTAGCAATTGTAACTGAGTGTTCATTTCTTCCTGATCAGCCATAATGTCCGGATTAGGTGAGTTCCTTCGCCGACGATTTCAACGCTCAAGACGGGCTAACTCTTCGTTCGAAACACTGATTAACGATTCAGTGATGTTTCTTCTTGTTCTTCTACTGTTCATGCACCTGAAACACACCAAAAACAAATAAAAACAAAAAACAAAATTAGAAAAATGTCTTAGACTATAAATTGAAATCGAATTTCAAAGGCAACGTAATTGGTCCCCGGCAACGGTGCCAAAAACTTGGTGTGAATAAAGTATTAACCCAAATAAAATCCGCAAGTGCACAGATAAAAGCAGTAGTATTTTAGGTATCGAATCCTCAGAAACCAAGGTTACTCTATGAAACTATGGATTTATATTTAAAGCTAAGACAAAATGGGGGTTGGTTCCCAAAGAAACAATGAACGAAACAACAATTAGAACGATGTAAATTCAATAAGAGAAAGGCACTAGATCAGGATCATTCGCCGGTGACTTCGGATTAAGGACTAGGCATCTATTCAGGATTCAAATTAAGTGCGGTCTAAAACTCAAACATAAATGTAATATTGCCCCACTGTCGTGATGTATCAATATCTTTATCTAACGACCTAAATGCCTAAACTTTCGTTTGAATTCAGAGATGCTGATAAGCATTAACAAGATGGTTCGATTTGTTCACAATCGATGGTAACAATCAACTGTCGTTGGTTACACACCGATTGCTCATCAATGGTTTATCTAGCAACCTAGAGCACTGTCGTGAATAAGTTAAACTTGAGAACATAGACTAGGTGATCAAATTAGCCTAAGCAATACGAATCCCAATTGATGAAGACAAATGATATCATTCCTATGTGGCTCAGTCACTATCATCCTAATTCACCATTGAAATTCCCTAATCTAGCTATGAGACTACTCTACCATGGAGAACAAAAACGCAGCAATCGAATGAGAAGGATTCATCATGGTAAAATAAAGAGATAAGGATTTAATTATTCTTCTCAATAGGAAGTTGTGGATGATCCTCCAATCTTACAAGCAAAATCCAAGGAATGAAAAACACTTGAAGGATCTCAAGAACTTGGAACAAATGAGTCTCAGCCTCTCAAAAACGTGAAATGGAAAAATATCAGAAAGAATGAACTCCTTGTTTAGGAAAGTGGCTGCCTCTTATTTATAGTAAAAATTAGGGCAACTTGGTTCTGGGTGACCGACCGGTCGGTCCGTCTTCCAGCAGCTACGGTCTTCGGGTCTTCGAGTGTCGGGACCGGTCGGTCTTCTCATCCGGACCGGTCGGTCTGGATTTCAGGGGGCTTTGGCTTCGGGACTTCGGGTGTGGACTGGTCGGTCCTGTGGTTGGATCGACCGGTCCGGTTTCCAGGGAGTTTCAAGTCTTTGAGTCCTCGGGCGAGCAGGTGCTCGCTCCAAACCAAGCAGGTGCTCGGTTATGAAAAACGCCAACTTTTGTCCAGATTCGTCCCTTTTGCTCCAATGACTCTCAATGACTCCAATCCATGGTTGAGAGCCATCTAGAACTTGAAAAGACACAAAAGGAACTAGAAAGAACCGAAAACAGATAGAAAACAATACGTAAAAGAGACCAAAATACTAATATATCAACTCCCCCAGACTTAGATCTTTGTTTGTCCTCAAACAAATTCAGAAATAAGTAAAGGAGAGAGGTTTGAAAACGCGGGAACTCTTTTATCCTCAGTGAACCGAATAACCTTCAATCTGCAGACTACAAAATCCAAATAATGAATAGCAAAGCTTCACCAAAAAAACCTCAACACATTTCTCAACCAAGCCATTTCTCAAACACAAACTCAATGCACTCAAAGTATGCGTGAGGATCTCGCTAAAGGTTCCTTATTAGGGAAGACGGCTCTAAGGGTTTAAGGCCATTTGGAGGTGGAGTTCAAGGTGTTTAGAGTGTTTAAGGGTTACCCGATTTTTCGTAGAGGATGCAGGATATCGCACAAAATTGCAAGAGAGAATGAGTACGTTGATATCCACATTCTCTAAACCACTCTTTCTTCTCCAAAACTCTCTAACATCTCATTCGGCTAATCATCCACCTTGGGTATACTCGCTGTGTAGAGAGACACTTTTTCTATTTTACAGATTCACCACTCTTCATCATCGGTATATTATTTTTTATTTTTTATTATTATTTTTTTTTTTTTATTTTTTTTTTTTTTAGGATGATGATGAAGAGAGACATACATTACAAGTATGTGTCTCTCAAACACGAATATAAATAGGAGTGTTTGTACATACCCAAGTGGAGCTCATCATTGCTATTCCTTCCTTACTATAAAATCATCTTTTCAAAATGGGAGCAGGTGCTCAATGTCTTGCGAGCAAGTGCTCAATCTTTAGAAAGAGTGATTTAGATGCAGTGTCGACTCGATTCTCTCCGGCCCATTTGCGCATATGCTGCACATGTGACAATGAAGTAACAAGAAGGCAAGGAGTCTGAAAAGAGGTAGTGGTTAGGGAGGGTACTAGCTAAAAATAAGCTAGCTATTCAGGATCAACAAGAGTGGTTGCCTCTTATTTATAGTAAAAATTAGGGATGAACTCCTTGTTTAGGAAAGTGGCTGCCTCTTATTTATAGTAAAAATTAGGGCAACTTGGTTCTGGGTGACCGACCGGTCGGTCCGTCTTCTAGTAGCTACGGTCTTCAGGTCTTCGAGTGTTGGAACCGGTCGGTCTTCTCATCTGGACCGGTCAGTCCGGATTCCAGGGGGCTTCGGCTTCGGGACTTCGGGTGTGGACCGGTCGGTCCTGTGGTTGGATCGACCGGTCCGGTTTCCAGGGAGCTTCAAATCTTTGAGTCCTCGGGCGAGCACGTGCTCGATCCAAACCGAGCAGGTGCTCGGTTATGAAAAATGCCAACTTTTCTCCAGATTCGTCCCTTTTGCTCCAATGACTCCCAATGACTCCAATCCATGCTTGAGAGCCTCCTAGAACCTGAAAAGACACAAAAGGAACTAGAAAGAACCGAAAACAGATAGTAAAAAAGACCAAAATACTAATATATCATTCGGTTTCGGATCGGTTCTATTCGGTTCCGGGTATTTTGGATATTGAGATTTTGTATCCACATAGGAACCGTTAGAGTTTCGGATCGGTTCTCATCGGTATCAGATCGGTTTCGGTTAATTAGTAGTACTAGTGACAAAGTGATAAAAAAATGAACAAAACTAAAGAGTTTGAACCTATTATTGAAAATAACAAAAGATATGATCCAAAGACAAGTTGTGAAACACCAAAGTCTTAAAATAGTAGATAATGAAACAAGTTTAAACTTCAAAATGCAAATAATCTGAAACAGTAGTTCCAACTCAAACATTCAAAATACGAAAACAATAGGAAATGATACGAAAACAGTAAGAAATGTTACGGAAATTGAGTCTATCTTGTTTTCTGACTCCCCCCTTAAGGTATATATGCATGCATATAGCTATGCATTAATTTATGTTTAAGATATTTCGGGTACCCATTCCGTTTTCGGTTCGATATCGGTTCTTTTGGTTCTAGACATATAAAACCCATCGGGTATTCTTAAAAGTTTGATTTAGTTTCGGTTTGGGTAATTTCAGGTCGGTTTCGGTTCGGTTATTCGATTCCGGTTAATTTTGCCTAGCCCTAGTTCATGTAATATAATTGTTTGATTTTGAGTTCTTTTTATCGTTTGTGGGATATTGACTATGGAAACATTGTAGGGAGAGATGATAAGACGCTGAGACATAAAATGGAGGTTCAAAACATGCTGAAATTTGATTGGAGAGGTTGTTTTAGTGTTGAAATTTTAACATTTGGGATGGATTTTGAGAGCATGCATGGCGATCCGTAGGGATCAAAATCAACGTGGTGGAGCAAGGTGAACACGTTGAAACGTTTGGCCACGAGGATCATGGGTATATTAAATACTATCTGGGCGCTGAAGAAAATGCTGTTGTCCAACCGAACAACAGAGAGGAAGAGAGAATATACTAGACCATTTTGCTTGATATAAGAAAAATTTATGATAATCGAATCGAGCAACAATGAAGAAAATGAAGAAGAAAACATGTACAAAACCATATCATCTAATATAAGAAACACACTTTGTATTGTGCAATATATGTTGGTTTGTTCTACCAAGACTAAATTTTCACCCATAAACAATATGTTCTTGTGTTAAGGGTTATGTTTATGTGTCAAGGGAAACATCTAGAGATGGTTTTAAGATTAAGAATGGGAAGTCTTGAAGCAAAGCTATGAACATTAGCTACAATTAATTCTTCTAAAATATATAAGTTCATGTTTTAGTGTTTACGAAATATTTATATAATTATATGGATTTGTTTTTGGTTGGATTGTTTTCTTTAAGAACCTGGTTTAGCCGCAACGGATGATTTATTTAGAGAGCCATGATTGTTGTCAAACTCTAGCAACCGCTACCACCCGATTACACAAAATTTTAACTAATATTTATAAACTAGAAAACCAATTACACAAAATTTTGATATACATTTTAAAATCATAAAACTAATAGCACTACTTAGATTTTTTAAATATATTAAAATTCATAAAACATTAACAATAAATTAAATTTCTCTTAAACTTATTGGTTTATGTATTTTAATGACTTGGAAATTAAGACCAATCCAAATCACGGGATGTTTAATTCTATAGAGTTACTTATGGATTTGATTTCATAGTGAATTTTAATAGATTTATAGAAATTTCCAAGTTAAATTTACACAAGATTGTCAATCCAAAGCAGTTAGGAGGATTGGGAGTTAGGGATTTCAGGGATTTTAATGTTGCCCTCTTAGCGAAGCAGAGTTCGAGGATTTTACAGCAACCCTCGTCTTTATTAGCTAGAGTGTATAAAGCTAAATATTTCCCAAAAACAACATTGCTAGAGGCCAAACAGAAGTGGTCCTCAAGTTATGCATGGAGAGGCATACTTCAAGGCAATAGGTTGTTGAAAAAAGGAATACAGTGGAATATTGGAAATGGAGAGACTGTGTCAGTATGGAGAGATCAATGGTTACCAGCTCAACCAGGTGTGCCAACAAAGACCTATATCAAATCTGGTAAATAATGAGTTGAAAGTAAAGGATCTCTTCATAAAAGGAACAACTTCCTGGAACTATGAATTGATGGGAAAACTGATTCACCCTAGTGACTTGAATATTATACAAAGTATCAAACCATTTGTTACTGGGGTTCCTGATGCGCCTATATGGATTCATACAAAGAGTGGAGGATATTCAGTGAAGTCTGGATATAACTTCCTTAGATCCAACCAAGGTCAGACTTCAACCTTTCACTCTGCTTTGTTTAAAACACTCTAGAATCATAAGCTACCTCCAAAATTGCATCATTTCTAGTGGTGTGTACTACATAATGCCTTACCTGTGGCTTCAAATTTAAAGAATAAGAGGATCATTGTGGATAATCTTTGTCCACGGTGTGGGGAAGAGGAGGAAACTGTGAATCATTTATTATTTCAATGTCGTGTTAGTAAAGAAATTTGGAAATTGGCACCATTACCATTTCCTACTAGCATTGACACATCATGTAGTAATATGGAGGAAACTTATGCTGCTTCCATGGAGTTATATGATTCAAATCCAGAACTTACTCAAGTATTTCATTTCCTCGGATGAAGAATTTGGAAGCAACGAAACGAGGTAATATTCAATAATAAAAGATGGCCGATCCCTTCCATAATTAGTAAAGCTCTTAAGGATTATGAGTTGTGGAAGCAAGCATCTATTTTTTAGGACAAGGAGAATAATGAAAGTGGAGGTTCTAATCAAGGACACATGGATCAGCCTCAAAACTTACAAGGTGTAGCTTGCTGTAAGGTTGATGCGTCTTGGATTTCACAGTTTCACAATTTTGGCTTCGGCTGGACATTATATGATCAGTCACAGAATAAGATCATCACTGGTTCAGGAAGTTTGTTGCCGGTCTAGTCTCCGATTCAGGTAGAGGCATAAGCTTTGAGAATGGCGGTAATTGAGCTACATAGGATGGGGTACAGAGATATTACTTTTGCAAGTGACTCAAAACAAATTTATGAAACTTTGAGAAAGAAGGGTAAGGAGCTTTTGCAGAAGGAGCACAATTATTTTTCTTTCAAGGTCACTTTGCAAGATGTTTATAATATAGCAACACAATGTAGTTTCAAGTTTACCCATATTCCTAGGCTTGCAAATTTAGATTCTGACAAATTAGCTAAGGAAGCTAGGATGAATTCTCAAGGCTATTTGTAAAATGGCATTTGTAAACTATTGAAATGGAAATGGAAGAAATGTTGAAAAAAAAGAAAAAAATTTACAAAAAGTTTAAATATGAAATGAAAGTCCATTAGTCCAATGGTTCGACAAATCGTTAAACTAATAATCCATAAACCAATTGATGCTGGAAAAAAAAAAAATACAATAGTAATAATAATCAATTGATGTCAAATCTGTGTACCGAACCCGGGAAATGTGAAATTACACAAGGTGAATTAAACCGGACGAAATTTTCGGTCCTCTGTGGTTTTTTTTTATTTAGTCGCGTCTTGTTCATCGTCAACGTCATTGCTCTTCCCTTAAACCCTAAAACCCAAATCTCTTCAAGCTATGGCGGCTTTCGAAGACAGAGCTGAAGAAAACGATGAAATCACCTTCAAAGACGGCGACACTGACATCTCCCAACAGCTTATGGACCGTTACGGCAAATCCTCCGCCGCGCAGCACCGTCATCTCGTCGCCACCGCCGCCGCGATGCGCTCCATACTCACATCGGAATCTCTTCCTCCATCTCCTCAAGGTTTCTTCGCAGCTGCTATATCTTCCGTTGATTCTTCTACGGCTGATCCAATGGCGGTTTCTGCTTTGCTTACATTTCTCTCCTTAGTCGTTCCTTTGGTTCCTCCCGGAGAAATTTCCGCCACTATGGCTCGTGAAGCTGTAACTGTGCTTGTGAAACCAATTGATGAAGATGGAGATAAATTAGGCGTTGCGAGTTTGAGAGCTGGTGTGAAGTGTATTGGGACATTGCTTATTGGTTTTTGCGATTTGGATGATTGGGAATCGCTTCAATTAGGGTTTGCTTCACTTCTCAAATTCGCCATTGATAAACGTCCCAAGGTATTACTTCTCTAGCTCTGGAAATTGTAGTTAGTATATGTTAAATTGGATTTGAAGCAATTTTGGTTTGTGTATTTGCTCTGTTTAGGTTAGAAGATGTGCTCAAGAGTGTTTGGAGAAATTATTTGGTGCTCTTAGAGCATCTACTGTTAAAAAGGAAGCTAGTAGTACAATATATGCTTTACTTGATGAGTATAAGTCTGCATTATCGGAATTAAGCTCGACGAAGATTAAGGAAGGTTCTAAGGTTGACTCAGCATTGAAATCTGAGAATGCAGAGACTGCTCATGTGTTAAATGTGCTCAGTGCTACGATTCCGAGTCTCTCTGTCAAAGTTAACTCTAAAGTCTTTTCAGAACTTTGTAAGCTTATGGCTCCTCGGTTTTCTCCGTTGACGAGGCAAATCCTTAAAGCTATTGACACTATCTTTAAGAATTCAGAAGATACAATTATTGTTCCTGAGATAGAAGGAGTTATAACTTCCCTGACTGGGTATTTATCTTTCCACAACGAGAATCCTGCTGATACGATCGTGCATGTGACCACCTTGTTAAGAAGTGCTTTGGAAAAAGTCTGCGCAGTCGAACCGACCATATGTCTAAGTAAAGTTCCATTAGTTTGTGGATCATTGGCAGGTATTCTTTCCCATCCTGTACTTTTCAGTATCTGGCTCTTTTCTTCTTCCTTGTTGGCTTGAATTTGAATTTTTAACTCAACCACCTTTAATTCCTATGCTAGGCCTTCTAAATTCCACAGATGACATTGCATCTCAAGCCTCAATTGTATTGAAAGACTTGGTCAATAGCCACATTAATACAAATAATCTCCAAATCGAGGGAAGCGTATCCGGTGAAGATGAGGATAACTTAACTGGTACAGACAATATTAATGCAGCAAAATATGTATGCACTGTCTTGGAGAGTACCCTTAACTCATGTGATGGAATTCCAAAGGAGCACATTTTGACTGTCATAGCTCTCTTGATCAAGAAACTTGGTAGGTGTACTTTCACTCTGATGCTACATTTTGCTATCGTGAACATACTAGCTACCTTTTGAGAACAATTTGTTACAAGCCTACAATTTGCTTTCCCAGAAGTTCATTGAGAATGGTATGAATAGCATTTGATTGCATCTCCCATTGTTTCAGGGGAGCATTCATATATTATTACAAGGAATATCATACTTAAGCTTGCCAACTTGATGGAAAATGCAAAAGGAGATGATTCTAGCTCTCAACATGTAAGTTTTTACTAACTTCTCACAGTTGACAATCTTCCTTAACTTGCTAGATTTGTAAATTACTGTTGCAAAAGGACGAATTTCGCAGTTAGGGAAAACAACATTTTTATTCGCATGATATTCCTATGGTAACAATTTTTTTCTGACCGAAAGAGTCCATCTCTATTGATTAATTAATACTATATTTGACTTGCTTTGCAGGTTCAGCAATGCATTGGGTCTGCAGTGGTTGCCATGGGGCCAGTCAGGCTACTAGCACTTCTTCCTATCACCCTTCATGCTGAGAGTCACTCGTGCACAAATGCTTGGCTAATTCCTATCTTAAGAAGATATATTGTTGGAGCATCTCTTGAGTATTATATCGACCACATTGTTCCCCTTGCCAAATTATTTATCCTTGCTTCTAAAGGAGGTGCTCTCCTATGCTGACAATGATAATTTCATTTAGATTTAATGGAACAGACTTATCCTATCTTCTCATGCTTTAGGTTGTTTTTACATGTCACGGGTTTACTATACTATCTTGCCACTTGAAGCTTTAAGTCATACAAGAAAATAATGCCACCTAGGACATAATCCCTTTGATGATTTTTCTGTGTCCGGTGATCTTTTCACTAACATTTATTTTAATGCTTCTTTATTAGCTAAAAAGTCAGCACACGGCAAAGAGTTGCGGGCACGTGGTCATGAGCTCCTGAGACTGTTACCTGCCTTTTGTAACTATCCTGTTGATGTGCCGCAAAAATTTGGATCATTAGCCAAACTTATGGTTAAATTTACTAAGAAAAAATCTTTCATGCATGAAGCGGTGGCCCTTTCTCTACAGGTGAGTTCTCTTCGCAAATCATTTATGCTAGGGTGAGCTGAGAAGTTGGCTTTGCTCTCAATATTCTATTTTTTTCCAAAGTTTGATCTCATTAAAAAATTTCCTTGCTTAGATGCTTGTAAATCAGAATAAATGGATGCCCAAGTCCAGTAAAGATATATGCAAAGCAAAAGCTGATACAAGTGAAGATGCTCAACCAGAGCTTGAAAGTGGATTTCACTACTCAAAGAAAACTTCAACTAAAAACATGAAGACTTTGGCATCAAGCTCAGCACAGTTGCTTCAAACTCTTGTCGATGTATTCACTGTTTCAGGCAGAGAGATCAGTGCAGACTTTAAGGTTAACCAAAACTTTCATCCTTATTTTGTGCATTTACAACTTATATCAAATTGGTTTAAGCTCTTTCATTGTCTTGCCGTTTGGAGAATAATGCCTACACGTGATAGGGAATACATTCTAGATATCAGTTTGCTAGGAAAATAGCCTTTTTGGTGTGGCTAAATCAGATTGACTCTTAAGCCTTCTCATAGACGGTAGACAGTAATTATTTTTGAAATGAAACTATATGCCGTAAACTATTTGCTTCTATTCTGTTAATATCTGCAGCATATGTCAATGTGTTTTTTTTTTCTCCTGTAATGTCAGGCTGCAAATGGATGCTTAGCTTCTACCCTGGATTCTTCAGTGAGGAAAAAGATTTTAATTTCCCTGCTTAATAAGTTTGATCCTGCTGGTGAAAGTGAGATTGAGGAGCAGGTCAATCAGTCTAACGAATCACTTGATGAAGAAAAAGAAAAGTGCAGTTCTACAAAGACTCAGCTAAAGAGGTATAGTTATAGATATATGCTGTGTCCTGTTATATTTAACTTTTCCATATCTTAATAAATTTCTTGAATATTCTTACACATAACATAATACTAGCATGACATAATGCATATATCAAGTTTTTTCTCTTACTCTTCTTCTATACATGGTAAGACAATACTTTTCCTTTGCCACCCACTTGCAGGAGTGCTGTGTTGGATCTTGCATCTTCATTTGTTGAAGGAGCCAAAGAAGATCTTATTGAGTTAATCTATAATCTTGTTCGCCAAAGTTTTCAGGTATCTCACTAAATTTCGGCCTAATACTTTTAAACACCAGATTTTTCTTATGTGTGGGCTGATCCATGATATCTTTTTGTTCTAGGCAACCGACGAGGCTGATCTTCGTGGTGCATATGATGCTTTAAGCAGAATTCTAGAGGTTCTTACTTCTGCTGAACTTATTGTGGTAGCTCTTATTCTGTTCACTTAGTCGTATTCCATGCTTATTTATATGATTTACCCTTTCTGTTGCAGGAACATAGTTCGTTTTGTTCATCTCATTTTGCAGAGGTGATAGAGATGTTACTCAGCCATAAAACTCCAGAGGATGCAGCATCGTCTAAAAGTCGTTTTGCATGTTTCCACGTTTTAATGGCTCATGGAATTCAGGTTTCAATTTTTCCTTTTGTATCCATTGAAACCTTATATTTGTATGGTCTTTGCTATTAACGTAAGACTATCCATTAGACTTGAGCTATAGCTTAAGTGTATCCATGCTTTGCTTTATAGCTTAAGTGTATCATGCCACTCAATATTGCCTTATGAAGAGAATGACCAAAATTCTTGATGTTTTACTTTCTTTCTCTGTAGTCAAGCACTGAGGAGGAGAATGAGATGAATGAGAAGGCTTTCCTTATCCTGAACGAGATGATTCTAACGCTTAAAGATGTAAAACATAGTGTTTGCTTTGTTGCTCCTTCATTTTGTTGGTGCTTAGGGAAACAATACAATTACTAATACTAAACAAACCTAACGTTTTCTGTGCATTTGCATATACAGGGAAAAGAAGAACATAGGAAAGCAGCTTGTGATGCACTAGTTATGGTGTATACCACCTTACAAAATTCATCATCTATCACCGGCGAAGAACTTTGTCCCAAATTGGTTAACATGGTAAGTGCATGAGAGGAGCCCCCTTTAACAATTTATTCCACTCTTGTTATCTCTCAAATGACCAACTACCATCCATGATTCTTCAGATATCTGGGTATATTGATGGATCATCACCGCATATAAGAAGTGGAGCAGTGTCTGCGTTATCCGTTTTGATATACAAAGACCCTCAGATCTGCCTTTCGTCACCAGAGCTTCTCTCCTCTGTTCTATCCTTGCTGCACACCAAATCCATTGAAATCATAAAGGTAAAGTCTCCCTTTTTCCTCTTTATGAAACTTTTGGTCTTCCTAGTTTCTCATGCGTCTTCGTGTATAACCAGGCTGTTCTGGGTTTTGTGAAAGTTTTAGTCTCGACATCACAAGCCCAGGACTTGCAGAATCTACTGAAGAACCTCTTATGGGAAATTCTCCCTTGGTCATCTGTTTCAAGACATTATTTTAAGACAAAGGTAAATAATAAGAGCACTGTTGAATTTTAGTTTCTTAGTGATCTCAGCTCTCTTCCTTCCTCAAAACATGTAGTTTAAAATGATTGCGTCGCCACAATTGTGTATTTTAGGTAACGGTCATTGTCGAGATTATGGTAAGGAAGTGCGGCACCCGCGCAGTCCAATTGGCCACACCAGACAAGCACAAGAATTTCATCGAGACGGTTTTAGAGGTATCTTTCTCTCTCTCGCTGTATATTTTCTTAGAGATCTCGTACTTGCATAAATTAAAAGAAATGGCAGCAACACCGTGAAACTTTCATCTTATGCGTAGAATCGTTCGGGGAAATTTAAAGACAAAGAAGAAACCAATGATTCAAAGACTACATCCATCGACCCATCCAGAGAGTAAGATCCTTTAAAACAACAGTTATATCCGAGATGAAGAACACATATGCTCATTATATGCATAAATGATTATTGATTCGCTTTTACAGGCCGCGTAAAAGAAATCACAGAGAAGCTTCATCAGAAACAACAGGCAATCAAGACAACAAATTCAAACACCAGAAGCGAACACACACACAGACACCTACTTCCTACAATAACGGAAGCAGAACAGGACCAAATCGCCCCGGTTACAAAAGCTTCGGGAAACATAGGGAAGCTTCTGGAAACAATCACAAGTCACGGAAGCCACATACGAACAGGTTCAGGAAAGCACCATGAATCTAAATCTCAGTCAATAGAGTTTTGCAGTTTCCATATACCAAAAACTAAACATTGGTGTGTATGTATACGCGTTGTAGATTATACACATCAAAAGCTTTTTCAAAGATTAGATTTCAAAAACTAAGAAACCCCCCAAAGATTAAAAAAAAATGAATTAGATTGCAGAAGCTGAAGAAGATCTATCAAGCATTGTAACAATCTCTATTCTGCTTCTCACCAATCTATGGAACACTTGCCTCACTAGTCTCTGCAAATCAGCCATTCCGATTTCCATACCCCGGCAAATCTCCTCCAATTCATCCACCTTCTCCGCAACTTCCTCCTCTGCCTCCTCTCCCGGAAACTTAAACCTCTCCGCAAACTCCATCAAAGACAACCCAATCCTCTCCATCCTCTGCATCTCCTCCATCAATCCGCCACCACCACCGCAACGCTTCTCCTTCCGTTTAATTTCTTCTCCAACCCTCTCCTGAATATTCGCAGCCGCGCTAGCCCAATTCTGATGTTTTGGAAGTGGCAATTGCGCAACTAAAACGCCACTTGTCTGACAAGGAACCGCCGCAACTAACACCCACATTACCAAAACCATAACACTACTCATAATATACACCGGCATTGCCGGTCCAGAAGCTTCTGCTCCACGTGGCAGCACCAGAGTAGCCACCATCGCTTGAATCTGCTTCGCCGCAGACCAATTCTTGCCAATGTGTCCTACGGTGACGTTACTACGGTGGCCAAACGACCACGACCGTGACGTTGTCCTACGGTTACTAGAACCACTTCCACTGTGGCTTCTATCTCTCCCATCAGCGTTTAACCCAACAAGAAGACTCGTTAACGCACGTTTCGCTCTACGAACGCTACCGTCACATAACGGCCGTTGTTTAAGCGCCGTGACGACAATCTCCGCTAGTCGTCGGCTCTGCCTAACGGAGTCAATTCCGATAACAACGGCGTTACAGATATCTAACGCTTTCAAAATCCGATCAAGCATTTCAGGCAAAACCCTATCTAAAGACGGCGATTTCGAGATCTGAGTCGTGGTTAAGACCGCTTTAAACTCTGTTTCAGAGGACATGAAAACGTGGAGGAGATTTTGTAGCCACGGGATCGAGAGAATCGGATCAGACGGCTTAGAGACGGAGGAAGACGACGGTGACGGCGACGGAGATATTAGGTCAGAGAAACGATCCGATACGTGTTTCTGGAAATAGTCGAGTTCTTCGAGCTCTTGCTCGTGATGAACGTCCATGGATACGATCTGGTTGCGGCGGATGCTGATCCGGCTTAGGAATGAGCCTTGATGTTCCGTCGCTCGAGCCATTATAGAGTGATGAATTGAATATCAACAGTGAGGTTTTGTTTTTCCTCCGGTGATAAAGGAGAGATTTTGAAAGAACAGAGAAATTGGGGATTTTTTAGAAGAAAGAGGGAAGTGATGCTGATGTAATAAAACCTAAGGAACTGGAATTGGTGGAAAACATGTCTTGTCGGAAAGAGAGACCTAAAGTGGTTTTTTAATGTTAGTAGATTTTTTTTTTAATTTTCTTTAAGGACTTGTTCGCGGTAAAGAATATTCGTCTTTTGGTCTTTTGGTCTTTTGAGGATATTTTTCTTTTAAATGTCTCATGGGTGTCAATTGTTTTTCTGTTTGTAGTTTATAGACATGAGCTGTTTACGAAGAAAAAGTAGTCTACAAGACCATTATTTTTAGAGAAGGTTGCAAGAAATGATACTATATTTAAGAATGTTGGTGATTTGAACACTTTTAAAAAAAAAAATTGTTCCATTATCACTTTCAGACATTATAATTGATTATTTTGTCCATGTACATTATCTATGTTTTAGTAATTCAAAATGTTTAAACATTAGGATATACACTATTTTACAAATCACGTTCATTATTTTTATTATTAATTTATATAGGTTCTACTTAAATATACAATCATGCTAAAATTATCGAAAGGAGAAATTTGAGTCTAAATATTCGTAATGAATCTAGGACAAAAACTGATGAAATGGATTTGTAGTAATCTCAAGGTTAATAGAAGAAGATTTCGAAAAATATGTGAAAATGTAACAAACCGTGTACATGTTTTATCGTAGTGTGTAGTGATTTGTGTAGAGAATATTGAATGAAATTAAAATGTTCTTGAAAATAAAGTTGAAGAGTGTCTATTATAGTCTCCCATCGTGCTCAACTGCTTTCTGATTTGCGAAGGACGTTCTGCCACAATCTTGAATTGTAACTCTAACTCTTAGATTCTCGCTTGGCTACTATCAATTTGTTTATCATATCACATACTTCTTCGTATTTACTAGGTGATGTTTAACCAATTTTTGTTATTTCATTTTATTTAGCACTAGTATTATGCCGGTGCTATGCACCGGTTTTTTTTGTTTTTCTTTAATCGACATGCACTGGGATTATGTAATTGTTTTACACAATTACATTCCCTTAAATTCAACTAAACCAAAATATTTGTCTAAAATTAATATGGCATGTATAGTGGCATAACAGTTGACAAATAATTATACAAAAATTTAAACAAATATATGTTATACACATAATTCTACAAAATTTTTATGAACAACACAAACTTAATGCCCAAATAAATATATGAAAAAGAAACAATACTTAGACAGAAAGATGAAAAATGGTTTGCATAAACAAATTAGATAGGTAGCTAATGATTTTTAAGTGATAATATTACAGGAGAAAATTATAATTAAGTAAACTCTCTAAACCCATTGAATGTGATGCAAAGTGAAATGAGACATTGATGTTGATCATCAGAGTAAGTCTTTGTGTTGTCAGTGTTACCTTGACGACGTATTCGTCTTCGAGTTCTGGTCTTCATTTGTTCACTATTTTCTTCTCCGTTATTTCTTCGATCAAAGTGATTTCGTTGAAACTCTTTGTGTTAGGTATTCCTAGGCAATCCATACCGTGTTGGTGTTGTGGTTCTTTGAAATGTCTCTAAAAAACTCTTCTTCCTTTATAGACATTGTTCCCACATATCTCGCTGAAGTAAAAACTTTTTCTGTCACCGACTCAACGGAGCTAGTTTCTATTTCTCTGTTTTGATGATTTGATTCCAGGCACCCATCATCAAGCTGCAAAAGGTCTCACTTGCGGCTGATGGACTTTGGCATCTGATAACTGAAATCCTGTTTTTGAAAGCATGATCAACTCGAATGATTTTTAAAAGAAATTATGATTTAGGACATTATAACACACACATTAAATCATACATAAACAATGTGCAATTAGGAGATTTTGGTCATGGTTTATCAATTTTGGTTTAACCTTGCGGCGAAGTGAATCCAAATCCTTGTGAAGGATGAGCATGAGAAGAACAAATTGTTTCATGTTCCATCTGATTGGTTGCACAACAAACATTTGGTGTCAATCTGGAAACTTGAACAGTGTTTTATGCTTTTGGATACAACCAAAATGATGGCTTATCGTTATCCTACCTAGATTATTTAAGTGAAAAAAAATCTCATAACACATCAATAATCTTTCAAAGTGAAATGAAGAATCATACTATATTCTATTATTTTTTCTTTCAATTAAACGGAAATCGATTTTGAAGAGAAAACAAAAAAATCGTTACCGGAATTGTGATAACAAGCTTTTAGCCTGTGTTAAGAACTCAAATCCTAAATTACTAATCCGATGTAGAAATAGATTTAGGTTCGTTCAGGGACTGACAATACACTTTAGTTCCTTTTAAACACAATTCAAGCTAAGCGATTCAAGTGGTTTTAAAGTGTCACGAAAATAAAATAACAAGCAAAGTAAAATTCGGTTGTAAACAAATATGATAAAGGCGTTAGACAAGGGAATTATCTCAGGGAATAGATCATCAAGAACCAAACAATTATTCAGGATATTAATTCAAGCACCAATCTAGAACACAATCACGATTTTATGAGGATCCACTGTCGTGGCATCAACAACTTTATTAATAAATCTAGCACCCTAAACTGTCGTTTGAGACTAAAGAAATTAACAAGCATTAGCGATTAAGATTGATAAGTTCACGATTTGCCTTAACTTCAACTGTCGTTGGCTAAGGATCAAATCGCCCATCTAAGTTTATTCAAGCAATTTACTACACTTTTGATGAGTAAATTAAACCTAAAATCAAAGGCTAGGTGATCAAGCTAGTCTAGGCAATAAGTTCAACATTAGATGAAGATATCAAATATGTAAGTATGATCCTATCTATGCCGAGTTCATTGAATCTCTAAATCCCTTCGAAAAACCCTAATCTAACAAGAGTAACTACTCGCACATAATAGAACGAAAAACACAAAGAGAGATGAAAGTATTCATAGAATTATTTAAAGAGATAAGGTTCAAGAGAAAACTCAATAACAAGTAGATGAACAACTCTCGAAATCCAAAGCAAAGTGCGACGAAGATCTCTCTAGGGTTCTCGGCCAAAACGTGAAAAGCAAGTAAAAGTTTTGGTGAAGAATTAAGCGTAAAGGAAATTGTGTGTAAAAGAAGCGTGTCTAGAAAATAAGGAAGAAGCATATATTTATTCTCCAAGATGTTTCCTTCTTTCTAGGGCTGCGGCGGCTTGGTAAATCTTAGGTAGATCTAGGGTAAATCTTCTAGGTGAATATTTCCATTAAGTGAATATTCCCTTTTATGAATCTCTGGGAGCAGGTCGGTCAAATCGGGAGCAGGTGCTCCAGCTACTTCAGAATCCAAAAGATCGTGTTTTCCATCTTTTCCACCAAGACTCCTAGCAAACTCCAATTCTTCATTCCAGCCACCTTTACACCTAAAAAGACTCGATACAAAGGAGAAAGACTCGATAAAACCCTACAAAACAATGGTTAGAATACCCAAAAAATGGAGTATATCAAATTGATCGTAGGTGGTGGAGAAAATCTGGCGACTCCATGACCATCCTCCGAGGAATTACTTATCCTCGCCGCGCCACAATCTCGCACCCGTTCTTTGGCCGTAGCTGCCTTTTTCACTTTGACTTTCACCGGTGAGGAGAACATTTGAATACATTCTGCTTTCACTCCTCCACACTCATTTATCGGAGAATTCACTTCCGAGAATCCAAAATTGATCGCTGAAAGGAATTAAAGAGAGAGAATAATTCAAAGAGAGGGGAAGAAGAAGAATGAGAAGAGAGCAGTTAGTGGCGTCCAAGGTGGGAGGGGAGTTGAGAAGATCGTGGGTTTGAATTGAAAAAAAATTGAGAGTAAAAAACGGAATAGCAGAATTTTGGACTTTTGCCACGTGGCAGATGGAGAAAGTTGCAGTTTCTTGTAGATTTATTTGTGATTTATTATAATAGGATGTTCTATTAAGTTAAACAAAAGTTTTGATTTTTTAGTCACTTATTGAGCCTTCACAAGTTTAGATTGTTTCAATTGGAGATGCATGATCATCATGCACGAGTTTTAAAAATATTGACATTTGTTAAAAAGCTTTCTATTGTCAAATCAAGTTCCAACTTGGAACACAAGATTTTATAATGACACTGAATAATAATAAAGGGAGCAAATGCAAGCTTGTTTCTTTCAATAGCCGGCCAAATGACTTTAGGGTCATATTTCTAATACGTATCCAATTACAACGTATTAACCGCTAATGCACTTTTCTATTATCAAATCTCAGGAACATGGTCTAATAATGAGGATAGTATTTTATTATAGTGTCGGATCCCAAATTTTTATGAATTATTTTGTTTTGTTTAAAGGTAATTAAACTAGCTACGGATGAAAAATTATGTTAACTTTTGAGCGACGTCTTTTTTGGTGAGCTGCGCTATGAATTTATTGCAACAACTAGTCCTTGCCTCGATGAGAAAATTTGGCTCAATTCGATTTGCTTACTCCATATCGGATCCGATTCCATTTCTATTGACTTTAATACCCTAGGCTCAGTTGTTGAGACATATTCTACATACTATTGGACATACTATTGGAATGTAATATATTTAAAGTAATATAGTTTGCAATCTACATAATTTTTTATCATTTGTAATATGTTAAAAATAATAGTTTTTTTAACAATTATTTTCGTCTCAAAGGAATAACGATTTAATTCAGATTGGTTTGATGATTCTTCTGATTGGGTTTTTTCATAAATGTTTTTCATTTTCTTTAAGCTGCCATATTAATTTTGCTAATATAAATCTATTTTTTGCTAGCAGTCTCAATGCGCTATTAAATGCACTTGCAAGACGAGACCATCTACATTTCCATCCCTAAAAGCACACACTCCTCCACAGTGCAAGAAGCCGAATATGGTGTCTTGCATCCCTACATTTAAAGATGGAAACGTTAAACCAAAATCCAACCAAAACTCAAATTTGTAACCAAAATCGAATTTAAAAAAAACAAAATTCATGGATTAAACATCTTTCTTCTTCTAATTCAAGAAATCAAAATCGATTTATGAAATTTACAGAGATTTACATGGATGAAAGAGAATCAAAAATCTTAGATCCATCCTCGCTGCGTTTGCGTCCAATGGAGTCAAGAGAGAGAATCGAAAACTCTCGATCCATAACTTTTTTGTTTGTATGCTTCTAAATCTCTATCAAGTCTGGAGATCTCAGCCTTCAGTTTAGTGCACTTCTCTTCGGTCCATGCGGACGTATCTTGAAACAGATAATTGTAACCCACGATCCCATTAGCATCCTCAAGTTCTTGTAAACCTTCCTTCTTCAACACGTCCTCCCAAGCAGATATAGACATGCCAGGTACAACTTTATTCTCCTTAAGTAAATTAACGTATTTATCCATCTCTTGTAGTTTAGCAAACTTTTTCTCCATCATGGCCAATATAGAAATCTGCCTCCTCTCATAAAATGCACTTCTGAGTTCAAAGAAAGCATCAAAAACTGCAAAAAAGAAAGGTAAAAAGTTAGTTATCATGAGCAGAGAAAGGTAAAAACTGCAAGTGTCTCTACTACTAGTGCTAATGATGTCTCTCTACTTGTTGCTTCAACTATATTTTAGAATCAGTCAGTTGAGAGGCTGGAGAAATTGCTTCATCTGTACCCAATGACTCTCCGCTTCTAAGATGGACGAGAAGTTGTCTTCTCTTTCAGGTGGCAAACACAAGATTTCATCAAATTTCTTATAATGGTCAATCAAATTTCTCAGCAGTCCATCCAAGGTCTCAGAACTAGTTGCTAACGCCAGATCTTCCTGCACAACATCCATCGTCAATCATGTATACCTCAAACTTAGTAGTTCTCCTTGTATAGTCTGAAGATGTTCTTCATTCCCAAGTTTCTCCACCAATCAATATTCTCTAGGAGTTCTGAACCAAAGTAATCCTTTCCTTTCCATCAGAGAGCATTTCATTCTGTTGAGCTAATCCATAGAACTTCCCTTGAAGCTCCTCGAACATGACCGTTAAGTCATCCTCAGAACTTGTGCCATCCTCCCTCCAGAACTCTTGTGATCCCAGTCAGAGGGACGCAGAGAGTTTTCGTTAGCTACTCTGGCTAACCACTCTACCTTTTCAAGTATATCTCGAGCATGTAAATGCTATGGGAGATCCAAATCTTGCAAAATTTCTTCGATTCGGATGTAAGAAAGCTCAGATTCTAATGCTTCCACACGTTCACCTGCCTCCGTGTATAGGTCTTAAGTTTTGCTTCTACTTCGTCGACAAGCCTTGAGTCCTTCAAATTCAATTCCTCTGAGAGCACCTCAGCAGAGGTTTCGGCCAACAACTGCTTGACCAATTAAATCTTTTTCCTTTTGTAACAGCTATGCTGAGCTTGATTATAGCCTCTTCTGCTCTGATTGTTCAAGATCATTAGATTTCTCTTGTAACTCTCCTGGATATCCATCAACTCAAGTTGGGAAACCAGAAACTCTCTACTTGTGAACTAGGAGATTCAAAACTAAATCCTACCACTTTCAAGCTTCTCGACTAACTCGGAATCAAGGCTTCACTCCGTTAGTTCCTCCATATCGTTTGATTTACTTGACTGTAGCTTACCAATCACAGACTCAAGGTCGAGCCTCTCAGACAGAATATTTCGCATCAGATTCCTTGAAAGGTTCAAAGACAGCTAGATAAGATTGCCCATCTCCACAGGCCCACATGATTCAGTAACCAGTTTCGTCAAATCCCTATGCAGAGTAGCAGCTGCAAACTCAATTCTTTTTAGACAGGGTGTTGAAACGGTGGAACCCTGCTTCACATAAGTAGCTTCTAGTTTTTCCCTCCAGGTCGTCAATTACCTTTACAGCCTCATCAACAGAATGAGAGATATGCGCTTGGTCATATCAACAAGTGACAGATCTGAGTAAACAATCATCAAGTCATGTCAATTCGTGTTCTAGCATCATTGCCCCTCTCTTGCAAGGCCACTAACTTTTCTTCCATTGAGGACAACATATGTGCTTCTTAAATTCTGCTGTAAGCTTTCCAGCTAGCTCGTCAATTCTTGATAAACAAACATCTTATTCTCAAAACGTGATCCCTGGTGAGATGCAAACTCCTCGAGTCTTTGATATTTCGCCATCCTGTCATCATTCAATCGATCGAATTGCATACCAGCCTTCCTAGCATTCAACACTAACCGTTCAAGCAAGCCTCTCAAATTTTCTAAACAGATTGATCAACAGTTAACTGTGTGTGTGCTTTTCCAGATTCCTCTTGTTTTTGCTTTGATTCAAAAGCCTGAATCAATTCTCATGGATTTAACGTTTGAATACCGTTTTCTGGACAGATCTCTTTTCTTTAGTATATCAATCAATCTTCTTAAGTTTCTAACTGTATTCGACAGTGGGACAGGTGTAGACTTTTACAATGAATAAAAACTAACACAATTGAAAATTACTTACTTTCTTGTGGAGTCTTGTAAGCCTTTGTCTCGCCGCTTTCAAGGAGTAGTACCATATTCGAGTAACGTAAAGTTGACTTCAGCCGGAACGTTTCGATGATGCCTTTTTCCAAAGCAATATCCATCTTTTCCCTGGTCATCTTCACCCTATAATCGAATTGTGATGAACTACTTTGGTCGTCTACGTCCTAGTATAAAGCAAACAACAGAGATTTAATGAGAAAATTTTTTTTTATCATAAAATCCATTAAAACTTGTGATTAATGGAATAATACCTCGACTAAGTGCTTTCCATCCAACTTCGTGTTTTTCAAGCTATCCAAGGAAATTTTGGGTCTGGGATTGATTGGTAGCTCCGTTATCTGGATCGTCAATTCGTCCTCCATCAGATTATAAACACCCGTGGTTGAGTAGACACCATCACTTACATACTCAATATTTCCTTGAAAGCCAATGTAACAAGGTTCCATAGGAAGCAATGGTTCCCCATCCAACTTAAGCCTAATATTGCTTATGATTGTTTTGGTGTTGAAGTTAGGGATAAAGGTGCTGAAGGGATATCCGGATAGAATTCAGGATAATATTTATTATTTGCTGGGTTTCTCATCACTGGAACTCCAAGGCATTGTTCCATATCGTGATCAGAGTATTCTCCTCATCAATTACCACTTTGATAGAATTCATCAATGAATCTCTCCTTTTGTGTTCAGCCGAATTCACCAAGACACAATCAAAAATCTTTACGATTCCAGGAATATAGGTTACAGAACTATTAACCATAACATTATCTTCCAGAACCCATAGCTTTTGGGTGACACTCTTAGCAGACCCGATGTAAGGGTCGGGATTCCTCAGAATTTCCTCTGAGATAGAATTCTGCGAAAAGCCATCCATGGCGCTTACGGATTTATCGGGGAAGAAGCGGATTTTTCGGGGAAGAAGTGGCTCCTGATAACGGAATAGTGACCGGAATTGCAATCGGAAATTACGATATATTGATAATCAATTCGCCGTTCCTAAAACAACAAATTGTGTATTCTAGTGCCGATTCCTCCAAAATAGAGAAACGAATCCACACAAGAACCGATTGTTACAGAGAAAAACCCAGAGAAAAGATTTCTAAAAAAGATGAACAACTTCTGATTATTGAGCTAACAGATACTCGAGAGTATTAATAACCACTTATTTACTTTTAGCTCCTTGTACTTCTATCTTCTATTATTTCCAGCCCCGTACTTTCTTCCTGAATTGATCACATAACTTCCAAATGTGCATATTTCACCCTCCTTCCCATTTCCTATAACAGCTCCACGAATCAGCTTTGGTCGGCGCTTAGGGATTTGTCGGGGAAGAAGTAGATTAAAAAAATAAGATAGTTTGGCTCTTAAAGGTTCGAACCCGGGCCTAGGGTGGAATGTTGAGCTACTATGGTGTTTATTTATATAAACACACCTCTTCTTATGAAAATTATTATAAAATCAGTCCTTGATTTATAAAGCAATATACATGTTCGGTTGTGACAAGCACCGATTGGTATGAGACATATTGGTTAACAAGCATTGCTTGGTTCAATACTTAAACAAGATCAGAAATCGATACACGGGGGGGGGGGGGGGGGGAGAGGAACGATACAAGACAGAGATTGGAATCGACTACAATCTTCTTCTCTTAAACGACTTTTAAGAATCTCAAAGTAGAGTTTGCTAGGATCTTTTTAAGGTGTCAATTTAGAGATTGATAGTTGTTTCCTCGAAGATAGACACCTTATGAAGTAACTTACACCACTTTTAGGGCGAAATTTTGTCTTAGGAGATTGCATACTCAAGCCTCTATCAAATTAACAAGGAAGATAAATTTCAAGTAAGCTTTCAATTGTAATATGTTGTATCTCTATTCTTATTCACTGAGTAAATTAAATGTATTGGAGATACAAAATGATTAATCTGCATCTGTAGTATTCAGACAAAAATCTAAGAGAGAAATTTGTTTGTTGTTTTAAAATTGATGGATGGATCGAGTATTGACCCAGCTAGGTGGACGAATTAGCTGGAACCCGATCTGAGTGGTGTGAGGTAGTTAAAAGCGGCTGAGATATCCAAAAGACATGTCCAATGGGTGAAAAGAGGTGACCCTTGATGAAAATAGATGTTTATTCGCCAAAAGATGCAATATTATATCTACTGCAAATGGGTGGTAGAGATTGAATAAGAAAGGGGGCAAATGAAGGGTTGCAATAGATGGAAAATGATCCTAGACCCCTATATATATAAGGGTATTTCATGGCCTAACACACACAAGACATAAAGGGAGAGCAAATCTCTGAAAAACAGAAAAGACACCACCAAAGGCTTAAAACCCACCGGGAAAAATCTGATCTGGATCTGACGATTAGTCAAGATCAATGAGCAGATTTGAGCGGGTAAGAGAGGGAGTGATGGATCGGTCAAGATCCTACCATGATCGGGAATGGGTGAATCTCGGTCTCTTCGTATACTTGGTCAGTGAGGATGGTTGGTTGTATGACTAAGTAACGGAGGGATTGGGCTAAGCTTAACAAAGGATGACCGCTAAGTGGGCTACGATGAAAAGGTGCAACCATGAAAAGGTGCGACCATGAAAGGGTGCAACCATGAAAAGGTGCGGCCATGAAAGAGTCGCGGATTCCACCGAAACAAATACTACAAAATGACTAAGGTGAGTACACTGTGAATAGTGACTTGTTTAGCCTTAGAACGGATTAAGATTACGGATAAATGATAGATGCTTAAAATTGCATGACTTGGGTTGAGTTATGATTGATACATAAAGTGAAAGGCAAGGATCGATAATAAAACCGGAACCAAGTGATAGAAAAAACTTGAATCTAGAAAGGTTTTAAGTAGAAAGAATTCCACTGCATACTGAATGTAGGATTGGAAATGACTAGTTAACGTAATAAAATAGATTCTTATATTAAACATCTATGGATTGATTAAGATAAAATGAGGTAAAAATGAGGAGGTTTAGCCAAGAGTAGCCTATACCGGAACGCCTTGACCGCTGGGTATTTCAAATCCGACCCCGGAGAAACCCTAATTCCACCAAAGAAGCTTCTCAGATGAAATCAGTACACCAGCCTACTATTCGTAGACAGAGGAGTTAGTGCAAGATTGGATTTAGTTTATCTATGGTCGGAAACCAGCACGCTGAGTGATATATTGTGGTTTTTTTGGATTTTAGAACCTTTGTTTTTGTATCTTTTAGAGTCTTTAACAGGTATTTTCATGGCCAAGAAGAACTTTGGAGCATTTGGGACGACTTGGATCAAAATGGAGAAAAATGGAAGTTTATGTGGATTTTCACGCACAAGCCTTATTTATCTTGGAACCATGTCGATCGACACAGCCCTGTGTGTCGATCGATACGGTCGCGAGAGCCCAATACGAGATTTTCCTTATTTTTACGTTTGGGCTTCGTTGTTTCCTTTTTCAAGCCCAAACAAAATTAGGATGTCCCTAAAATGTTTTAAAGGGATTTTCTAGCCATTGTATAAGATTATCGAGTTTTTAGCTTGCTTTTGAAGGAGATTGGAGACATAGTACTTGTGAGAGTTTTGCTACCCGGATTCTATCAATTTGGAGAAGAATTTCTTATCTCTTTGAATCTGTTTATGCAATACTTTACAACCATGTGTGTTGTTACAAACTTCATGTCTAGCTAATTTACTTGTTAAGCTTGAGGAATTCAATGGATTAAGGGTTATATTGTTAGGACAATATAAATCTAGGGTTTATCATTAGAGTTCTTCATCTAATTTGCACTTATTACTGAGTTTTGGAGTCATGAACCAGAATTAGGTATTTAGGTTATTAAGTTATCATGGAAGTAAAGCTAAATAACTCGAACTAAATTTAGATGAGCAAGTATTCTTATTTACAAAGGAATTTGACTTCAGAAACTTGTGAACTTGACAAACTAGATCTCATTGCATGTTTAAGTGTTAGGATTTACAGCGGAAGCTGATTTCTTATTGAATTAACATAGGTTAATTTCACAGCGGAAGCTGGACTTTAATTATAACTGAGGTTTGTGTTCTAGAATAGCATTAAAACTGTCCCTAGAATTGTCCTGATATTTATCCTGATTTCCTGCAAATATCCTGATAGCCTAGCCATTCTCACTAATAAGTTTACAACTTAAAATCGCCACTTGTTTTGTTTACTGTCTTTTAATTACAACATTCTCACCTAGCTTAATCTAAACTGGAAATTTATTGTGTTCTTAGAGACTATGTGGGATTCGACACAATTATACTACAGCTTCACCACTATGCGCTTGCAATAATATTAGGATAAGCTTTATTCTACATCAAGTTTTGGCGCCGTTGCCGGAGACTCTGATTAGAATCAATAAAATTTCTAGGATTAAGATTTAGTCTAGGTTTTATTTTATTTTTAGTTACTTACTGTCTTCTTCTTTTTCTTTGTCTCTTTCAGGTGTATGCCTAATAACAGAACCAGGAGCAAGAAATCAGGAGAAGAGTTACAGAACCTTTCTAATTCAGAGTTAGCAAGGCTAGAGCATGAGAACAGGAAATTAGCAAGAGCAGCGAAAGAAGCTACAATGCCTCCACGTCCACCTATATTGATTTTACAGAGGAATGCAGCAGGAGATTTGATTGATGCAGATGGGAATAAGTACAATGTTGCAGGGCAGAAACTTGATGATGCAGGCAATCTGATCCCTGAGCAGCCAGAGGAACCAGAGGTCGGATTTGTGAATGGTAATGGTGGCGCAGGTGCAGTTCAAACACTGGCAGATTACAATCGCCCGGATCAGTTTTACACCAACAGATCCGCTATCAGGCCACCATCATCCGGACCGGCGTGTCCTGCGGTGAGTGTGGTCAAAGGAGGGGGGAGTCATGTTCCGTCGAATAGGTTTCGGCGTATGGAAGCGAGGACCTCCTCTGAGGGCCTGTTACGGGGCACTGCCCGGCTGGCCTGCGGCCTAGTGGCCTGGTCGAGGAGGAGTCTAAGGATTCCCTCCAAACCGGTGGACGCGTCGGGAGAGCTGGTTATCACTGGTGGCCGCATCGGGGTTGTTTCTCGGGGCGTCTCATCTTCAGTTTGTGATACTTGTAACGAAGAGGGACAGAGGTCCTCTCGCTGGACCGAGGGTTGGTACTGCGGAGCGAGGATCTGGTGAGTGGGTGTTGTCTGCGGGGTGAGCGTCACCTGGGTGGTAGGTGCTACCAACCCGAGGCCGTAACTGAGTGGCATCCAGTAGGGGGGTCCTGCGGCGATCACTTTGCTGATGATGGAGCCCCGGTTGGGCAGCTCAGAGATACAGCGCCTCTCCCTGCTGACTGCGGGCTGGAGGAGGATGCAACCGCGGAGGCTGAGGCAATGTCCCCGGCGAAACTTACCGGGGTTGGGGCCGTAGAGAGTGACAGAGTTGTGGCCGTGGAGGAGGCGGTTGCTCCTCCCAGAACGTCTGAGGCCATCGCAGCTATGACGGAGCCCGACGGGACCGAGCTGGTTGCTTGGCTGATAGATTCGGAGTTGTTTTCTATTTTTGAAAAAGAATTGAGGGGGTTACCAAAGTTCAGGGAGTAAGGAGCGATTCCTGCGAGGTCCCCACAGACGGCGCCAATTGTGCGTACCGGATCGCACACAAGGTACTTGGTACGCAGCTGACAGGTTGATTAGTGTTAAATTGAGTGATTAGCATGGGTAGATGAATGACGTGACTTTCAAATATCGTCGCGTTCACGCGATGTGAACTTGAGTGGGTCGGAATCCTCCGTAGAAGGAATCCGTCGTTGTTTTATTAATATAAGCGACGTGCTTACGATGAGCGACTTGCCTGATTACAAGAGGGAGAGAGAGAGAGAGACGTGCTTGCGATAAGCGACACACTCGAATTCAAGAGAAAGAGATTTCGGTAGAGAAGGCAGTGGTTGAACTGAGATCAGAACATAACACCGGCGGACCGGGGTCGCTTGCGGAGTTAACCTTGATCTAAGTAACCAAGCTATTCTACTTATTCTCTGGTTCTCAGATTTGTGATTACAAGAGAGTGATGAATGTCCGGTTGCTCGGATGTATCTCGTATTTATAGGAGAGCTTGATCCCGATAGTTGATTTGTAGGTTGCTCTAGCTTCGAGTCGTAGGCCGCATCCTAGGGCTCGGAAATCGGCGGAGAAGACATGCACGTGCTGGCGCCGTTCCCAAAGTTGACTTTCGGCTATTCTGACAAGCGACTCAGTACAATGTGACTGGGGTCACATCATACTTTGTCTAGTTGACTTTGCGCGTGTCGGCCTTCGCAGGGTGCTTCCGCGAGGTGCTGCAGCGAGGTGCTATCCCGTGAAAGCCTTGGGCGTTTTTCCCGAACGGTTTCTGGGCCGAAACTGTCCCCTCCTGGGCCTTAATTTGTGCCTTTCGTTGGATCCAGATCTTGATCCGGATCGGGCATGGGGTGTGCTAATACCACCACCAAAACTAGAGAATAGATAGTGAGTAAGAGAAGAGAGATGTAACAAATTCAACAACATAAATAAATAACAAATCACATACGGGTGAAGTCCTTTAGTTATCTCCATCACAAATATTGAAATGTGAAAGTTAATATCAAAATTCTAAAAACATCAAACATAAATTCATCTTCTATGTACTTTTTATTTATCAAAAACATGACACTAGATAAACATATTAAAAAAAACCGCGGCGTAGCGCGGATATTTACCTAGTGATTCTCAAATGAAAATGAAATGCACAATAGTGTGCGATGATAAAAAAATTGAGACTAACCCGGAACAAACCGGTTAACTAATGTAATTGTATTTACTAGGACCTAAACGACATCACAGACTGGCTTCCACTGAGACTAATCTTCATTTTCTTGGCCCGCTTTGAATTCCCAGCCTTTTTTTTTTTATCTTATTGCACAACGAGGCATATACTTCTTGTGCTCCTTGTGTCTATTGCTCAGATCCCCCACGCTGCGTTTTCAATTCACACAATTTTTGGATCATCAAACAAAAACATTTTCTTGTAAGAACGGAAAACATAAACGGCATGGTCTTGGATTGGTCCTCCCTACCTGCTTTAACTACTTCGAGTCCTTGTTCTTTTGTTAGTTTATGCCTTATGTGAGCCTGTGGAAAGAGTAAAAATCCAAACATTTTGTTACTAATATGGAAAACTACTAAGCGTCTTTATACTCTAATAAAATTCATATGTATATGTATGTTGTTTTCCAACCAAATCATATAACAATATTCCACATATTAGAAAAAAAAAGATATACCTAAGGTGAAATATGAAAGCACGCTTCACAAATTGCATTTGCTACTCTGTCATGTTTATCACCAAACCAGACCTTTCTCTTGTGAAGCTCACAAAGGGTTTGGTTTCATCTTCTTGCTACAAACAAAAGAAACAAAGCTTATCTACTATAATCGCATCATAAACTCCTCCGACATAGAGATGACAATCTTGTCAAGTGATTTGTGCCTTGGATCCGTGAATACTCATCTTACAAATGGTTTGAACAATGTGAGAGAAAGCAAGCAAGGGTCTGAATATCCAGAAACAGAGCCAGCAAAATTGTCCATGACACGGACTCTAACACACCAAGAAAACAGTAAAACCATTCTGACAACAGACCCAAAAGAAATGGGTTGAAAAATCAACTATTACGAGCAGCTCAGATTCCTATCAATCACATTAAAACACAAATATGTTTAAATAACAAAAAAAAAAAAAAAACGAGTGGTTTTATTTGGGTCACAAAATGATGGAGCGGAAGTAACGATAAACAGCTCAACCAAGGGATTCAACGGAATCTTCGCTTGGGACCTGCCAGCTCAACCAAGGGATTCAATGAATCCTCTCTTGGGACCTGCTTCTTGTCTGATGAACTTAATCGAATCAAGAACAAGGGATAGAGAATAATCTCCCTCAAAAGCAAAGCTTTCTATTAATCAAATCATAAACTGAATACAAAAGGAGGCCATAATAGACTATTTATAAGAAAGCATAAAACCCTAATATTCTTTAGAATATTCTAGAAGATAAACCTTAAAACAGAAATATTACTAATTAAATTGATAATTATGATATTTGGAAATATTCCAAATATCTCGCTACATCATGTCTCACCGGCCAAGAAAAGATTCGTCCTCGAATCTTGTATCTGCATCTGCGCTGCATCAGCTCTCGCCGGCCAAGAAAGATTCGCCCTCGAATCTTCAACCGGTTTTTCCACATTGGTTTTGACAGTTTTGCCAAAACCGGATTTTGCACGAATGTTGCCCAAACCGGGTTTTGCACGAATTTTGCACGAACCGAATCTGTATAAATTTGTAACTTTTTGAAATCTTCGCAGATCTGCAACTGCTCGAATTTTGCACAATCTGATTTTCGCACGAATTCTGCACGAACGGATTTTTGCACGAACTCTGCACAAACGGATTTTGCACGGGACAGATTGTCAACATCATCTTCTTGAAAAACGAAATCAACAATCATGACTTCATCTGCATAGACGTCGTAGATAGGATCACCATGAATCTCTTTGTAGATCTCATGGATCTCTTCTCTCTCGACAAAAGGACTTTCGTCCTCGAAAGGATAGATGTTATTAGCACTCACCATGATCACCAGAATCGTTTTTCGATTGAGAAATCAAAGAGACGCAGCTCTGATACCAACTGATGGAGCGGAAGTAACGATAAACAGCTCAACCAAGGGATTCAACGGAATCCTCGCTTGGGACCTGCCAGCTCAACCAAGGGATTCAATGAATCCTCTCTTGGGACCTGCTTCTTGTCTGATGAACTTAATCGAATCAAGAACAAGAGATAGAGAATAATCTCCCTCAAAAGCAAAGCTTTCTATTAATCAAATCATAAACTGAATACAAAAAGAAGCCATAATAGGCTATTTATAAGAAAGTATAAAACCCTAATATTCTTTAGAATATTCTAGAAGATAAACATTAAAACAGAAATATTACTAATTAAATATATAATTATGATATTCCAAATATCTCGCTACATCACAAAATAAAAAGAGCTTAACAATCACATAAAAGGATTAGAATTGAAACAAGAGACAACAAGTACCACCATTACATAATAGTTGCATACACCAAAAGACCACGCATTCGAAATAGAAAATGATGGGGGAAGACAAACGCCTTGGACATAAAAATAATGTTACAGACATAAACAAACGTTCAAGCCTCGCATTCGTCAAAGAGTGACAGCAAGAACCTTTTGAAAATCATAATAGCTAGTAAGCACATGATCACACCACTCAACTTGTCCCCAAATTTCACAACCTTGGCGTCTTTCAAGCGTGATCACTGCACACCAAATCATCTGCGTAGGGTTGTACCTATAATTGGGGGATTCCTTGTTCCAAAAAACCGCCATCTTTCCACCATAATCGGCCAATCTAACACAAGTATGAGCATCTTCAGGAGGGAACTCGAGTAGTCCTACCAATCCCTTCAACCTCGTCCACAAGCTTACATCGGTGTCACACCATCCGATCACTCCGCTCCTAACAGAGTACAAAACATTATCTATCTCGCAATAAGAATTTGATATCAGAGAAAGAGGCAAACTGCTCCACTCCACCATGTCCCATCTACATTCCTTGGAATTGTAAGCAACCACATCGTTTCGTGGAGAATGCACCACGTACAACTTTCCGCCAATACATATGGTTTTGTAGTAACCGCCCTTGCTGCAAGGGCTGGGCTCAGCAGGAGGATCCCAAATTTCTGTTTTTGTGTCAAACACCTCCATCGAGTTCTTAATGGAACCAGAATCCCCATTTTTGCCGTATCCTGCTACATATATCTTTTGATCAAGGACGCTAGGAGTAGTAAATGAGAGTAGCCCCACCCGCATGCTTGGAGCCTCGCGCCAAGTGTGAGATCGGCAATCCAGAATCGAGACGCTTGGAGGCAACGCGTAGAAAGATCTCGCAATGTGGTAGATACTAGAGCCAACCACCACGAGATCCGAAAACCAGGCAGGACGAGAATAGGGGACTGGGACTCTTGCTAGAACATATCCCTTCTCCTTACCCTTACCGGGTTTCAGGCAGAGGGTGAACCAGAAAGATTCAGAAGGGGACCTCAAGCACACATAGAGACAGCTCTCGGTGTGACCCATGACTGACCGGACCTTGTAGAGCTCCGATGAAGCAAGGAGAGATCGAAACTTCTTTGAGACAAGGGAGAGGGTCGGATAGTACAACCTTGAGACGCGTGCCAGGCAGTTCAATACTAATTCATAGGGAAGTGACATCAGCGTCGGCGTCTTCTTCCTCGTACCACTTGTCCTCCTCTTCTTTGCTGGCGGCGGCGAAATTGACGAGACAAAATCGTAGGGAAATGACGGATTTGGGGTCGGCTTCGGCTTCTTCTTCTTAGCAGTCGTACTCCTCTTCTTTGCCGGGGCCGGCGACAATGACGGAATTAACGAGACCGAATCGACTTTCATTTCTTCTGGACCTCTTGATTGATTCGCCATTCATCGATTCCACTTCTTCTCTCGTGCTCGCTAGGCGGCGGCCCTAAACCAAAAACCTAATTTAATCTATGATTGGACGGTAAAGATGAAGGTGTACGAAATATAGAGATCATACCATGATTTAGCTGACTAATAAAACCCTGAAGTCTAGGTCGGGAACCCAAAAAAAACCTGAATTACACACTAAACCATTTTAACCTCCAGTTTTTGTTAACTTTTTAAATTTAAACCTGAACTTTTATTGACTAAACTAATTTAGACTCGTCGTTAAAACACTTAACGGGATCATTAGACAGAGTTAATCTCCGTTTTCTGTTTCCGTTAAAACCCAAAACGACGTCGTTTCCTTCTTCTTCTTCTTCTTCATTAAAATTCCCAAATCGAACCTATGAACCCTAAATCAAAAAAATTCCCAAATCGATTTCTTTCTTCTCCTCTCTTCAATGTCGACCAAATCAACGAGTTCAACTTCCGACAAAACGTGTGTAAACACACTTGGGGTACGAGGGATGCCTTCAAAATGTGTTTGTGGACGGGATGTCACGATTTATACTTCAAAAACACAAGATAATCCGGGACGACCTTTCTTCCGTTGCCCAACGAAAAGAGATGTAAGATTTAAATTTGTTGTTTACAATGTATATTTCGATTGAAATTAAACTTTAGTTTTTGCATACAATAGGACCATTTGTTCAAATGGGTAGAAGAAGCCGTATTTGAAGAAGTTGAAGACAAGTTACCAAAATTTGGTATAATCGAAACTGAAATGTCAACTGTGAAGTCAGAGGTTGAAGAATTGAAAGCTCTGATTCAAGAATGGAAGGAAGATGAAATTAGGACCAAAAATGAAATCCGAGAGTGCAAAAGGATGGTGAAAATATGTTTTGTGTGTATTTGCTTTGTGATTCTTGTAATTGTTTGTCTTTTGGTTGATAAGGCAAAAGAGAAGAAACTGGTTCTTGGCTATTAGTCTGAACCAAGCAATGTATTAGTCTGAATCAAGCAATGTATGAGTCTCTTGAAGGAATTATGTATGAAAGTTTGAACCAATGTCATTTGTATTAGTCTAAAGTATTTTGTTTGCATTCTTCTTCTTACTAAACCTGTTTATAAGCTTCTCATTGTTTGGTCATGGAACTTTGAAAAGCATTTAGTCTTATCAACAAACTAAATCCGAAACAAAAACACACAAAACTTGTTACCAACAAGCATAGTCTTAGGAAAACAAAAGCATAGTCTGAAACAAAAGCATAGTCTAAGCAAAACAAAAGCATAGTTTGATACCACAATCCGAAACACTAAACAACAACGATATAGATTTTATCCTAGAGCTTGTGATGCTTGATCTTGAGATGAATTGCCTTGAGCTTTAAAGCACATATATAAACGGTAAAACCTTTGCTTGCTTCCAATGGTTGGACCTGGAATGGTTTCAATCTCCATGGTTGATCCTGGATTTTTCTTGAAGATCTCTGCTTGGTAGTTCCACACTTTTCCAAAGTGTGTTTCATGACTAGCTTTCATCTCTTCAAGAGCTTTGTCTTTGCCTTGCCACATTGTTCAACACTCACAATAAGCTTGTACTCTCTCTTTACCTCTGATGCCATCTCTTGTTTCGTCATTTTTGGGTTCAGTCTTATTCTTTCTGAGAACAAGGTTGCAATTGTTGATGTCTTCAACATCTTAGAGTACCATGACTGAACACACCTATGTTGATGGACAAACGTTTTTATCTGCAGCTGACGTTTCCTTTTCTCATACGAGCAATAAACTCGCCATTGACACTCAACCTCATCATCAGAACATACAGCAACAACTCTATTAACTGATGACTTCTCAAGCTTAATATCATACCTTGTGAGAAGAGAATACTTGAAAACAGCAATCTTGAAATCATTTGCAGAAGCAAACATCTTCCCTAACGCCAACAACTGATCAGGATCTGGAATTTCCTCATTCTCTCCTTCATCTTCTGCAGACAAATGATCAGGAATCATTTCATCGTTCCAGGCATCATCATCACCACTGCATGTATCATTCACTGTCTCATCCTCTTCATCATTAACCTCTTCTACCTCATCTTCTTCATCAACCTCTTCATTATCAGAAGCATCATCAACTTCATCATCAACTATTTGATCAGCATCGTCGTCACCAACCACCTCGCAATCGTCTTCACTTACAGCCGCTTGTTCCGAACCGTTGTCACTAACCGAAGCACTGTCGCTTATCGGAGCAGTCTGGTTAATCGGTTCATTCTCGTTCACCGGAGCATCTCGAATACCTGAGCAATCACCAACCTCTTCAGCGTCATCATCGAAGCGATTGCGACGAAAGGCTATCTTCTTTCGCCTCAATTTCATTTTCTCTTGTCAATTTTGGTCGAAATCGAGGAGGAGAGAAGAAAGAAATCGATTTGGGAATTTTTTTGATTTAGGGTTCATAGGTTTGATTTGGGAATTTTAATGAAGAAGAAGAAGGAAACGGCGTCGTTTTGGATTTTAACGGAAACAGAAAATGGAGATTAACTCTGTCTAATGATCCTGTTAAGTATTTTAACGACGAGTCTAAATTAGTTTAGTCAATAAAAGTTCAGGGTTAAATTTAAAAAGTCAACAAAAGCTGGAGGTTAAAATGGTTTAGTGTGTAATTCAGGGTTTTTTTGGTTCCCGACCTAGACTTCAGAGTTTTATTAGCCATTTTCCCTTTTTATTAGGGGACATCCGTGTTTTTCTCCCCGGTTCATGTTCAAATTCTCAGTTTTTTTTTTAATAAAAAAATAACTAAATAAAATTAGGTGTGGAAAATCCGGTTATTTAAAAATTAAGAAATATTCTCCTATATTAAACTTTTTATTTTAATTTTAATGTTTTTAATGAATTTATTTATGATGTTCAATTTTTTTAACTCGTAAACCATTTTATTAATAACATAGGAATACATAATATGAATACATCAAACAAATGCTCTTACATATAAAAGAATCAGATACACATTTGATACAGCCGGTTTTCGCAAATTCTGGAAATTGTTGTTTCGATGACGAAGTGGAGTGAACCATGCTCTCAGTAATATCTCGAAAGCCTTATAGGCTAACATAATACATATGTTATGTCCCCCCATCACATACTCTGTTGGCTATCAACATATAGCTGAGACTCCAATATGTCTTTGGCATTACCTTAATTATTTGAAGTGATTTTGATGTCGTTGTAAATGCATATTAAAGATGGTAATAATGTTAAAGAGTTGTTGTATACCATCTTCTTGTAACTTTTAAGTTCATGCTTTTTCTCCAAGACTTGAATAAAATCTTCTGCAAACAGAGTATCATTATCATTGGGCATCCCTGAGAATAATAAACATCAAGAAATTGCTGATTAGTATCTCAAAAACAGGAAATGATCGATGATGATAAGTTAAAAAAAATAAATAATACCGAGTAAGCCAGTAGATCCATGGTCAGCATAGTAGATGAAGATATGATCATTAGGACCACTTTTCACAATTTTACCACTTCCTCCTGTGATGCCACTTTTGTTTCCAAGTAGCACATTGAGGAAGTTCTTTGAATTAACGGCTTCTCCAATGTAGCCCTATCAACCAAAACTAAGAAAATTTTAAATATTTGTAATACTGATTACATATCCTATTTGGTTAACAAACGAGGCTCTAATACCAAATTAAATATGAGTTTATCATGGACTCCCAATCTCAAAACCAATTAAATAGATTGGCCCATGTTTCTTATAAACTAGTCTAGGTCATTTCAAACTTCCGATTTGGGATCCTAACACATACATATAATAAAAAATTGCACAAATGTAAGAACCTTAAGAACATCTTTATAAACATCTTCTCCATTGGGTCTATTAATGATCACTCCAGGCCTAGGATTCTCTGGGTTAAGTGCGATATCATCATACATAAACACAATTATGTTTTCATCTTTTAAACCGCCTTTTCGGAGTATATGATATGCATGGCATACTAGGTTTTGACCCGCGCGATAACGCGCGGGTTGTTTTTTTTTTATATATATCTCCTAAATTGATAAAATAAAATAAGATGTATTCGTAAAACAATGTGTGTAGATTATGGTAGGAAATATTTGAGATTAATCATCTTATGAAATCGGATGCTTTGTATTACGTTTTAAGTAGTTGATTGTAACATATAGCGGTAGATATTAAAGACCGAAGAGTACATATAGTTTTGGATTTCAAAGACCGAAAAAGAGAAATTTCGAAACTAATATCCTTGATCCAAAAAAAAACGAAATCATAAATAGTTTGAACAAAAAAACGAAAGCAAGAAATGAAAAAATTCAAACGAAAAGTAGAAACAAACATTTAATTGAACTATTAAGGTCTTTGTTTTCTTCCGCTTCATAAGTAGTGTGATTATCGTCCACCGTAATAGCCTTTGGATTGAAAAATATCTTCGAACATGCAGCTTGATGACATGACCATGTATTAATCTCTACAAAAAAAATGTGAATAAATTGATTAATAAGTAATATAATTATTGCAAATAGGAAAAGATGAAAATGAAGTAATGAATAAAGTACTATATACCTTCACTCTTCTCAATAAGAGCGAAATGTATAGCAATTGTTGTTGGTATTGTGGTAGACTGTTCCCGCAAATTTAAAAGATTTCATGTATGTGAGTTTACATGGTAAAATTTGTCCGTTGCAAAGGAGATATAATATCCATTATATGTATTCATTTATTTCCTATTATATATTTGAAAATAGTAAAAATTAATAAAAATCTTACTTCTCATTTCGAAATCCAAAGGAGATTTCTCGGAATATTTGAGGAGATTTTCCTTTTTTATTGAATAGCAATTTTAATTAAATATTCATGGTGATTTTTTTTTATTTTTTTTTAAAAGATTTTTGGAAATAGGAAAAAGAAAGGTTTCGAAGAAAAATTTGAAAAAAATGGATTAGCAAGTAAATCTCGAAAATAATATGATATTGAAAATCTTGAATACCGATTAGCAAGTAAAACTTACCATTTTTATTATTTTCGACTTTATGGAAAATCTCTTTGAAAACCACATTTTTGTTTTCTGCTGAGGCTTTCCGTCTTTGTCAAGTATAAGAACCTTCAAAGCCGCTTTAGATTTTACTCTTGAAAGGGCAACATAAAGTTGTCCATGTGAAAACACGGGTCGAGGAAGAAACAGCCCAACATAAGATAACGTCTGACCTTGACTCTTATTGATAGTCATAGCGAATGGCGACCGTCAAAGGAAATTGTCTCCTACGCATCTTGAAGGGAAGTTTTGGGTCAGAAGGTGTTATAGTCATTCTAGGAATGTACACTTTATCTCCCACTTTTTTTCCTGTAATAACTAACGCTTCAATCGTCCTTTCATACAGTGCTGTTATCTGAAGCCTCGTTCCATTGCACAACCCTTCTTTGAGACAAATGTTTCTGAGCAACATAACAGGAAAACCAACCTTTAACCGTAAGCGAATGGATAGGTAAGACTGATAACTTGATATTGTTGAGAAAATCTGGAAAGTAAACAGGATTATCAAGAGAGCTTTGATCCGCAGGGTCTATAGAATCAGCCCTCAGATATGTCTTTTCTTCACCTGAAAAAATTTAGAAGAATCCATTTGATTCAATAGATAGAAGAAAATATAAGTAATATAATGTCGAATACTAACCTTTCAATTGTGAGATCAAATATTTCATTAATCTGGTTGACATCATCATTTGTAGGACATAGAATTGCTCTATCTTAGAAAAATATGGTTTTTCGGCTTGTCAAAATTGTCTCCATATATAACTGTAACTGTAGCTTCAACGGGTTCGGTTTCTTCTTTTATCAAAAACTCATCAGGTATATTGATGTCTGCCTCTCCATCATTGTCGGTTAATTTCCCATCTCCGACATCTAGCAACCATTCAGAGAACTCTTGTGACACGATCCTCCCAAGAACTCTCACTTCACGGTTTGGGTAACGATTGATAAGCCTTGCAAGCAAGGATTGCTTCAAGGGATGTGGATCGAATGGTCTCACAAGGGGTGCGGAAAAGCCCTTGATATTCCACTTTGCTACTTTCGGATATGACTCACCAAAAATAGACAAAGGTTTTCAATTAATATTACTCACAATCGAGATTTGATCTAGAAAGAAAAGAGATGATTGATTTTCAAAAGCTAGATGATTTTCTCAAATGAGGATTACAAAGTATTTATAGAGAAAACAAGAGGCTTGCATGCAAAGCTTTAAACCAGCCTCGAAAATGAAAAGAAATAAACACAAGTTTGAATAAAATTAAACTAAGTTGAATGCCCCTTTGACTCCTCTTTTGCGCCATGCCCCTTAGTATTCTTGAGATATTTTTGTTGACTTTTCTTTGATCTTTGACTTGAAATTTCGTGGGCTTCTTCATGGGCTTAGATCAACATTCGGGTTTTATTGGAAGTGAAAGATTTGCCTCGTTAAAAACCTTGCTTCGGAAAACCCAGTGGGACAAAACCAAAATGAAGGAAAAGAGCACAAATAATTCATTTAGCCAAACGTTGATCTACTTGGGCCTGATTTCAAAACCGGTGTGGTTTGAATTCATCTTCGCCGTCCTGACCCAAGTACCCGGGATGGTATAACCTCCCTAAGACCAATTGGAATCTTTTGGCCTTAGCGCCTATCTTCGAGTAACTTTTTGATCGATTATCAACCGATCGAGATCGTTGTCCGAGCATTCCAACAGGTTCAAGCCAAGCTCCTAGCTCCGGTTCAAGCTGCCTATCCAGGATCATATCATCCCCCCCCCCCCCCCCCCCCCCCCCTTCTTCAAAGGGATTTGACCTCAAATCCGAAGAACCTACATGGAAACGAGCTAAGTTAGTAAATTTGAAGTTCAAATTCGGAAAACGCTCACCTTGGGGACAAGTCTTGGATGTGTTGGAGTTGATCTGTGCTGTTGTTGGAAGTGGTTGATGTTCTTTAGAATTTCTTCTCCTTAGCTCATCTCTCATTCGCACCAAGTAGTTAACATGAGGTTGGTCGGGAATTTCAAAGGGTCGATCGAATTGCCTACGGCTGGACCAATAGTTATGGATCGAACTCTCCTTTTGGGAAACTCCAACTTGATTTTTCTGCGAAATAAAAGTGGTCTTACTCGGAATTATAAGTTCCGGTACATGGTTAATAATACCTGAAGGAATTTCTTTAAATTTAAGCAACAAGCTTTTCTTAGTTTTCTTGAGGGAGTTAGAAGAATCACTTACAACCTTTTTACCTTTTTGCTGGAGAAGAATTTGATCTTGATGGATTTCGCTTGGTGACATTGGCACTAAGGTGATCTTTTTCCCTTCGTAGTTAAACGAGTAGCGGTTGTTGAAACCGTCGTGAAGAACCCTTCGGTCATATTGCCACGGTATTCCTAAGAGAATATGGCTTGCTTCCATAGGCAACACGTCACATAGCACCTCATCATGATATTGGTCAATGGTGATAGGAACCGAGACTTGATTCTTCACCTTCATTTCTTCGTTGTTTAGCCATTGAAGACTATACGGCTTTGGGTGATCTTTCACGGACATGTCAAGCTTCCTTACCATTGTCTCACTAGCCACGTTGGTGCAGCTTCCTCCGTCGATGATAAGGCTGCTACTGGATTCTCTTGGTTGCGCCTTCGGTTTGTCACCAACTGGTCCCACCAATCAACGGCATAGTCGCAAAACTCAGTAGCCGCTAATCTCATCTTCCTTTGAGTGGAAAAGTTTTGGCAATCAAAGACCAATTCAACTTTCTTTTCCCACTCAAGAAAAGCATCTGGATCGTTCTTCCCGTAGAACGGTGGAATCCGAAGCTTCATTCCTCCAAGGTCTTGGTCGTTTCTTCTTCTGGCCGGGGGGTGTCTCGGTTGATTTTTGTCGGAGGAAAACCCATGGTCATAGAAAGGATTTTCATTTGCCTCATGTCGCCTTGGTTGATCACGATTGTTTCTCGCCGGTGCATGGCAACTTCCTCGGGCTACGCTTTGATACGATCGAATTGTCTCAGCTCCTTGTCTCTCTTGTCTACCACGCGTGCGTACCTCTAAGGCAGCCATATGTTCACTCATCTCATGTAGTAGGTCGGTGATTGCACCGATATTTTGAGCCATCGCCGCTGCTCGTTCACGTCTAGTTTGAGAGGTATCCGTTTCACTTGCTTCCGACATGTTGTACCTGAAAAATAAATCACAAAAATATCACCAGCTACAAGTCCTTGGAAAATAATGGAGTTGGTTCGAACATAAATTTTTATAACAATTTATGAACACGATTTGAATACGAAATGACAGATTTGGTGCAGTGAAATGATCGGTTCAAATAAAAATGTTAAAACACGTTCACAAATCCTAATTTTATTTTTAAAAATAACTAGGTTCAATATAGATTCAGAATCAATCAAATTTGGAATTTTTGAACAACCTAGTGATTTATGAAAAAGTTTTCAATACAGATCTGAAATCTGGAAAATGCTGAAACGAGTTTAAAATGGAACGATGATGAAATGAAATGAAGAGAGAATGGAACGAAAACTACCCAGGTTGTGGAGTGGTGCTCTGATACCACCTGACACGATCCTCCCAAGGACTCTCACTTCACGGTTTGGGTAACGATTGATAAGCTTTGCAAGCAAGGATTGCTTCAAGGGATGTGGATTGAATGGTCTCACAAGGGGTGCGGAAAAGCCCTTGATATTCCACTTTGCTACTTTCAGATATGACTCACCAAAAATAGACAAAGGTTTTCGATTGATATTACTCACAATCGAGATTTGATCTAGAAAGAAAAGAGATGATTGATTTTCAAAAGCTAGATGATTTTCTCAAATGAGGATTACAAAGTATTTATAGAGAAAACAAGAGGCTTGCATGCAAAGCTTTAAACCAGCCTCGAAAATGAAAAGAAATAAACACAAGTTTGAATAAAATTAAACTAAATTGAATGCCCCTTTGACTCCTCTTTTGCGCCATGCCCCTTAGTATTCTTGAGATATTTTTGTTGACTTTTCTTTGATCTTTGACTTGAAATTTCGTGGGCTTCTTCATGGGCTTAGATCAACATTCGGGTTTTATTGGAAGTGAAAGATTTGCCTCGTTAAAAACCTTGCTTCGGAAAACCCAGTGGGACAAAACCGAAACGAAGGAAAAGAGCACAAATAATTCACTTAGCCAAACGTTGATCTACTTGGGCCTGATTTCAAAACCGGTGTGGTTTGAATTCATCTTCGCCGTCCTGACCCAAGTACCCAGGATGGTATAACCTCCCTAAGACCAATTGGAATCTTTTGGCCTTAGCGCCTATCTTCGATTAACTTTTTGATCGATTATCAACCGATCGAGATCGTTGTCCGAGCATTCCAACAGGTTCAAGCCAAGCTCCTAGCTCCGGTTCAAGCTGCCTATCCAGGATCATATCATCTTGAATGTTTTGCGCTTCATCAGGACTCGAATTTGCTAAGAGGCGCATGTTTTTCGTAAGAGTCAAAACCGCTCAGTTCTTCTAGGGATAAGAGGAACACAACGAAGCGCGGACAATGTCTTGACGACTACCATCGGGGATAACTGGGAGTATATGTCTGAAATCACCACTGAAAACTACAACCTTTCCCCCGAAAGGTTTGTGAGTTGCATCTACCATAATATCTCTCATACTTCTATCTAAAGACTCGAAACAGTATTTGCTCATCATTGGTGCTTCGTCCCAAATTATCATAGATGCTTCCTTAACTAATGCAGCAAGTTCGGATCCACGCTTCATATTGCATAGACTAATCTCATTAACATTTATAGGAATACCAAATCTAGAATGAGCTGTCCTACCACCAATCAAAAGTAAGGAAACTATACCGCTAGATGCTACATTAAGCACAGTAAGTCCTTTGGACCTAATCGCCACAGATAGGATTTCCCATAATTTTGTTTTCCCAGTTCCTCCGAATTCGTAAACAAAATACATTCCTACGGTATTATTAAAAACAGCCCCAACAATCTCATCATAGATCTTCCTCTGCTCATATGTTAGTCTACCAATCCATTCATCAAGAAATGCATTCAACTTATCTGGCTCAATCTCTCTCCTCCCGTATGAAACATTTATATCTTTCCATACCTTCTAAATTTTGTTGGGGCATAGATTCAAAATTTGAGAGCGAACTTCCATTAGCGGCTAGCTGGTTTTGACCCGCGCATGAAGCGCGGATGGCTTTGTTTTTGATTTTTTCAGACATATAAAATTAATTTAGATGTAATTGTTTTTATATATTAAGGTATGTGTGTAGATGATGATGGGAAATGCTATATATAAACTTAGTATGAAATTGGTGTCTTTGTAGTCAATTGCATTTGAGTCATTGTATAATGCGATAACAGTGAGTAAATGAACTTTTTTGACAGTGACATATAGTTATGTAGTGTTAAATATAAAAGACTGAAATTTGATATCAAATGAAATTTGTGAACTTGAAATGTCGAAAAAAAAAAGACAATGAAAGTAACACAGATTTGTTTGTAAAAAGAAAGTAATGGAAAATAAGATTCAACATTCTAGTGAAGTAAAACGCCGGTACTTTTGTATTGATCTGCGCTATAGCGCGAGATAAATATTTATTTATTTATTTTGTGTTATCTATCAGTTTTTGCTTTTTTTTCCTTAAAAAGTTAATTTTGTTTCATCTCTCTACATTATCTTATTATGTTTGTAAATTAGTAAAATCAGTCTGCAATTTATACAGTTATGTTAGAAAAAAAAATGTTTATAGAAGGTGTCAAAACGGGTCAAACCCACGGCTCCTAAGTGATAAAAGTAAAGAAGAACTCATCTTGTCTATTTTTTGATAACCTCAATGGTCACCTTCTTTTATAAATTTTGACCTATGATAACATATTAGGCGACTGATTTTTTTGGCTCGCGGCAAACTGCCTAACATAACTTGCAAATGCAAAATAGTGTGTTTGCATCCGTTTCATTTGAGTTTGCACACCTCGCGAACGACCTACAAGTATTTTAATTAAAAAAAACTTTTTATTATAAATTATTGGAAAATACATATGTAGTTCATATATTTATATTTCGAGTTTGATGGTTTTTTCAAATATACATATATATATCTTATTATATAAAGGAGAGTTCTTATAATTGTAATTCACGAGATCGCGACACGTGTTAAATAGTCGTTTAGATTGTGACACATGTCAATTATTTAAATATGTAAATTTTCCAATACCAAAATTGTTAATGACTCAAAAATGAAGAAATTAAAATGGAAAATAAGCGACACATGTTAAGTAGTCGTTCAGATTGTGACACATGTCAATTATTTAAATATGTAAATTTTCCAATACCAAAATTGTTAGTTACTCAAAAAGGAAGAAATTAAAATAGAAAATAAACAACCATAAAATAAAGATAAATAAAATTTGGTTAGTGGTATGTTAAGTTTACGAAATAGCATCAAAGAAGGATCGTCAAAACATGTACGAATGGTTTAGTTATTATATCAAATTGTTTAATGATTTAAATCATATTTATATATATCAAGTATGTATACCTTAGTAATTTCCAAATTCTTCAAACTATATGAGTTATGAAACTATAACTTTCAAATTACATATGAACCTATAATTTGAAATATTACATTATCTAAGTTTTTTTTTTGTCAAAACATTATATTATCTAAGTTAGGATTTGAATTAAGAATATAGTATATAATAAGTTAAGGTTTAAATTAAGAATATGGTATGTTTTTCTCTAAAATATTTTAAGCCATAATAATTTACTATAAATCAATTAATCCTCGCATTGCGAGGGGTTTAAATCTAGTATATATATATAAAAGACAACTAAAAATATGTTTTATATATGTACTTTAAGTTATTCTTTTAGTTGATGTTTTTGACATTTTCAATTGACATCATTTTTTAGTTTACAGATTCTTCATTGTTATTATTATTATTAACAAATTAAACTAACCAAAATCACCTTTCACAAACATGATAAGACAAAAATCTAATTTAATTTTAGTTATTTTCTCCATATAAAATAGCACAAATACAATGCTAAAGAAAAGAAAAGTTCACTTTTCCAAGATTCAGCATCTAAGTCTATTACCTATTCTATAATTTATTATTATTAAATTAAATTTCAAAAAGTAAACACAATAAATAATTTGAAAAATCGTTATAAATATTTTGATAGCTTGGGATAAAAAATCTAAAGATTTAGTTAAAATTGAGTAGATTTTGATTGTTAATACATTAGTTATTAATTATGAGTAATAAAACATTAACAGTTGATTTTTAGTGATATTTTACTTTTTAAGTTTGCCATTTTTTTTTAAGTTACATGATTATACTAATTGTGTTTTTTTGTTGTTGTTTTTTTTTTTTGTAAATATGTATGTTGAAAAATTATATATTTTATCTTTTGTCGTACTTAAAAACTAACAATTATTATTATGTAAAATTTGATCATTTTATATCATTAGAGTGGAATGTGTAAGAGTGAGTTACAATGTAACGTCATATATTTCACACATACCATTATGTTATCATAAAGACAAAAAGTAGTAAAATTGAATCATATTAATTTTTCCTATAATTTTTTTAAAAAAACAATGGTAAGATGCGATGCGAACTGTATCGAACTAAATAATAAAAAAATGTAAAACCTCTATGGCTCGTGATTAATACTGTTTGCTCAGTAAGTCCACAATTTCCTTTTCCATTTCCATAAATTGATGCCCAAAAACTACAAAATAGTTAACTTCTTTAAACTCAAACATAAACTCTCTCCCATCGATGCTCATCTCCGGTAATCATAGTTATCTTCAAATTTATTCTTGATTGTTCAAAACAGTTGTACTCAGTTAAGAGTATATACTCATTTCGTATTTTTGCAGCCAAGTCAAAGAAATCAGCCGCTTCTTAAGTTCTTTGGTTTTTTTTAATTCCCATTTTGTGGTCTTAAAGAGATATTTCCATAGAAATAACAAAAGTCGTTTCCTACTTAATTGTGCACATAAAGGAAAGACCTTTGAACAATCTATTGCATTTAGTATGTATAGTACATATCTCTGTGAAAACAGTTCACATAATCATACACGATCTATCACCGTCTCCTAATCTCATTTCAATTGCTTGGAAAACTTTGTTCGTGCTACGTGTCAAAGTCGTTGTCTTCATCTTCAAGCTCAGTGATCATTCTCCTTCTCATTTTCTTCCTCGACTCTCTTCTATGTTTCTTAGTTTCTAGTCGTGGTTCAGCTTTTTTGACACCCATGTCTCCCACTTGTACCTGTCTCAAGGCTTCCCTAATTAATCCACAAATGGGCTTGTGACCAATCTCACAATAAAGCAGAATCCAACAATACCTAACATCAATCTCATAATACAACTCGAAACCTTTCTTATCAAACGACACCAAAGCATCCTAAATCGCCAAAAGAAAAAAAAAACATTAGGCGAAATATGAAATTGATTAGGTGAAATATGAAAAATGCAAATAAAAGGAATTAAAGCTCGTATTCTCAATAGTATAAAAATAAAAGAATAAAAGCTATTATACTCGATTCGTTCTTTTGATTCCATTCACAAGTTTTGTAGACTAACAATCCAATACAAAAACTTGATCCAAAGTTTGGAATCAAATGTCTTTACCTAATGGATATGCTTTTGGCAGTTCCAAACCTTCAAATCTATTTCTTTCGTGGCACCAGTCGGGTCAATAAACATACATGAGCTGAGAAGAAGAAAAAAATTCATTCACGCATCTTTATACAGTAAAACAAACCTGCACATATTTGATACCAAGACAAAGAAGACAAAGCTAAATGAATGCAACTAACTTTGAGATGATCTAAAGATGAGAAGTTGATATGGATTTCTACAGTCGCAGACTCTTCAACATCAGTTTCAAAGCTCTTCTTGTAAGTTTATCCTTATGATTACATACTTGTAATCCATCCCATTCTCGCCACTAGAACAAATGAATCAACGATTTCATATTGATGGAGGTTTCGGTTATGAGAAGGAAGAATGTCTAACCTTGATCTATTGCATTGTTAGACATGATGATGATTCCTTGATGATTGTTTGATCTTCTCCTTCCCTTCTTTACTGCGATCTCCCCTTCGACGAAGCCGGGGTTTTCCGATTCCGATCACAATCTCTAATCTCTCTTTTCAGTTTCTGTGTTCTCTCTTTTCTGTCTCAATCTGAAAAACAAGGAACTTGTCTGCATTAACTTCCTCCTCTCCCTTTTATATCAAGGCCCACGTGATTTGAATATAGGAGGAGGAATTGTGTCTCTTAATGAGACATCCCTTCATTAAAACATAACACATAAACTATACTTTAATACATATACATTTATATAAGTTAATCCATTATAGATAAATGTATATGAATCTTAGATTAGATTCTTTATTGGGTGGAGTAAGAGGGTTGACATCAAACCCATTCCGGTATCTTTTCTTTGATTCGGTTCATCACCGTATCCCGTTACATACCGGAAACCTTAAGCCTTACATTAAACTTAAACTATAATAGTCGGACCGTTAATACTTCGGCCACACTAACGGAAATAGTCTTACATTCTCCCACTTGGCCGTGTATTAACTTAATGGTTCAACTTCCTTTAAAGCGCACCTTTCATTAAGCTTAATTATTCTTTTAAGTACCATAAAATCAGAACTCATCGAATGAGGCGGTCCCCTATCTTTTACGCGATAAGTTCCCTTCCATCATCACAAACCAATTCCAACTTTACTACTTCTTTAATATTTGAGAGGTTGCCTAATTCTCAAAATCCTTTATGTTGAGACATAAACTTATTCTCAACTCATATGCTATCCAAACACTACATGTACATATCATAATGATAACATATTAATTTGCAGAAAACATCTAAACTTTATTGAATTCATACTACTTGAGTTAGCATCTTTACAATAGCATAATATTAATACAGCAAGGTCTTATCAATTATCTATTTGCATAATATTAATACAAATATACCGGGAGGGAATCCTTTCGTTAACGGATCCGCTACCATCATATCCGTTCTTATATGCTCAATTGCTACTCTGCGTTTCTGCACTTCTTCCTTTACAGACAAGTATTTTATCTCTTGTGCTTAGCACCTTTCGAATACTTGTCATTCTTTGAGAAGAAGACGGCTGCGGAATTATCACAATACATTCTCAGCGGCTTGGAAATACTGTCAATAAGCCCAAGTCCTGAGACAAATTTCCGCAGCCACAATGCTTGAATTGTAGCCTCATAGCATGCCACAAATTCTGCTTCCATGGTGGAAGTAGCAATGACGGACTGCTTTCCACTCTTCCATGATACTGTTCCCCCAGCTAATAGGAACAGATAGCCAAACGTCGATTTTCGAGTATCGAAGCACCCGGCATAGTCTGAATCAGAGTATCCGATCACTTCAAGATTATCGGATCTCCTGTACGTAAGCATAAACTCTTTGGTGCCTTGCATGTACCTGAGAACTTTCTTTGCAGCCTTCCAGTGGTCCATTCCAGGATTACTTTGATATCGACCCAAGACACCAACCGCGAAACTGATGTCTGGTCGAGTACATGTTTGAATGTAATTCAAACTTCCTACCACTGATAGGTAAGGGATCATCTCCATTTCTTTCCTCTCTAGTTCATTCTTTGGACATTGACCTTTATTAAATTTGTTCCTTTTCTGAACTGGAGCTTTGCTTAACTTGCACTTTTCCATTCCATATCTCTTCAAGACTTTATCTATGTATCCTTTCTGAGACAAACTCAATAAACCTTGTGATCTATCCCGGATTATTACAATCCCTATCACATAGTTTGCCTCACCCATATCCTTCATTTCGAAGTTCTTGGAGAGATATTTCTTTACATCACTCAACATACTCATATCATTTGTAGCCAACAATATATCGTCAACATACAATACTAGAATAACAAACTTGCTCCCACTGACTTTCATATAAATACATCAATCAACGATGACCTCTATGAAACCGTATGACAAAACGATATCATTGAACTTTAAATACCATTGTCGGGAGGCTTGTTTCAATCCATATATTGACTTCCTCAGCCTACACACAAGATTTTCTTTCCCTGCAGCCACATAACCTTCCGGCTGGTCCATGTAAACTTCTTCCTCAAGTTCTCCATTAAGAAAGGCGGTTTTAACATCTATTTGGTGAAGCTCTAAATCATAATGAGCTACCAATCCCATGACAACTCTTAAGGAATCCTTCTTTGAAACTGGAGAGAAGGTATCCGTATAGTCAATGCCATCCTTTTGAGTGAACCCTTTAGCAATAAGGCGAGCCTTGTACCTTTCTATTTTACCTTTAGAGTTCCGTTTGGTCGTAAAGATCCATTTACACCCAACGGTTTTAAAACCATCAGGTAACTCTACTAGGTCCCACACTCGGTTCACGTCCATAGAAGACATTTCTTCATCTGAAGCCTTCGACCACTTTTCAGAATTTTCACTTTCCATGGCTTTTCTGAATGTTTTTGGTTCTTCATCAAGACTAAGGTCACATTCATTCTCAACATCATAAACCACATAGTCATCTGTAATGGCGGATCTTCTTTCCCTTCCAGATCGCCTTAATTGTTCTTGTGGTACAACGTTCTATTCTTGAATGCTGACTTGTTCATTTTCGGTTTCCTGAACTAGTGGGTCCGTATGTTCTTCATTTTGTTGTTCTGTTTCGATATTCACCGACAACAGGAACAACAACTTGGGTTGGAACTACGGGTGAAGAATCTTCTACCCGAATTTCTTTAATGTTCACTCCCCTAGATTCTGAACTCCCACTAGATTCACCATTTTCAATGAACCTTGCATTACCAGTCTCGACAATTCTCGTACTATGGTTAGGACAGTAGAACACAAGCCCCTTTGAATTTTCTGGATAGCCAATGAAAAATCCACTGACCGTCCTAGAGTCCAATTTCTTTTCATGCGGATTATACGGCTTTACTTCAGCTGGACATCCAAAGACACGTAAGTGTCTTAAACTGGGTTTCCTTCCCGTAAATAGTTCAAATGGAGTCATTGGAACCACTTTACTAGGAACCCGGTTTAAAATATATGTCGCAGTCTTTAATGCGTATGTCCACATTGACATTGGTAGTTTGCAATTACTTAACATGCTCCTAACCATTTCCATTAAAGTACGGTTATGCCTTTCAGCTACACCGTTCTGCTGAGGTGTCGGGCATTGTGTATTGAGCACAAATGCCCTTACTTTCCAGATTTTAGCAAATGGCCCTAGACACTGTCCCTTTTCGGTGAATCGACCATAATATTCACCACCTCTATCAGATCTCACAACTTTTACTTTCTTTTCAAGTTGCCTTTCTACTTCATCAATGAACACTTTCAGTACGTCCACCGAGTGAGCCTTTTCATGCAACAAAAAAGTATATCCATACTGTGAGTCATCAATAAAAGTGATGAAATACTTCTGACCACCCCATGACGGAGCATCTATAGGGCCACAAATATCTGTGTGAATTAACTCTAAGAGTCCATTACTTCTTGTGGCTTGTTTCTTTCTGATGTGTTTGGTTTGCTTTCCTTTAATGCATTCTATACACACATCCAAGTCACTAAAATCTAATTGAGGTAATAATTATTTCTTTATTAACCTCACCATCCGTTCTTTGGATATGTGACCTAACCTTTTATGCCACAAAAGTGCTGAGCTTTAGAGTTAATTCACACAGATATTAGTGGGAGAATGTAAGACTATTTCCGTTAGTGTGGCCGAAGTATTAACAGTCCAACTATTATAGTTTAAGTTTAATGTAAGGCTTAAGGTTTCCGGTATGTAACGGGATACGGTGATGGACCGAATCAAAGAAAAGATACCGGAATGGGTTTGATGTCAACCTTCTTACTCCACCCAATAAAGAATCTAATCTAAGATTCATATACATTTATATATAATGGATTAACTTATATAAATGTATATGTATTAAAGTATAGTTTATGTGTTATGTTTTAATGAAGGGATGTCTCATTAAGAGACACAATTCCTCCTCCTATATTCAAATCACGTGGGCCTTGATATAAAAGGGAGAGGAGGAAGTTATTGCAGACAAGTTCCTTGTTTTTCAGAATTGTGACAGAAAAGAGAGAACACAGAAACAGAAAAGAGAGATTAGAGATTGTGATCAGAATCGGAAAACCTCGGCTCCGTCGAAGGGGAGATCGCAGTAAAGAAGGGAAGGAGAAGATCAAACAATCATCAAGGAATCATCATCATGTCTAACAATGCAATGGATCAAGGTTAGGCATTCTTCCTTCTCATAACCGAAACCTCCATCAATATGAAATCGTTGATTCATTTATTCTAGTGGCGAGAATGGGATGAATTACAAGTATGTAATCATAAGGATAAACTTACATGTGAGTGACATGATCATGGATTGTCTGAGACCAATCGAACCTTTTCGTAGTCAACTCACTCATGAGACTACCTACAATCGATTTGTCAGCGACATCCGATTGGGATTGTTCTTTGATTTTCAAGATGAATTCCCTTGCTTTCTCTGTCTTAGGCATGGATGGCTTAACACTGTCCGCCATCGACATCCTAAGTAAATTCAGGCACAGCCGGTTAGAGCGCTCCCAAGTCTCATAACGAGACTTTTGCAATTCGGTGCTCGTTGCCGTAATTGCTGCCGGCTCCTCATCTGTAAGAATAGCCTGATCAAGGGACATTACACCCAAGGAGAACCTAATCTGTTTAGACCATTCCTCATAGTTGAGCCCGTTGAACTTCACGACAGAGTTTGCTGAAGCAAACGAAGCTGCAAAAATTTTATATATACTTACCATTAGTTCTATGAAACTTTAATAGATTCATCGACAACAAATAATCTAAACACTTTCATTTGTATGTATTCAAGCAACCTTTGGGCAATACTTTAAACATATACACTTAAATTGATGCTTGTTTAGATTTTCTTTAATAATTAATCAATCCATAGTTACAGTGGATAGCAATGCTACCTTTGGGTATACACACCATCAACCGCAACATGGGTGAATAATACTTTAGTTGTTATTTAATACACCCAATGATCCACCTTTGGGTGATCTCCTAGGATATACTAAGTAAGCAATTGATCAATCAATAAACTTTTCATGTCATTTAGCATCCTTTAATCATGATCAATTATAAATCTTTACTTTACCGTCACATTAAATATAACCATACCACTTTGGTGATTAACAAGTTATACGTAATATGAACTTCACATTTCAGAAAAAAACAGCGGAAACGGTTTACAATTTAAATTTTTTTTTTTTTCGGGACGTGGACCGGCCAGTCCAACACATGGACCGGCCGGTCCGGCACATGGACCGACCGGTCCACATTCCAGAGACCCTATGCTGCTCACGGACCGACCGGTCCGGAATCCAGAGCCCTTACCGCGGCTCATGGACCGACCGATCCGGGACATGGACCGACCGGTCCCGGTTCCAGAGCCCTTTCTGCGCCTTATGGACCGACCGGTCCAACACATGGACCGACTGGTCCGGTCTCCAGAATCGGTTATTGTTCATCGCGACTGTTCGTCGCGAATTTTAGTTTCAAAACTTTAAAAAATCCATAACTTTTGATTTACTTAATGGATTTTAATGAATTTTATACCGATGGATAGATAATTTCATCCTCTACACATTGATATAACTTTCAGACCATTTTCAGATTCAATGCGTTGATGAAATTCTTAGAGAGAAAAAACGAGTTTTTCGGTTTTATCCATCAATATGCTTTAAAGTGAAACAAATGATTCTAGGGTTGCTCTGATACCATATGTAAGTTTATCCTTATGATTACATACTTGTAATCCATCCCATTCTCGCCACTAGAACAAATGAATCAACGATTTCATATTGATGGAGGTTTCGGTTATGAGAAGGAAGAATGCCTAACCTTGATTCATTGCATTGTTAGACATGATGATGATTCCTTGATGATTGTTTGATCTTCTCATTCCCTTCTTTACTGCGATCTCCCCTTCGACGGAGCCGGGGTTTTCCGATTCCGATCACAATCTCTAATCTCTCTTTTCTGTTTCTGTGTTCTCTCTTTTCTGTCTCAATTCTGAAAAACAAGGAACTTGTCTGCAATAACTTCCTCCTCTCCCTTTTATATCAAGGCCCACGTGATTTGAATATAGGAGGAGGAATTGTGTCTCTTAATGAGACATCCCTTCATTAAAACATAACACATAAACTATACTTTAATACATATACATTTATATAAGTTAATCCATTATATATAAATGTATATGAATCTTAGATTAGATTCTTTATTGGGTGGAGTAAGAGGGTTGACATCAAACCCATTCCGGTATCTTTTCTTTGATTCGGTCCATCACCGTATCCCGTTACATACCGGAAACCTTAAGCCTTACATTAAACTTAAACTATAATAGTCGGACCGTTAATACTTCGGCCACACTAACGGAAATAGTCTTACACTTCTTCTTTACCCTCTCTCTTTAATGCATCCAAATTCACACTTCTCATTCGCTCCAAAACTTTTTTCCATTCATCTAACAAACAAAAGATTAGAATACCTTGAAACACGAACGGAAAAGACAGTCATCAATAAAAATGATCATGTATTGAGATTTACCTGGAAAAAAAATTCTGCAAATAGAAGATGAATGACATGCTAGAATTGGTGGAATGTAGTTCCTTTATAGAAAAGTTTATATCGTCCGGATAATGTTGTGTCAAAACACTGCAACCAAATGAAATAAAAAATACTAAATTGTACGCCAACAATCAAAGAAAGCTCAGATAGAGCACAACCTAGTAAAATAAAAAAGTATCAATGTGAAACAGATTCAATACGATTACTTTGGTTTATGAATTCCACTTAAATGTTTTACTATTGATCATCTTGAAGTTAAATTCTTCGTGGTTCTTGAATGCCTACTTTTCTCTAAGTTTCTACAGAAAATTAAAAATAAAACAGACATACACGTTAGTTATGATACTTTTTACGGTTTTAAGTTTCATTTAATTTTGCAGCTATCTTAGATATCATTCATGATGCAGATGTATAGATAAGATCATTGGCATTTTCCATAAATCAAAACGGGAATAAGAATCCAAAAGGAATATAAACCTAATCATTAATCTTTGTTTCTGAAATTATTACTAACCTGGGAATCGAGAAACCTACAAGCAGCTTCGAGGGAAATTTTAAGGGGATGAATTCTCAAACCCATTGTCAAACTCTTACTCCTCCTACTCAACTGGGTTTTAATCTGCTGCCAGTTCCCACTTACACCACTTGTCTTCAGTTCTCCACAATAGCTTTTTCTAGGCCAAGGATAGTTGAGGGATAGAAAAATAAGGGATCAAGCAGCCTCAAGTCACCAGCTGGTAAGTTACATATATTGTCGACCTCCATGACCTGAGTACTGCCAGAGATATCAACACGAATCCGAGACGGTAAAACAAAATTCACTACCTGAAAAATATCAAAAATTAAGCTTCAGAAAAGGACGACAAAAATCATCATGGTAAAGGATTATGAAAAATAAAACTGAATGTATTACTTATTTGCTCATTTCTATGTTTATAAGCTTTGTTAGACTTTGAAACAGTTGAATGAAGAACTCCATTGCTTCATAGCTTTCCGTATAGCTTAGTTATGTCCACCTTGCTCTGTTGCTTCAATAATTTCCATATAGCTCTGTTCTCTTCCTTTTGTCGCAGCTCCTCCTCTTGGCTCTTATCAGATTTCTCCACCAACCTATATGCATCAATAGTGAGATTTAGTTACAAAGAATTATTCCAAGTTTTAACATTTAAAACCAAATCAAATCAGTAAATTAATTCCATCAAGAACAGATTCAAGATCCAATTTAACGAATTAAGATTTAAAATATAAACACTGTAATAAGACCACCCAAATGATCATTATTACTACTTCACTCAAATTACAAAGAACCCATTTGAATCTCTCACAGCACAAACTAAACTCACCACGACTCAAAATTTCGAGTATTTAACAATTATTATATCAGAAATCATCAAAGAATAATATAAAGAGGCACCACTTCTGCTTGGCTCACTAAACTATGGAGTTATCTTGTGGAACTCGAGAGTGTCCTCTATTGATCCTTAACCAGAACCTTTTCAATATTCTCTTAATTGATCTAGTATTTTTATCGACTGATCTACGTTACACTGTATATGTAGAAATAAGTGCATTTGTGTAAGAATAGTAACTCTGTTTTATCTTTTACCCAACACTTGCAAGTTGGCATGTGCTCTAGCTAACTGCAAACCAAACCACTACACATGAACCAAAACCAGTTTCGGATAGCCACTTGGTTTTGTCTCTTAGAATCGCTCTACGCATAGTTACACTCATCAAGGAAAATCTTAAGAGGGCAGGAACAGCACTATCTCAGTGGTTAGACCACTGTAAGTTCAAGAGGTGACGTGTTGTTCAGGAAACCGATTTACCTAAGTACTACTGCTGAGATCAAGAGTCAATGGTGGGTCTAGTTTCACAAATCTTAAGAGACAAATCAAATCACATATCGCCGCAAGCCTGCAACTGTTATGCACTCCATTGTATCAGTTTTTGTCTAGGGCTAGCATGAATTGATTGTGGAGAAGGAAAAGTTAATTAACAAGTACGATTTGGTGATGTAGTATTTTGTTGAGAATGGCGTTGTAATTCACTACTATTACCCCAAAAATGCAAAGCAAAATGAGTAGAATAAGTGCTTGGAAAGGGAAACCACAAGAGAGACAAGAAAAGAACCATATGTGATGCAAATATAGTAGAAAAATCAATATTCTAAAATGCAAACTAATACTGCATGAGATTCAAAATGGACAAAAAGAAACATATGTGATGCAAAGTGGAGTTAAAACGAAAGAAAACAACATCTAGAATCATGTTTAGAAATGTTTTTTTTGTGTGTTAGTGATGTTTTCGGATTTAGAGATTAATGACTATTTTTTAGAGTTGGAAAAGATGTATGGATCAAAGACCAAAAACCTCCCCATTTTTTTTTATTTGAGTGAGACTGTGCTCTCATCAAATGAAGGGTTGGAAAATATTGAAGTTAGATAATGAGCTTATAATATGTTTCAACCGAAGCTAATGGGCTTAACCAAAATCAGATCCATCAAACATCAACTTCAATGCTTTCTGAATAAAAATCGCGGGGAACAATTTTATAAACCAAATCATGTAAAGTGAACATAGAATATGATATCCCTGTGCAACAGCGCTAATGCTGGGACCAACATCACATAGAATAATAATTAGAGAATATAGAGCAGGTACAAATACACCAATATTATTCTTTTTATGATTCTATTTTAAGATTAAGTTATAAAGAAGACGACATAAAACAGTATCAATCAAGAATCCAAAGGAGAATGTAATACAAGATTTAATGGGGCATATCTCTCATTATCTTCTTAATTCATAATTCATTATCTCTCAAGATTGAAGGTGAAGACTCCGATGCACACGATTTGAGGGAAAGAAGCCAAATGAAAGAGAAAACAAAGATACAGAGGATGAAGGGGGTGTTGGAACTAATTTTCAATAAATAAATGGGCCATTAATTTGGCATTTGGTTTATGAAAAATTGAGTTAAAAGTTTGAATGAAAAATTGATTTGTGTCATATTGGAAAAGCCCCAAATGGTGTTGAATGAGAAGTGTGTATGTAAAAAGTCTCACATCCCTTAGGGGAAACTTTTTCAAGTGGTATATAAAGAGTTAAAGATATACCTATGATTAAAACATAACACCCACACATGGAGAGACACAAGGATACCACGCGCGCACCACCACCACCACCACCACCACCGGGCCGGGTTTGGGTTTGGGTTTGGTCAATTGGACCGTAGGTCCATTAAAGACTATTCTTTTTAGGGAAATTTTTATTAAAAATTTTAACCGAATAATCGCAACCCTTCGGTTTATGATAACCGAAAAATTGCGACTCAATCCAGTCGCACCCGGTCAATGGTTCTTTGAACCCGGTCGGTCCGAACAATTGCGACTTAATTCAAATCGCATCCGGTCGGTTCTATAAAATCGGCGCGCCATTCATCGTCTCCTCTACTCTTTTTTCTCTGCGAATTTTTCTTCTTCAGAAAAACTTTGATCCTCCACAAAGTAAGTCTCGAGAGTATTCATAGAAATCTGTTCGTCAGATTACGATTTTGAGTGTTGCGAAATCGTGTTTCCTTACGGTTTTATCTTGGGATTCGTAATCGTATCAAACCGTCTCACTATGGGCGATTTTTCGAACTAAGGAAAGAGAGTAATCTCGACTCCGTATACGTTTTATTATCGAGAATTTCTTCTTCTTCTTAATTCTTATTCGTATTTCATTCGGATTTCTCAATTCGGTTTTTGCGGTTCCTACAGGGGGGCCTCTCCCGGCGCCGGCAAAGAGCGCAGCGGTGGTGAGATTGGTTTGACGGCGGCGGCTGCAAAAATTAGGCTAATCGCTCGGGGGGGAATAAATCAACAATCCGTTTGTGATCTCTTGTACCTTGTGTTTCGGTTTCTATTCTCGTTTAATGTTTTATCGTTGTTTTTCGTTGAAGACTTCGTCTTTCGAGTCCTCCGTGTTTCGTTGAGGACTTGAGTTCGAGTTCTTCGTAGCTTTGTAATCCTTGATGGTAAAATGCAGATGTCAAAAAACACACACACACAAAAACTTGTAAAATTAAATAAAATTTATATGTAATTTCTCTCTCGAACACTTAGGCCATAAATGGTGTAAGATTAATGGTTCTACTATGGGTATAACCATTCTACTGACACTATTCATTTAATGGTTCTATTGTTAGTATAATGGTTCTACTTTCAGTTTAATAGTTCCACCATTTTTTTGTCTCTAGAATGATTCTACCATTGGTATAATGGTTCTACTGTTAGTATAATAGTTATACTGTCAGTTTAATGGTTTCACCATTTTTTTTTTTTGTCTCTAGAATGATTCTACCATTGGTATAATGATTCTACTGATACCATTTAACTTTCATTTATTCTGCCAGATTCTGCCAGAAATTTAATCATTCTACCGTTACCATTTAGAGCCTTAATAATAAAAACAAAATAACGACAACAACCCTATTTTATGTAATTTTTAATAATATTTTCTCCTTTTTTCTGTTCTTTTGTCTATCTTTTTGCGGAGTTTCTAGTGGGAGAGTATTGCGTTCTCTCTCTCCTTTTTATCTGTCTTCCATCTCTCTCTTCTCTCTGTTCTCTTCCTTTCCCATAGAGAAAAGCCAACCAAAAAAAATAAAAAATCCCATCTTTCATCCCCTCATTTTCTCACATTTTCCCTCATTTTCTCGAGGGTATCTCCAATCTCATTCACATTGATCTTTCTTTTTGAGTAAGAAAGATCCAATTTTTTCGGTTCTTTCTCTCCTCCGGACACGACCCAAGAGCTAAGAACACACTGTTTCTCCCTAGGGTTTGTTTCTTCCTCACAAATTTTGGATTTTTTTTCCTTTCTTTTAAAATTGAATGAAAGGTAATAACCAGAAAGATTCATCGGAGAAACCAATATGGGATCGAAGCTCAACAAGTACTTCAATACCCGGAATCTGGTCGTTAACCCGACCCGGTCCAAAACTTATGGTTTGGCTAATTTGTTTCATCGTTTTCACTTACATTATCTACATGCTTAAACTCGTCTCTACCTCACGTTCCTGTGACGATTCCACCATTCCTCTCACCACCGTCGTCTCCACCAATGTCTCTTCCTCCTCCGTATCTTCCCGGCGACGCGACTGGGAAGATACGGAAGATTCTTCAAACACGACGGATCTGCGACACGTGGTGTTCGGGATCGCTGCTTCTTCGAAACTATGGAAACAGAGGAAAGAATATATCAAGATCTGGTATAAACCGAAACACATGCGTGGTTACGTTTGGTTAGACAAAGAAGTGAAAAAAAACCTCACAGACGGTAACGAAGACGACGACGATCTTCTCCCGCCGGTGAAAATCTCCGGCGACACTGCGCATTTTCCTTACACGAACAAACAAGGACAAAGATCGGCGTTACGGATCTCGAGGATCGTGTCGGAAATGTTACGTTTAGGTTTAAAGAACGTGAGGTGGTTCGTGATGGGTGATGATGATACGGTTTTCGTTACGGATAATTTGATTCGGGTTTTGAGGAAGTATGATCATGAACAGATGTATTACATTGGAAGTTTGTCGGAATCTCATTTACAGAATATATTTTTTTCTTATGGTATGGCTTATGGTGGAGGTGGATTTGCTATAAGTTATCCATTAGCTAAAGCTTTGAGTAAAATGCAAGATCGATGTATACAAAGGTATCCTGCATTGTATGGATCTGATGATCGCATGCAAGCTTGTATGGCTGAACTTGGAGTTCCACTAACTAAAGAACTCGGCTTTCACCAGGTAAAAGTGTTTCTTAATTTTGTCGGAGAATTTTAGTCACATTTGGTTTGATTTTGAGTATAATTGGTAGGGATTGTGTTAGTGTTAATTGGTTGGTGAAATTAGAGATTCTTGAGGAGTTAATGATAAGGGAATTAAATGATGTTGAGTTACTTTCATGTCTTTGGTTGGTGTAGGAAATATAAGCAAGAGTTGGTGTTTTTAATGATTTTGTGACATGGGTATTGAAAGTATTGATCTAAACTGAAATGGGTTTCTTTCAATTAGTTAATTTTGGGAATGAAACTCAACAAAAAATTGGCTCTAGAGTTTCAGTAGAAAGAGTTCTAAACAATTGGCTTTATTAGTACAACTAACTAAACTTTCACAAGTTTGAAGCTTGAGAACTAGCATTACAATGTTTTTAATGTTCTTATAACAAAGCTTCTAATATTATTCTCAAGCTGATTAACGATTTCAATTTCGTTTAGTTGGTTCTATTTTTGTTTCGATGCTATTTTGGCTAAATTTTCCGTGGTTTGGTACCGACATATCGGCCATTTAATTAGTCAGATTGTTAAATTATTTAATACGAACACAGGTTTATATGAGTGGGACCCGCTCCTCTGTTTCACACTTTAATGATTTGTTCCTCTTATTACCCTTTCGCGCACATGTAGCATCCTTAATTTTGGTTCTTGGTTTATTTTGTTGTCTCGTTTCAGTACGACGTTTACGGGAACCTCTTTGGCCTCCTAGCTGCACATCCAGTAACACCGTTCGTCTCAATGCACCATCTCGACGTCGTGGAGCCGATATTCCCAAACATGACACGTGTTCGCGCTCTCAAGAAGCTAACTTCACCAATGAAGCTAGACTCAGCCGGGCTACTCCAGCAGTCGATATGCTACGACAAGTACAAGAGCTGGACTATCTCGGTCTCTTGGGGCTACGCGGTCCAAATATTCCGTGGAATTTTCTCTCCACGGGAAATGGAAATGCCGTCTAGAACTTTCTTGAATTGGTACAAACGAGCGGATTACACTGCTTACGCTTTCAACACTAGGCCGGTTAGTCGTAACCCGTGCCAAAAACCGTTTGTGTTTCACATGTCGAGCACGAAATTTGATCCGCAGCTGAACACTACGGTTAGCGAATACACGAGACACCGTGTGAAGCATCCGTCTTGCCGGTGGAAGATGTCAAATCCAGCTGAGATTAACACTATTGTCGTTTACAAAAAACCGGACCCTCACCTATGGGAAAGGGTAAGTAAAAAACAGAAATCTAATTTTTAGTATATGGTTTGAAATGTGAATATTGTTAAGTACTTAATGGGGTACATGTGTTTTTGTATAGTCACCGAGGAGGAACTGTTGCAGAGTATTACAAACAAAGAGGAATAATACGTTATGGATCAATGTTGGTGTATGTAGAGCAGGTGAAGTCACTGAAGTGAAGTAAATTTTTTTGTTTGTAATAATTTAATTTTTGAAAGGGAAGAAAAAACTTAGATTTTTAGGCTGTTTTTTTTATCCCTCGTAATTTCTCGTCACGTTATTTAAAATTTTATTCATTGAGATCCCCATCCAAATTCTTCTCTCAGTTCATGGTTCATGAAAAATGCAACATTTTAAAAAACTTCATTAAATCACTCAGTCCAAGAGGGACGCTTTAGAAAAGAACATTTGAGGTAACAATCTTATACAAACAATCCGCAAACTTTCAACACTTGACCGGTAACCACACAGAGGATATATATCAATGATCAGAAAAGGAGAACAAATGAAATCTTCAAAGTCCGAAGAGAAACGAGGCAAAGCGTGATTACTTGGTGTAAGCACCTGGAGGAGGATAAGCACCGGGAGGGTATTGAGAATACGGTTGAGGAGGAGGAGGATGTTGAGGATAGCCAGAAGGTGGATAACCTGCTGGAGGAGGGTATTGAGAATAACCAGAAGGCGGATAGCCTTGTTGAGGATAACCGATTGCGGGTGGTACTGCTTGCTCCAACCGTGACATTTGCTGAACCGGAGGCACTGCCATTGGTTGTGGACCAAACTTACCGTCTCTCTTATCCATTTCCACCTTGTGTTGCGTCTACATAAGCAATTACATGAAAATGTTATAAGATTTTATTCAAGAGCCTGTCGGCGAGATTGAAATGAGTTTATATCATCACTTTTACCTGCATACACGCGCAAACCCTGTGAACAAAGCAAAATACAACACATCAAGAAGATATATTAGAATCAGGTTTCGATTAAAGAATGAGACTTCGGATGGAGAGATTCTTACGTGCAGTAGACTATGTCAGATAAACAAGTGAGCAACTGAGAAGCTTCCGAAAGCTCATCAATGCCGACGATACATGCAACTATGGAGAATATGCAAGCCACTTGACTGAGGCAAACCATAAAACCCTACATAGCCATAGATTACGATTCGTGTTTTTTTTTGTTTCTGTTCTAATATTCTTCTGTGTCAGGATACTTACAATGATGCAGTTGTCACACTGTGTAGTCTGAATTTGGAACTCATCTTGCAGAAGAAAACGAGTCGAGGCCACCGAGTTTGCAAAGCAGCAAAAGACCTCGGTGGCAAGACAAAATTGAGGACATTTGGATTCTCCACACCTACCGCTACAAGGCATGTATCCGGCACAACATGTGTACCTACGAGACAAAGAACGATCCTTTTTCTAAACTACGAAGATCGAAACGGAACGGATTTTAACTATGTGAAATGCGTAAAATTACCTTGACATGTCATTGTAAAGCGCACGCTTTCGGAGCAAGTATGATACACAAGGAGCACTGCAATGAAATGGAAAAAGAAGATACAGATCATACAAAATTGGCATAGTCTTATAAGAAATTATTTCAAAGTCAAATCTTCGTCAAATCCGGATTATTCGAATTGCAGATACAAAGAGAGCAACAGAGTAACGAAACTTACCACCACAACGCGAAGCAGCAATCTGCCAAGAAGAAGAAGAACAATTCGATCAAAATCCAAAATCGATTCAAACAGAGAATTCCAGAAAAAAGAGAGAGAGATTGGGAAATTACAAGGAGTATCGGTTTGGATACTGTGAGTGAGATCCGTATGCCAAACATTGCGGAAATTCTGGCGTTGCTGCATCTTCTCCACATCGTGTTTGGGTGCCATTTTCGCACGGATCTGATTTCGATTACGAAGTGAAGTCAAAATCCAGAGAGAAGCGAGAAGGATCAGAGACGCGAAAAGTCTTTTCCTCTCACAAACGTGTTTGTGACTTCGTTACTTTCTCTCAAATCGTCAATATGGCAACTGCGTTGACTAGACGAAGTTATGGGCCATTCCTACAAATACCAAAAGTATTACGGTCAATTTGCAATTATGCTCATCTTTTTTCTTTTTTTTTTGAAACGAATATTAAATTGTATTCACACAAAAAAGAAACCCATTGTTTACGTAAAAATGCGTTTTTGTTTTGAAATTAATAGAAATGCATATTTGTTGAGTCTAACGAAGCGAAAACTACAAACTAAAACTTTCGTCATCAGTATGGTCTCGTGCGATCCTAATAGTGCTTAAACGGTTTTGCATATTCTTGTCGATACTCGTAATAAGAGAAATGAATGTTCTCGATTTTTCTCCGTGGCGTCGATAATTACGCTTTCTCCAAACATAGTAGATCGTAAGTTGGAAAAGGTATGGCAATTATGCTAATAATTTCAAAACCAACCTTTTACTTTTATTATTTACTAACAATATTTCAATCTGGATCAGTTGGTAAAGAATCTAAAGAAGTGGGCTAAAATTTACCAAAAGGCCAATTGTTTCTTCAATTCTCTTCCATGATTCCAATTACTTCTGGACAACGAAGAAAGGAGAGATCCCTAAGCTCAGGGAGAATTAAATTCTACTTCACGCTCTTTTCTCAAAAGGATGGTAGGATGTACGTCCTCGAGGTAAAATGTAACGCCCCTATCCCAAAAATTCGATAAAACTCTAGCCTATTTCGCAAGGAAGCGTAGTGAATCTTGTTCTTAAGGCAAGTAGATAAACGTATTGGAATAAATTGAAAAAAGCAAGAGTTCATTATGTTAATTGATTGGATTGGACCTAATTAATTATAGCCCATCAGCCCAAGTAAATGATTAATTGGAATTAAAAAAGATACTAGCCAAAACCTTAAGGAATGGATTCTCCTTGTGGTGAAAAGAAAAAAAAAGAGAGAAAAGAGGCAGAGAGAGATGGTGACGAGAAGAAGAAGAAGAAAGAAAATGGAGAAGAGAAGAACTGAAGAAGAAAACGAAAAGAAGGAGGAGAAGTCATGCTACGGTGGTGGAAGAGAAGTCATGGCGTCGAGACGAGTCTCGTGATGTTGATGTCATGATGACAATAGGGGTACCCTCTGATCTCAACAAGGTGGAGCTGTAGATCAGAGATGGACAAGGTGTAGAGAAAATCAATCTAGGGAGATGAAGCGGAAATGTGGACAGATCCGAGATGGTGACTTCGGAGCTCCACTTCCGGCAACTGGAGCATCGGATGGCTTCGCAATCGGTGGCACTGTGACCGTGACATTCCCAGCTTTCCAGTGGTATCAATGTGGAACCTTAGTTCCACCGGAGTCGCCGTGTGGACTCGTTTCTTCAGGCGCACGAATTCTGATTATGCCAGTTCAGAGACAGTTTCGTACTGTAGTTGGAAGATCATATCAAGTCTGATCGCACTGTATTTTTGTGGAGTTGTTCATGATAGTATTAACTTTGAAATCAACGGTTGGATTGACAAATGAACGGTTGGTTTGTTTGTTATTCATGTCTTTTAAAGCATGATTAATGCAGTTTTATTCGACGTAGATGTTATTGAGTTGCAATGTTTGATTGGAAAATAAAGCTCGGTATGAGCTGGGACTTTTCAAGCATCTTATGGTCTCATAGGATGAGATATTGTCAAGAGAGAATTGGAATTGGAGATTAGAAGTCCAATCGAGCAAGTTCAGAAACTTGGAAAGTTTTGTGGCTAAGGTGAGGGTTGGGATTTGCGGATTCATGTTATGCATTGATATAATTTGGTGAACATGTATGCTTTGTCTAGGAATAGTGATTGATGTGGTGAATAAAATGATAAGTTGAGATTATGTTATGTTATAATTTAATATGTGATATATGATATATAATGTGCGAGGATGTGTGTAGCCGAACTGAGAGTGTGTGACATAGCGATCCCGTTGAAGCCCGTTAACGGCTGACGATCTAGAAAAGGTGGCTTACGACATTTCGAGGTGGCGGCCAGCCCCAAGTTGTTTCATGGACTTCGGTCAAGATATATGATATGTGTTTCGACATATTAAATGTGATATGTGTGATGATGAGTATATGATGTATGCTATGTTGATATCTTGATAGTTGTTAGGTTGAATGTTGCTTGACTGTTTCTAGGCTTAGTATATATGTTTTATTAAATTATATTGTTGTATAATAGGGATCATGTGTGCAGATTTGATCTCCTTCACTGAGTAATTTTTCCTTTTTCAGTGTGTACAGGTGTTTCTTGTGTTGCAAGTTAGGACGCGAGACCTAGGGCTCAAAGTTATCGGGAACGGGTTGTGTCATAAAACGTTACATACATATGATAAGAGCCCATTAAAAATACCCCAGCAGCATGTTAGTCATTTGAGCGAAAGTAGAAAAATAACATACGATATTAAGATTGTCTTAGTAATTAGTGGAATGGTATGGAGTAAAGTTTTTTGGATTTAGTAAGAATAGCAGAAGATGTTGATTTCTGATGATAACAATATATCCTTGAATAAAATCTTCTTTTGGGTTGAGTTTACTGCTGGCTAACACTTTGTTTTCGATAAGACATATCTTTGCCGGATTCAAACGAGGTTCATAAGGAGTTTCCTTGGATAACCATCTTGAGTGTCGAGTTAATGCTCGACTTACTAGCTCCATCTATCAAGACGTGCTTTATCTATCAGCCAAAGGTCCCGAGAGGCATACTTCTCATGATCGAACTCACGGCAATGGTAAGGGTCAACACGGTCTCAAAATGTGCGGTCGACTAGTGTACGTAGTTAAGTTCGATCATTGCCGTTACAGATCTTGAATTTGTGAAAAAAGGCAACCAAATAATTACATCGACTAGTGTATGTAGTTAAGTGACTATTCTTTTTAGTTCCTTTGTTTGGCTCAATATTTGTTTATAATTTTTGTTATCGGAAGAGCTTTGGTTTGTTTAAACGGTGATTATGACTTGTTATCAGCAAATGATATTTTAGTGGCTACCGACGTGAGATCACAAGGTCCCTAAGTGGACCGACCTGATTCGTACACGTAAACTAATTTGAAAATTTGGCTCTTTCCTCGCAACAGGTATACGTAGATGGGATACATATAGACGTTTGGGCCCGTTATGCAACGTAGCCTATCAAAGTACAAATCCTAGTTTTTTTGTTTTTTTGTAACACTCGCTTAGAAATTAGCTGCGTTGTTAAAATAAATCAATCTTATTGATATTGTTAAAAAAAAAACAACAGGTCTTAAATATGAACAAATAAAAATATAAAACATAGTATTGTCTATTGAATTCCAAATTTAAGGAGGTAGTTGCGTGAGATTGAAGTAATGCCACCGAGTTTGGGCAGGAGCTATATATATGACATAAAAGGAGTATACATATTCGTTCAAGATATTGACCAAAATATTATAATTTGATATAATATATTAACTAATACAGTTATAAGGACCATAGCGTAACATCTAGATTATTGAGAACTTCATTTCCTTTAATATCCTCTTTCGTATCAAATGTTAGGCTAATGTTAATTATTCTAGTGTTTTTATTACAGTACAAAAAGTTTGATATATAAGTTTCAAAAAAGAAAAGTTAGATATAGATGGGCTTTGAAGAAGAACAAAAGATAAGTTCAAAGAATAATTATCCTTTGGCCCCACAATATATGATCTTATATTATTTCTCTATAAATAATCTTTCAAATCTTTTCATATCCAATAACATTTTACTGATAATTCCATTTTCCCCTATATATAGGGGTGGACATTTTAACCGAACCGAACCGAACCGACCCAACCGAACTCAAACCGATCCAATCCGAACCAAAGTCTACACACAAACCGTTTGGATGAGTTTTTTCTCAACCCAAATAGTTCGGTTTGAACCGAACCGAACCAAAAACCCAATATGTTTATTTCACTTATTAGTTAATTATGTTTAATAGTAATATAGAAACAATACGTATGATTTATGTTGATTTTTTTAGTATAATTTATGTATTAAAAGCTAACCTACAATACGTATTAAAGCTAACATACAATATGTATGATTTATGTTGATTTTTTTTTAGATATAATACAATACTAATGATTTATGTTTAAATAAAACCGAACCAAATTTAACCCAAACCGAACTAAACCGAACCGAATTAAAACCGAACCGAATCAAAACCGAACCGAACTAAGTTTGGTTGGCTTTGGTTAGAGTTGTACTAAAACCAAATAAACCGAACCGAACCCAAACCGAACCCGAAATTAAACCGAAACGCCCACTATATATATGCTTGAGTATGCTTTGCTCTTTTTATTAAAAAAAAATAACTTGCCAAAATGAATTTAATATCTATTGTTAAAATTAGATGTCTAAAGAGTAGTAATAGATAATAGGATTAAATGAAAAAGGAAATGATGTAAAGAAATACAAAAATTATGTCTTTTGGAAAAAAAAACTTCTATTATATATCCATAAATAATAAGTAAAACAAACAAAAAAGAGAGGATAAACAAAATTAAGGAATTTGTTGTGCGGGAAAGTAATTAATTGGTCCATAAATCAGGAGTTTCCTTGTAGGATATGGTTTTGTGATTTGCAAATATAAATACAATTTTTTTTTTTTTCGTCGACATAAAAAGATTTGATTAACAACCAAAATATAACCATTAAATTAATTTGATTTGATTAAATCTTTGATAAAGTCGCTTCGCAGCCAGTCTTCTTCTTCCTCTCTCACTTTTTGTTTTGGTTTCAGAAAATTCTCCCAAAATTCTTATTCAACACAAAAACCTGAAGAAATCCTAACAAAAATTTTAAGGAAAAGATCAAAGCTTCCTTATCTGTGATTTTGAGTTTCTTCTCTTAAGAAGGTAAATTAATCATCTTTTTATTTTATTTTCTTCTTCTTCTTCTTCCGTTACAAAAGTTCTTTTATTTTAGTTTCGTAAGATCACGAACTCTGTTCCTTCTTCTTCTTCTTCTCTCTATTTGTTTGGTAGTTTTGAGAAAAGAGTTTTAGTTTTATTTGTTTGTTAAATTCCACTTTGATTAGTTTCTGATTCTGCAGTCTCTGTTTTCTGTTCTTCTTCTTCAACTAGGGTAATACCTAATTAGGGCTTTTCAATAACTTTTGTGCTGAATCAATCTATTTTTTTTGTTAGCTAAAGATGTTCTTATGATCACATGATTTCCCATGACTGCTCATGAAATTTGAATACTTTCTTTGGTTTTTTTATTTTTTGAATTATGAATACTTTCTTCATAGACTCATAGTGAACCTCATAAGTACAAATATTTGTCTTGTATTAATCTCAATGACCATTCTCTCATGTTTGTGTGTATATTTGTTAGTTATGTTACATTGAAGTGTTTATGGTGTTTGAATGTGGTTTTTCAATTACAAAGTTTGATCACAAAGCTAGATTTTCCTTTCATTAGAGTTTTCTTAACTCTGGTCTTTTAAATATCAGGTCTTTTGTAATCTGAAGAGCTGAAACAGACTGATCTGTGGAAGAACTTTGTTTAACAGTCGCAAAGAATGGATTGCTGCTGCTGTTGTTTCCCGATTATACCCGAAGTAAATAATCATTCTTCTTTCTTGTTAACAACATCAACCTAGGGCTAAAAGTGATCAGAGACGGGTGATATAATGTTTTGGTTTTCTTATGTATTATTTTTTTCCTGCAGAGTTCAAGAACTATAGATGAGCATGTTCCTTTATCTCGTGCTCCGCCTTCTTCCTCTGTGGTATCACCTGAACCGGCAAATAGAAACTTAGTCTCTGATCTATACACTTCACCGCCTATTCCTTTAGTATTCTCGCCTAAAAACATTCAAAATCCATCGAAATTGCCAAGTACTCTGAGCAATTCGAGCGAAGGAGCTTGTGGAACCACACAATCCCTTCCGGAGAAGGAAGCATGGCCTATTTATGATCAATCTGATTACGATGTAAAGAAAAAGGACCGAGAAACAATCGATGAGTGTCCAATTTGTTTAGAAGGTTTTTTTTGTTTTATCATTCAAAGTTACATTCTAAAGATAGCTTTTGTTAAATATATGGCCTAATTCATTTGTCTTGGTTCCCGTAGAATATGAGTCCAAGAACCCGAAGATGCTTACGAAATGTGGCCATGATTTTCATCTCGCGTGCTTACTTGAATGGATGGAGAGAAGTGAGAATTGTCCGGTTTGTGACAAGGTTTGTGTCAGTCAAGAACCGCCTTTTTCACATTACATTTTTCGATTTCTCCGAGTCACTTGACAATAGTGTATCTGTTTTTTCCTTCTATTCTTTGCACAGGAATTGGTACTCCCTGAATCATAATCGCGAAGAAGAAACAGAGCACGGAACAAGAAGTGCGATAATTAGGTACAGAAAATTTGATTAAACTGGGGTTATTAGGAGTTCTTAGTCTTGTGGTATGGCTGAACATTGTTGTTACAAAACTAAATTCATAAGCTTTGAGTTCTTTTTTATTGTTCTTTTTTTTTTCTATTCTTCTTAGTAATCTTTTTGATTATTTTATATCAAACGAAAATATACAGATAAAGATATTAGGATACCATATTCATATGATATGTATATATGCACAAATTATAATTTGATTGTTTGATATTCTTTGAAAAACTTTACATTCTTGATTTTTTATCCATTCTAAAGAACAGTTTGAGAAGAGCCTGAAAATTCAGAGATTTTTGACTGTCAAACATAAAACAGTTTTTTTATGACTAAACCCTCTGTATAAATCTAAATCTTATGGCTAAAATAATGATAAAGAACAAGAAACTCTAACTTATAACTTTTACACAAGAAAGTCCTAAAAAACTTGTCTATTACGGTGAAGAGTTATGAATCTGATCAACATTTGATAGAAGTCTAGTTAACTTACTCAACGTCTCTCGAGCCGACACAGTCCCAGGATGATCCTCTCCCGATATCGCAGTCCGTATGAAAATCGCTTTTCTGATCAAATCATCCGCTACACCGAACTGTCCGCCTCGTAACATCAACTTCGCTCGAGTTTCTAGCACGGTAGCCCGAGCTAAAGCTAGTTCTTCCCATAGAATAGGGTTTAGCTGCGCACTTGTCTGAACCGGTCTCCAGCAAAGCGACTTATCTAGCCATTTCTCGACAGGGGTCACTAGCGTTTGGTCAGCCGCTTCTAGAGCGTTTGTGCAGACTCTTAGTAGCTCCACCGCGGCGCTGCACCGTGAAAATGTAATAAACGTTCTAATCGCTAGCGGCAAGATTACTTGTTTTACAAGAATTAGAAGTTCAGTGATCTTTAGCTGAAGCGTAGGAGTTTCGTTGCTGAAACCGAATAGCAAGAAACAAACCGCCCAGATCTGTTCGGCGGTTTCAACGGTTGAGCCGCGGTTTATCACTGCTTGAACCATCGCAGGAGCGTTTTCGTTCACCAGAACTCGGTTTCTCGCGTAGAGTTTCACGACCTCGTGGATTTGAATAAACCCTAGCTTGATGCTGCTCGTTCTCGCAATGTTGAATCTAAGTAGCATCGAAGCAGCTTCGGCTCCTGACCGTTTCGAGTTAGAAGACGTAAAACCGCAAGTTATTGCGCGTCTCAGTCTTCTCCATAGCCGTTTCGGACCACGGTGCTTCTCAGGGAGTTTATAAGCAGCCAGAGCTAATAAAGACGCTGGAACCGGCGCTGGAGCTAACCACCCGCTCGCAACAACCATTCTCGTAGCTAAACTTCTCGGTCCATCCGCGTGATCAAATATCGAAAAACAAACTTCAAACAACTGCAACAGAAACGCGCTTTTTCTCAATAAATTCCCGTCTCGACCGCTACATACCGTTTCTCGTAACGGCATTCTGTTTATAGTATCCAATAACCGGCTCGGGTTTATCGGTAATTCTGACAAAATCGCTCCAACGACCGCTAATCCCAACGTTAACCGCCCGAGTTTATCTTCAATCGTTCTTAACGCATCCATTTCCGAAACGGGATAATCTTTAACGTTCCCCTGCATTAACAACATCGCCTCCGCACCCGAAAGGTAAGATAGTTTCAACGGCTCCATGTTCATAACTCGGGTTAAACGTGTCGATATCAAAATGTGAGTCCCTCCTCCAAACCGAGGAAGAAGATCCATCACGAGCTTCGAATCCCACCAATCCTTTTCGCTTTCCAAGTTATCGATCACGACCAAGAACGGTATATTCCTCATGAGCTCTTTTCTGATTCGAGAAATCGCGGCGTCTTCTTGCTCTTCGAAACTCTTCATCCGCGTCTTATCGGAACAATTCTCAATCCCGACATCGACTTCTAAATACTGATAAAGATTTAGATAGTTCTGTCTAATGTAACGGCTGTCACCCCCTATCCAAAGAACCATTTTATACCTCTGGTGATGCCGGTACGCGAATTCAAGAAGCAGCTCGGTTTTACCAATCCCCGATTCACCCGAAACGCAAGCCACGCCTTTCCCGTAAACAACTTTCATAGACCGTTTTCTCCTCGTGTTCCGTCCCAATTTCATTGACGGCAATTCTCGCATCTCGATCTCTTTCTCCGACTCCTTCCAAACAACTTTCTCTTTACCTTTCTTCCGTCTTTCTTCCGCTGAACCGCTTTTATTCCACCCGAGCGTCACGTTCTTCTTCCGTCTCGTCGCTTTCGCCTTTAACTCAAAGTAATCCCTTTCCGAATCACCCGCAACATCTCCGAACAAAACAAACTCTAACTCCGATAATTCCTTCTTCCGTCCAACAAAATTCTCGTTCCGCGGATACGGAAACTCCTCTTTCTCCGCTTTATCCCGCCATTTCGTCAACCGCTCAACGATACTCCTCCTCCCTAACCTCATTGCCAATAATGTAACCGCTCTAAACACACAATCTCTCCAATTACCTTCACGAGCTTCAAGCTTCCAATCATCAACTCTCGATAACCCGTAAACCGCTTCTTTCCATTCTTTCTCAATCCCGCCGTACAAAAGCCACAATTCCCCGCCGTGTTTCTCCCACAAATCACCTCTCTTCTCAACTATATCTCTCACAAGACAATCTCCAGGACACAAATCGAAGAAGACCGGAACAAGATTCTTCTTGTTAGCGAAAAACCGTAACTCCTCGATCGTAAAAGGGTTCTTAAACGCCTTTCTCGTCAAAATTACAACCCCGAACGAAGCACCGTCCATCGCTTTCTCGATTATCCTCTGTTTTCTCGAACTCCTACACCGTCCTCTATCCGACATGAAACAACTCATCCCTTGAAACTCTAATTCAGCTCTAAGCCAATCCGCAAACCGAAGCAAAGCCGGTTTTTGACCGTGTAAACCAAGAAACACATCACAACATCTAAGCCTATTATACGAAACCGAAACGGAAGATGTTTGCGTGTACGACGAAGATTCATGATCTCTACCATATCTAGAAGGTGTATCAGAGATGACACTACTTAAACCGATTCGATCAGGCTCGAGGAGGAGCTCCGGTTCTTGAAAACCGGAGGTATCGCAATGAGCATCGGAGCGAGTTGATTCGGAGAGTTCTTGAGGGAGTTTGGGAGATCTTGGAGAGAAAAATGGAGATTGATTAGCTGAGAAGAAAGCAGCTGAGGAAGATGAAGACATGTTCCTAAGAGGTTTTGTCGGATATTGTCCGAACCTGGAACTGTCACCTTTAGAAGAATCCATAACCACAATTTTTCCTTTATTGATAATTTATCAAATCCCATAAATGCAAGCTTATGAATCCATTAAAGCCAATCTGAAACAAATTTCAAGAAACACAGAAAAAAGTCAAACAGTAGATTTCAGATTTGAGATTACAGAGTGAGGTTTAAAGATTCAAGATTTGGACAGAAGATAAAGAACCCTTGAGAGAAAAGAAAAGCTTACAACTTTCGAATCAATTAGTGCATAATATAATTTATAATATAAAATTCTTATATTAGCTCACCATATTACTCATCCATAAACATGTTCTAAGGTTCTAAGGTTTCTCGATTTTTGAAAAACCGCTTAACATAAGTGAATAGTAGTAAATGATGATTTCACACATAAGGGAAAAAACTAGTTGGAAGATTTTCTTTTTTTTTTTATAGAAACAAAATGATTTTGAGGACGTTGCAGATCTAAGCAGAAAGGGAAATAAAATAATAATTTTTATTAAAAATGAATAAAATGAAAAATGAAAAAAAAAAAATCATATTTTTCGTACAAGGATTCAGATCTGAGAACTTACATAGAACCATCAACGAGATTATTCTCTATCTCTTTAATCTTTTTTCCAGAATCAATCAAAACCCAGGTACTTCAGAAGAATGAAGAACCCTAAAAACCAGATTTTTACTGATTTTGGGGAATGAAGAATGTATCAATCAATGAGAAAAGACTTGAGAGTGAGAGATTAGTCGAATGCATCACCATTTACAGATAGACTTTGAAAAGGACTCTAATTTTATTTGATTGGGGTGGTTTTTGATAAAAATAAAAAAAAAAAACAGGGGAGATTAAGTTGAGATATTTTTTAATGGAATACTGAAGAAAAATGGGGTTTTGATCAAAACCCAGAAGAGAACAAGAAATGTTTCTCAATACCCAGAAGTCGAAATTTTCATAAAGAGTGAGATTTTGATTTTGAGAGAGATAGAGAGAGAGAGAGAGAGAGAGAGAGAGAGAGAGAGAGAGAAATTCTTATTACCGTTTGAGGTTTGAAGAATGGAGACAGAGATAATAGTAAGATTTTCGAATTATGTATAGAGAAAGTAATTTTTAGGGGTCCTTATCCAAAAAAACAGAAACATAGGCACTGTCAAATCACAAAAAGAAAGAAAAACACAAACACCAAAATTACAAAATCTCTCTCTCTCTCTCTTTCAGAGATCTTTCTAATGTTCAAAAGGAAGAAGAGAAGAGAAGACAGAAATTGGGAGAAGTGAAATTTCGAATTAAAAGATTTATTTTTAAAACAATTTTAGAATAGAAAGAACTGAGAACCGAAACGAAAGAGAGATCAAACTAGGTCTGGCTTGTGGGCTCCACACTCACAAGTAATTTGTTATTACCAATGTTTTTAAAACCGGACCGGGAAACGAACCGGAACAGTTTCCGGGTCATAGGTCAATTCGGTTCAACCGGATCCAACCGGATTTATATACTAATTATAATTATATAAAATATACAAATATAATAATATATTTAATAGTATCTTAATCAAATATGTACATATGGTAACATATTTATTTTATTTCCTCAAATATATACATAGATTAGTATAGGAAACCCTTTAGTATACTACATTTATTCCTAAAAACTAAAAAAAAAAAAATTTATGAAAATTATTTGTACAACACGTGCTTACCCTAATTTCCCTTCTCTTTTCTTCTCTCCTCCAAAACAGCTCCATACTCGTGAGCCTTTGTTTCATGTTTCATCTCTTTCTATTCTTTTCTATTTTGTAAATTTTTCATGTTTTCATGAGATTCTTATATCAATTTACAAACATTCTAATGCAAATCCAAACAAAGTTTCGCCGACAAACAGAATCAGAAAGAATTGTAAAAGACAATGGAGAAAACCTATGAACCAGGTTTTATGTTATGAACCGAACCGGATACACACCCGGTTCCCGGTTTAATCCGGTTTGACCGCCGGTCCGGTCCGGTTTTCAAAACATTGGTTATTAACAAAAAAAAAAAGTTTTTAAAATTTGTCAATTTTGTTTTTGGTTTCTGTTTTTTCTTTACTTCTGACCTGAATCTTCTGATGAATAATGTTTCCTGATAAGAAAATTGCATGAATTTAGTCTCTATGGGTTTAAAAGAACAGAGGTTTCATTGTCACGTCCCCCGACCAGGATATGGGCGTCACTGTGCCTTTTCGTCTGCTATTTTTTTCATAATAATAGAAGGGTATGGTATATTTTACTTCTCAACTTTTTGAAGAAAACAAAAAGATGTCAAAAGAAGGGTATGGTATAAATTCCATAGGCTATAGTTTCTCCATACTGATTTGGAAACTTTCTTATTGGCAATGAAATATGGAATGCATATCTCCTAAATTTATATTTGAAAAAAAACTACACAAGAAGATTGTGATCATCTTTGACTGACCAAATGAATGATGTAGTTTCGGTTTAATCCCATGTGTGTGTATATCTAAAGATGTTGATTCAGGTTGAGAACCGCGAGGCGGGAATAAACCACCCCGTCATGGATCGGATTAAGACTCTAAAAATTTTAAGAGATATTGGAGTTTAAGAACGATATAAATTTTAGTTTGTGTTTTGTTTTTTACACTAAAAACATCATTTAGAATCTAATTACAAACAAATCAGCCAATAAAAAAAATATCGCATGCTATTAATGGTCACAATACATAATAGTTTGCATAAAAATTAGAAAAATCAAATAAAATAGAACAAAAAAGTAACTCTTAAATATCTTATACAATATAATCGATGGAATATTATTCAAGAAAATGAGCGGGAAAAATTAGCTTTTAGCACTTTATTAGACTCCCTCTTTTTGTTTATATAGGATGTTTAAGATTATTGAACTCTAATTAAGAATTATTAAATCTTACTGTTTTTTAAAATAAAATATCAATTTTTATCTATTCAAAGCACTTCAACCAATAGAAAACTAATATATAGAGTTCAAACACTAAAAAAAAAAAAAAAAATCAAGCAATTGTACATTAAATTTGAAAACATCAGTCAGTTTGAATAATAAAATAAAAAAATATTCCATAAAACATTACTCCAAGAGTATATAAAAGTAAAGAGATGGAGTACTTTCCAGAGAATTGTGATTATCATTGGGTGAATTAACTAAATAACCAAAAATTATATAAAATTTAGGAAAATATGCAAAATTGGAGGGATTCCTTTAGAAAACAGTAGAGGTTTTTGTAAATACACCTAATCTACCTATAATTTTTTGTTTACCAATGCAAATTCTCAATCATTAACTACTTAACTAGTACTTTAATGTACTTTATTTTGGCTTGGTTTATCGTTTTCTTTTGCACTTTTTTATTTTTGTACGTTAACCATGTTTTGGCTTTGCTATTAGAAGAAAAACCATGTTTTGGCATATACCGTACTAAAATCAGATTGGACAAGAAACCAGGAAGAACCTTGTTGTTGTTGTTGTAATGGAACGTTGTTGTTCACTTGACCAACGAATAATTATAATTATAGTTCTAAATAATATGATCGTATATACGTAATTTTTGACAATATATAGCTATTTAAGATCTGGATTATCAAGAGTTGACATGACAAGAAAACGAAGTTGTGAGTTGTGACGCGCAAGTCCTAAAATCTAGACCAAAAGCCATGACGTAGATAAACCGTTCCATGAATTATCCCATTATAGATAGAATACATATGTGGTAGGGCTTCATCAATAAACGTACGTAAGTATGAAATTAAACAGATAAATGTGACCCAAAATAAAAAAAATTAAGTAGATAAATGTTTACTATGTTATATTAAGATTGCATGGTTTTTAAATTGGATATGTTAACCTTCCATAGTTGCATTTTAAACAATATATTATTAGATCATTTGTCTTTGTTAAGTCACCTTATTATATATGTCTGGTTCATTAGATAAAAATAAAATAAAAAATTTTGAGAAAATAGATAAAATAAATTTTGGTTCGTAATTAATTGGTATTAGTCGTGTTCACGACCAATGTTTTTGTGAAGGTCAATGATTGAAGACGTAGACCTTCCCATGAACGTAGTTCCAAATCTCTACCTTCCCAAGCAATAATTGAAATTTTTTTTTTATTCCGAAAAATTATGGTAGGATATTTGTAATATTTGTAGGCTAAACCCTATAATTGGGAACATGGCTTGAATATGATTTAAGAAAAGAAAAGAAAAGAAAAGAAGAGGATGAGTTTAAAATCGAATCAAGATACAAATGAACGCATAATTTTTCCTTTCACTTGTAAGAAAAATGGTATTATAATTACTTTGCAAAAGGTTTAAAAATAGCATATATAATATAAACAAAAATGGATGACGTACTACGACATTTGCGTATGAAATCATAATCCACCGGGGGGTTTTGATATAAAATTTTGATAATTAACTAGTGTAATCTATCCTAAGAGCATGATTATAGGGGGAATTTAGTGAAGTGCTTAGGGAAAAAAAATAATTTTTAAACAAAAAGTGGGTTGAATAGAAGAAGCACCGGTGCTTCTTTTAGCATCTGAAGCACCGGTGCTTAGAGGTTTTTTTTTTTTTTTTTTAAACTTATCAATTTTAAAAAATTTTATTTTAAAAAAAAATATATTACCCATCCTTAATTTCTTATCAATTTGAATTTTTTTTTAAGAACCAATCTTTAGCAACTACCAATAATCAACCAAAAACAATTGGGGTTCTAGTTTTTACTCCAACACAATTTATCATTATAAAATTACTTAACACCTCATATATAACACCTATCAATAATCATGTTCTAAGTCGAATATTTGATAAACTTAAGATGACTATAGATTATCAATAATATAACATCGTAAGAGACAATAATCTTTGTTTTAAGACCATATGTTTTTTGGGAGTAACAAAACAACTCAATGATATGTGCTGTTTTTATAGTACACCGAATGATGTATGTTTCCCTCGTTGCTTCCTTAGTCGGTCCAAATCACAGTTTTGTTTGTGCATGCTCACTCCCCACGTGTCACGTGATTTTTGACGTACGGTCCTGATGACTTCCTCGCTCGGGTTTCACACGTGTAATCCACGGCTCCAATCTAGTGCGTTTCCAACATTTGCCCTTCGAACTGATTTATTTCCCCTTTTAAGGAATCTAATTCTTTTTAAGCATAAATAGAATATAATTTAGAAACTAACTACGACCAAGGCCCATCCTTATGATTTATGAATCGCCGATTAGGAAGGTTAACACAAAATTGAAATTTAATGCTTAGCTCTTCCGAAGGAAAAAAGAAAATTGGGCCAGCCAGGAAGACTATTTTCAAAGGGTTAATTAGGTGAATAATAGATTGGGGATCTTTAATTATGTGTGTGATATGCTCTAATTTGAATTTAGGTATCTAACATCTATAAAATAAATTGTGACTAAAATATCTTTACTCACTTATTAAATGAAAATCATTTGAAATCCCAAAAAAAATTATTAAAGAAAGTAATAAATCTAAAAAAAAACAAATCCCTAAAATCTCTCATGGAAGATAATGTTTCTTTTTGTACTGAATAGTTTTTTCTCCACCTTCCATAACTCCGAGTAAATACCTTGTAACAAAATAATAACGTATATAGTCAGCTATTTGAATGTGTATAATCAACTATTTATGTAAGATTTTGTACATAGTGATAGTCAGTTATTTGAATACGTATAGTCAACTATTCATATAAGTTAATTTGTACATAGTGACAGTGAACTATATAGGGGATTATGTATGTATTTATAGTGAACTATTATGTACAAATAGTTTATTATAATAGTTCACTATAAGTATATATGACAATGGTTGTATACATAGTGATAGTTAACTATAAAAGAGACACAACAAGAATTTTACTACGTAATGATAGTGAACTATAAGTATATGTGACAATGGTTGTGTATAAACTTACTTGTGATTGTGCATTATCTTGCTCGTGGAGATCACCCATCACCTTTTTGACGTCAATTAAATATGTTCATATGTTCGTGACATAGGAGAAGTAGGAGAAGAAAGAAGAAGAATACGGCGGTGAAAATTTTTGATGGAGAAGAACACCATTTTAATTCAAGATTAGTTAATTATTATAGTTTGTATAAGGAAAAATAAAAATATACATAGTTAACTATTATCACAAACATAATTGTTATAAGAAACATAGTTACCTATTATATTGATTTCCAAACATAGTTAGCTATGTTGATTTTCATCTTGATTCACGATTGAAGATTAAGAATTGGTTTAGTGGATCACTAGAGAGAGACGAAATCGATTATGGTGTTTTTGTCAAATGTGTAAAGAGAAGAAAAAAACAAACAAACGATGGAAAAATAACAATGAGTTAAGAACAAATAAATCTACAAGTGGAGATTCAATTTATAACAACGAGTTAAGATTGTGTGATTGCAAAATTGAATTTGAAAAAAAAAAGGAGAAAAAGGAATAATTAAGAAGAACATTAACAATTAAGAAGAACATCGACAATGAAGAGGAATAAGAAGATAAGAAAAAGAAAATTGTAACTAAGGAGAAGAAGAAGAAAATGTCGGCTGGGATAGCAAAAAGATTTGAGATTAGGGTAAATATTAATTGTAGTTTCTATTTTTTAGTATTGATTATTTTTCTAATACAAAAGTTGTATAATTACACAAAGGTAAAATTGTAATTTTAAATAGGCTAAAGTTAGATACCTAATTTCATTTTAGGGAATGCTCTAGACTTAATTTTTGATCAATTGGCTATTATTCATGTCAATTTCCCCATTTTCAAATGACTTTTCTCTCTTAAAAAAAAACAAAATGAATATAAGTTTGTATTCAAATTAAATCATTTTTACAATAAATGCAACATCTTTTAAAATTATAGAAAAGACAAATTCGAAATTACATAGAGAAATGAATTTTGGAGCATGTTATCGAGTCTAAAGCCACATCTCCATCGTCTCGCCAATAAGGTGATTTCCAGAGTCTCAATTTCTCTACTATTTATCATCTAAACTTAGTTATTTTCTTGGATTTTGAATGATTATAACGGATAACGCAGATGAACCATTTGTTGGCAAAAGCGTTATTGATTCATTGTTCGTTTAGTTTAGTTTGTAGTGGTGCAAACTGAAAAAATACCAAAATTTAGGAACTTCCAGTCTATTACTAAAAGATTAACTTACATCATTGACTGCAATCATTCAAAACCTTAATTTCATGTAGTCATTATTGTCTAGTGATTCTAGTTTTTAATTATAACGTCTAGAATCAAATCAATTATTATGGAGCTTAAATGAATTGGAAGTTTGAAAGTTCATAATAATTTTGCTCTTATTGAAACTATGAGTGTATATGTATGAAAATCAAATTGTACACTTGGGAGAGAGAAGTGCAATTATTAAAGATAAATGTGTACATGTCAGAAACATACAAAGAAAGTGTCCAATCTGTACATATACTTATGTTAAAACAACATGATTGACTTTTTGGTGCTAATAATAAAAATGAATATGGAATTCAGTTTTAAGAAATTAAATTACAATGTAGTACCATGGATTAGTTGGATAGAGTAAAACAATGGGTTGGTGTGAACTTAGATCTTTCACTAAGTTGTTTGGTGGCTGCTCAGAAGATTTCAGAAAGATTACCATACTCATTATTAGCCCAACCCCAACCATCCATATATGATTGTGATAATTCTGTGTATATATGTTTCAAATGAAATGTAAAATGGTGCAAGGTTGCTTCATGTCATTATACAAAACAGATTTGATTGGATGGTTTCGTTTGTTTTGTTGTTGTTGACGATAACAACCATTTATTTTTTGTTTCGCTGTCACTGAATTTAGTGACAAAGCAATCGTAACGTATAGTATATGTTTATGATGACATTGAAGTCATTTTTGTTCTTGGAAATTTTGGTTTCTTGTAGCTCATCAAATATTTGTTTGTATCGATTAGATTTCTTTATATTATGCACACAATATCTCATATTGGAGCATGTGAATTCGCTGCAAAAGACTTTGTACACGAAATATATATTATGATGAACAGTTAATTTATGATTCTATGATTTGAGATAGGCAAATGTAACAGTCACATACTCTCTGATTTACCGGATTTAATCGACAGTGAAAGTTTTCCACAATCTTGCATTAATTTTTTTTTTGGGTAAGAATGCATTGACTTTTTGTTTCGATTGATTTCAAATTGTTTCAACACACAAAATTCATAATCCTACGTCAAATTTGTTCTTGTTAAATTTCAAACATATATAAATGCAATTTAGATATTGCAAATTAGCAAAAACAAATCATTTCATGTTTCAACAATCGGTTGGTCTAATCCAAATCAAATAAATGAATAAAAGCATGCTATGTAACGACCGACAATTATATATATAGTGTGAAAAGAAGTAAAGAGAGAGATAATATCTCTTCTTTAAATAAAAACACACCATGTCGACAAAATCCGCACGTTATGCTCCAAACTCCAAAGATAAAGATTAATTAAGTAATCTTGCTAAGCAAAAAATTAAGTAAGTCTAGTTTAAATTAAGCTATCCCTATGGACCCTATCCCTATTGCTAAGCATTGACAGTATTGTCCCTACTCTCCTCGTAGCTTCTTCTATTTGAATTTGAAAGCTGAGAACCAAACCGATCAGAACCAGAACTAAACCACCTTTTGTGGAATTGACATAATTCAGTTTTTGTTACACATTTTTATTTCCTTATGGCAAAGACTGAAATAGAAATAACATTGAAATGTGAAAACCATCAAAGTAAAGGTTCACTGAAAACAATTAACTAGTTTCTCCAGCTTGCGAATCCGTAAGCTTAGTGCTGAAATCCCAAACTTTCTTAGCCAATTCCGAATCTTTAGCAAGCGGTAACGGTTTAGCAATGTTACTATCGTTGAAATATTCCCCTGTAACTCCTGCAACCTGAGGATTCAATGCCACATAGCAAGTCGTTGCCGCCCCCTACAAATTAAACCGATACTCGATAAAACCTTCTGACCAATTTCTAGCTGATTGGTTATCAGTGTAAGGTTAAGATATCAGAAGCATACCTGTGGAACAGTCTTGAGAAAATAATTAGCCACTGCACCAACCGCTCCTGCGTCAAGCAAAGTATATATATGTGTGTGTATCCGTATAGACCAAGGATCGAAGATGTGGAAACGGAGAAAAGAAGTTACCAGCAAAATAGCTGTCGAAGTGACGCCATAGATTTGTCATAATACCTCCTGGATGAAGCGAATTCGCTGTTATATTGACTCCATCTTCCTGATTTTTTTTTCATACCATAATTAAATCAAGACAGTCATGAAAACATAGATTCTTGATTTGATACATTATTTTCTTTTGTTTTTAAAGTTACCTTTAGTTGTTTTGCAAGCTCGTTGGCGTGCAGTACATTGCAGAGTTTAGATTGTCCATAAGCTCGTATACTACTATAACTGTCTGGAAGACCAAACACACGGGAAAAATGTTAGATACGCGAATAAAAGGCATGTTCGGTCACCATTAATTAGTACCTTGACTTGTCGTTGATCATATCAAGACGGACTCCTTCTTGGTACGAGAATCGATGAGCTTCTGATGATACATTAACAATCCTCCCTTATCGTTTGCTTTCACGTGATGTGTTCTTCATTGTATCTAGCAGAAGTTTCGTCAACAGAAAATGACCTGAAATATAATTAGATCAACAAATCAATTTAAAAACTAAACTATTTGATTAACCAAAGTTAACAAAAATTTAGAACAGATTTATTTATCTCACTCACCCAAATGGTTGGTTGCGAATTGTAGCTCGATGTTATCCTTAGAGAGCGTAAAGGGACATGCCATAATCCCGGCATTGTTACTACAATTTCCAAGCATTAAACCGACAGATAATCCCATATCGGTATACATGAACAACGGTAATTTTAATGACTTACATCAAGAGGTTGAGTGGAAGATTAGCAGATTTGTACTCGGATGCGAATTTCCTTACGGATTCCATTGAGCTGAGATCTAACTCCATTACATCAACGTTAGAGCATGATCAAAGGGGTCTCTTTCCTAGTCTCTTCAGCATTAAAAAAATATTAAAAAATAAAGAAACATTGCTGAGAGAGAGACGTCTCTAAATATACAACCGGAAGAAACGTATACAAGATAGTTCATGCCACATGTTTTATTTTGATTGATTTATTATTTTTAAAATAACTAATAATTAAATAAATAATTAAATTAAAATAAAATAATAGAGGAAGAGATTCTTTGTGTCTTTGAACCGTTGATGATGCTTTTAGCTCCAGGGACTTGGTTGATAATATCTTCCTTGACTTTAGCACCAGCGCCCGTGTTCCTCACGGCCATAACCACGTGCACACCACGCAGTGCAAGAACACGCGCTGTCTCTACTCCTATACCACTCGATGCTCCTGAAAATATGCACACAAATTCAAGAAATACAATACCACTCAATAAATGAAACACTTGAATCTATATGTGCAAAATGTCTAAGCTTCGATTTTTTCTAAAGCCTATAACTCACTTGTTCAATTCAAGGATTCCATAGTTCCTTTTGAAATGACAAAAAGCATTGAAACGATTTCCACCAGCATATCATTTTTGTAGTCATTGTGATATATATGACACAAACTACAATCAGCTGAAACAAACACTGAATATATGTAAGTTTTTTTTTGTTTTGTTTTGGTCACAATGAATATATCCAAGTTATTTTCCCTTTCAGGCAAATGGTCCCAAAACATGTTGTACATTGAATTCATCAAACAAAAGAGAGAATCCAATTCAAGAATTTAGTGAAGAAAGATTGTTACTTATTCACAAAAAAACAAAACTTTGAAACAACAAACAGTAAAAACCTCAATATTTGTTTGTCTGATCATAAAAAAAAAAACCAAAGCTCGTGGCTTTAGAGTACAATTAATTCTGAGACAGAGTCAGAGAGGGACCCAAAATCGAAAACATTACAGTAAAGTTGACATATTTAGACAAACCCAATTCGTGAAAGCGCATGAAGAAAGAAAAACCTGTGACAATAGCAGTAAGGCCAGTCCCATCAATTCCATGTGTGACCTCTTCTGCAGTTGAACGAGACGAGAATCCAGATGCTCCTTTCGGTCCAAAAAAATCACATCTTTTGATTATTCTTTCTGGAAAATGGAGAAATTGATCAACCATTTCTTCTCGATTTGTTTCATTTTACGGTTAATATAATTATATTTTTAGCATTCATGTGATTTCCTTACTTTAATGAAAAAATAAGAAAAAGTTGAGAGAATCCTCACGTGTTGGAGATTAAGATCAGATCTACTACATTTCACAAGTCGACTCCAACTAGGGCACAGAAGTTAGTACTAAGTTAAATTTGAACTAATGGGAAAATGGTAGGGGCTGCGCGAACGCAAACCCCCTCTGCCACAAATAATGACGCAGGCTCTTCCACTTGGGAAGACCTTAGGCATAGCACCCTTCCGTTATGTGCAATGGAAGTCACTAGCCTAGGCCACTCGTCTTCTTGATCACGAGTTGACCCCGTCCAGGTAAGTAATTTCCAAGGATCAACCATAGTCTTCTTTTATACCACTTACACACGAGTATCCTATCGTCAAGCTTCCGATGTGGAACAAAAGTAGCGTTTCGTGACTTACGTTAGACATTAATGGGCCTTCAGTGACTAATTTATGGCCCATATCAAACCCATTTAATTTTATTCCTTCGCGCAGTAGCACAATCTATTAGAGCACAATCTAAATATTCTGTACGAAACATTACATTACATATTTTTCAACAGAGACTGAAATGGAAATCACAACATAGATAGATATCTAAACATGAAATGTCATCAAAGGAAAGGTTCAACAGAAGAATCTACTTTGAAGAGCTAGTTTCTCCTGATTGCGAATCGGTAAGCTTAGTGCTGAAATCCCAAACTTTCTTAGCCAGTTCTGAATCTTTAGCAAGTGGTAATGGTTTAGCAATGTTGCTATCTAAGAAGTATTCCCCTGTAACTCCTGCAACCTGAGGATTCAGCGCCGCATAGCAAGTTGTTGCCGCCCCCTACAAAACCGATACTCGGACATTATAAACTAAATAACCGGACAAACCATTAGAAATTAGAAGCATACCTGTGGAACACTCTTGAGCACATATTTAGCCACTGCACCAACAGCTCCTGCATCAAGCAAGTAAGATACATGGTCAAATGCAAATCATAGTATATATATGTGTGTGTAACCTTATAAAGCATGATGAGAGTGGAAACAGAGAAAATAAGTTACCAGCCAAATAACTGTTAAAGTAGCGCCCGAGATTTGTCATAATGGCACCTGGATGAACTGAATTTGCTGTTATGTTGACTCCATCTTCCTGTTTTTATTCACACAATAATTAAATCAAGATAGTCATGGAAACACAGATTCTTGATTTGATAAAATCTTTTCCTTTTTTGGTAGTTACCTTCAGTTGCTTTGCAAGCTCGTTGGCGTGCAATATGTTGCAGAGTTTAGATTGTCCATAAGCTCGGTATCTACTGTAACTGAAGTGGAGACCAAACGCGAAAAGAATGTTAAGATAAGCAAAAGCAGGGGTCAAAGAAAATGAGAATTAGTACCTTGGCTTGTCGTTGATTTTATCAAAGCGGACTCCTTCTGGATAAGAGAACCGATGTGCTTCTGATGATAGATTCACAATCCTCCCTTCTCGTTTGCTTTCGCGTGACGTGTTCTTCATTGTATCTAGCAGAAGTTTCGTCAACAGAAAATGACCTGAAAATTTATAAAGATCATGCAGTTACATGTCACTTATCTGATATTTACAACTAAATGCAACTTCTCATGCACTTACCTAAATGGTTGGTCGCGAATTGCAGCTCGATGTTGTCCTTGGATAGCATAAACGGACACGCCATTATCCCCGCGTTGTTACTTAAGAAGTTAAAACATTAACCATTAGAAAATTCCCAAATCGCAACACATGAACCGTCATTGACTTACATCAAGAGGTTGAGTGGAAGACGAGCAGATTTGTACTCGGATGCAAATTTCCTAACAGATTCCATTGAGCTGAGATCTAACTCCATGACATCAACTTTAGCTCCAGGGACTTTATTGACAATATCTTCCTTAACTTTAGCACCAGAGCCAGTGTTCCTCACAGCCATAACCACGTGCACGCCACGCAGTGCAAGAACACGCGCTGTCTCTACTCCTATACCACTTGATGCTCCTGCACAGCAAGATCCAAACAAATCCCCAAAGTTCATTGCAGGCTAACACCACTTTCTTAAGTACTATCAACTAATAACAAACTAAGCTTTTCAATCCCTGATGACTTGATGCAGAACATTTCTTTTTGCAAAGCCTCTATCCAAGCACAAATTTTGATAAAAATACCTACTCAACTTGTATATTGAATTCACCAAACAAAGAAAGAATCAAATTCAAGAATTGCTCTTATAGATTATAATAACTTTGTGACAACATAAAAAAGACAAAATTCGAACCACAAACAGTCAAGACTCCATTTTTATCAGAGTTAAAAGAATAAAAAAGTCCCAAACCCTTGCCTATCAGTATAATCATAAATTCAGAGAAAGAATCAGTGAAATTATAGAAAAGTCAACATATTTAGACAAACCCAATTCGTCAAAGTGACTGAGAAAAACCTGTGACTATGGCGGTGAGGCCAGTCCCATCAACTCCATGAGTGACTTCTTCTGCTGTGGAACGAGAAGAGAATCCAGATGCTCCTTTCGATCCAAAAAACCACATCTTTCTTTTGATTTTGATTTCTGGGAAAGTAGACAAGATGAAAAAATTACACACCCTGTGAAGATTCTCGAATTTCGCTTTTAATTCTTCTTATTTGTTGTTTTTTTTTTAATAACATTTTGTTCATATGTGAAATGTGATTACTTTAATTAAAAGGGAAGCAGGTGAGAAACATTACATGGTGGAGATTGGACAAGGAGCTTACGTCAGACCGACCCTGGGAACAAAGTCAAAAGTTAAGGATTTTCAATAATTTTACAACCTTCATCAAATAGTTCCAAGAATTTTTAAGGATTTCACAAGAGAGGTGAGATTTGGTTTCATTAACTCTAAAGATCAGGAAGAATGAGATCATTAGTTTGGATGCTTTAATACCTCCAGATACATATTTGACTTGCAACAACTATTTGAATATTTTCCATATACTTATCAAGTTGGATCTTCATTAGAAGTAGTATAAAAAATGATTTTTAAGATGAGGTAATTGTTGACAAAAAAAAAAGATGAGGGGTTGGAGTCCACAGATAACAAAATACTGGACTATTAATTAGCTAATCGACCTAGACCTTGATCAGACAAACTTGAACTATGGGAAAATGGTAGGGGCTGCGCGAACGCAAACCCCCTCTGCCACAAATAATGACGCAAGCTCTTCCACATGGGAAGACCTTAGACATAGCACCCTTCCGTTATGTGCAATGGAAGTCACTAGCCTAGGCCACTCATCTTCTTGATCACGAGTTGACCCCGTCCAGGTAAGTATTTCTCTAGGACGGACCTTAGTCTACTTTTATACTATCTAAGACAAGAGTCTCCGTCGTCAAGCTTCCGATGTGGGAGAATCTATGCTCTTCCGCATTATCTACATTAACTATGATGGGTTTCGTTATTTGGACTTGCATCCCTAGTTTTATATCTTAATGGGCCTTAATGAAACATTCCAGCCTCAAGTTATAACTCTTCCGTCTGGTCGACGTCTTGGAATCCATGATAAACATTTTCATAAATCATAGGTTACTTATGAAGTCATGATTGAGTCCGTATAGATCATCTTGATATTAGCCGATTAAAAAAAAGATCATCTTGATATTAAAGCTCTAAATCTTGTATTCTCCATTGCCAATAATCCAGTATTTCTACTGTTTTGCTATGAACTTGTTGTGTTATGGTTTGACTGAAACTCCGATGAATAATTTGATGTTGAAGTTACACTAGGTGATACATACATAATTGTGGAAGACATGAGAAACACCTACTTCACTATGTGTATAGACCCAAAAAAAACCTCCGAATTATGGAGTCTTGCCGTCGCCAAAAAGCAATTCGTGGATGGCCATTAACGTCCAATTATAAAATTTATTTTGATAAGATGTTCTTCTTTTTTTTTTTTTCTTAAATTTCATTGATATTTCAACAGTTCAAAATTCTTGGTTTTGTCGTTCACTTAATGGCTCAGAAATTATGTACTCCACTAGTAAAATTGACTTTATCACATCAAGTCATCAACTTGATGCAATATAAATTGATTTCTCCATGTCCACACGTATTTGAATTTTCCAATAAAGTTCCAAGAAACCTCGAAGAAAAAATGTTGAAGGCAAGGCAAGGCTCGGTTCCCTCGTTGGTACATCGGCACAACCCCACAAATTGTTAAGTACCAATGAGCCCATTTTTTTTTTTTTTGTCATCTTTTCCCAAGTAATTGTGATGACATTATATAATTCTATATCCATAACTTTTTATACCCCCTCTGTCCCATTTTATTAATTTTTTTTTTGGTAAAAACACGAAATTAAGAAAACATTATTTTATTTATTTATTACTTAACTAAAAAATATGAGAACCAAGAAAAAAATATAATGTAGAATATTAATGGCCATAAACAATTCAACTAAGACTATAATTTTGCATAAAATTTTCAAAAAATCAAATAAATGGAACAAACAAAAACTTCTAATAAAATGGAACATAGAGAGTATTTACTATTCTTACTCTTTCTCTATTTTAATAATTTTTTTTAATAATGATGCATATGTAAAAAAAAAAGAAGGAAATTTCGTGGAAAATTGACTAAAAATAAACACAAAAAATTTACAATGCATACTAACTAGCCAAATTGGTCTAATCTCTTTACATCATGATTTTGATTAGATTGCTAATTATTATTATTATTTTTGTGATTATTGTTGCAAATCACTCAAAATTTATTTTCCAAGAAAAGGAAACGAGTTGATTTTGTTTAAAAACTCCTCAATTCCCTCAACTTAACTCGCATAAAAGGAACAATCTAGAAGCAAAACATAATCCATCTCTTTATATACTTTTCTTCCATTGGGTAAAGAAAGAATCTTGACCTCTACTTCATTCTCCTTCTTCTTCGATCTTCTCCAGTTTTAACCAAAAACCCAAATCTATGGCTAACGAACTCGCGGCGAAGGCTAAAGAGGCTTTCGTAGACGACGACTTCGATGTTGCTGTTGACTTATACTCCAAAGCCATTGACTTGGATCCTACTTGCGCCGATTTCTTCTCCGATCGTGCTCAGGCCAACATCAAACTCCAAAACTTCACCGGTAAACCAAATTTTGTTTGAACAGAACATAATTTCTTCGTCTTTTGTCCTTTTAAACGCCTTTTGGGTTCTGGGTTTTCATGTCTTAAGTTCCTTGTTTCATATTTAGCTCAAAAGAATGGACTTTACCTGGTTCTGTCAATTTAGGGTTTAGAATTGCTTTCATGAGTACGAAATTGAGTGTCTTATTACTGATTTAGTTGGTCTAAATGTGCTAGTGATTCTTATTTTCCTTTGATTATGATGAATCTGGAGGATTTGGTTAGTTTCAATTTTTGTTTTGAGTTATTTATATATTGTTTAATTATTGTGTGATTTAAGAATCATTCCTCTGCATTTTCCTTGCCATTGTTTTGGTTTACATAGTGTTATGAGACTTTACTGGTCATGTTAGGTTCTTGGGACTGACTTGTTTTTCTCAATGAGCAGAAGCTGTGGCAGATGCGAACAAAGCAATTGAATTGGATCCTGCCTTGACCAAAGCTTACATAAGAAAAGGGTACGGTATTGCTATTTCCTCCTATGTGTGGTTGTATATTTCTCTAAGTTATTACTTCAATAGTTCATATTCGTGTTTTTTGTATTTATAGAACTGCTTGTATGAAGCTTGAAGAATACCGGACCGCTAAAACAGCTCTTGAAAAGGGTGCCTCTATCGCACCTAGTGAGTCCAAGTTTAAGAAGTTGATAGATGAATGTGATCTTCGAATTGCAGGTATATTCTTAATGCTTGTTTTTCGAAGTCTGGTTGATTAACTTTACATTGCTATGAGTGATTGTATTGTTTGCAATGGTCTGAACATTATGTTATTCAGAAGAAGAGAAAGATTTGGTTCAACCAGTGCCATCGACTTTGCCTTCAAGCTCTACGACACCACCAGTATCGGAACTTGATCTTACCCCTGCACCTGCAGCACCAGCCAAACCAAAGTACAGGTAGTTTCATTGTAGGCTTTTCAAAATTTCCCAAGTTTTAAGAATCATTAAATATCTCATACTCTGGAGTGTATAACAGACATGAGTATTACCAAAAGCCAGAAGAAGTTGTGGTAACTATTTTCGCTAAAGGGATACCGAAGCAGAATGTAAACGTCGACTTTGGGGAACAAATTGTGAGTATAATGCAAATCTAAGAACTTACCTCGCTGATGCTTCTTTGTACATTGTGTGTTGATTTCGTGGTATTGTTCTGTGATTTTCAGCTGAGTGTTGTCATTGATGTTCCTGGAGAGGATGCATATTATCTCCAACCAAGATTGTTTGGAAAGGTAATTTCTTTGTGGAATGAATTTATTCCGACTCTCGGTGCCAATACATTGTATGACTTTATATCTCTACTTTGTATATTCAGATAATACCAGATAAGTGTAGATATGAAGTATTGTCAACCAAAGTTGAGATCCGTCTTGCAAAAGCCGAAATAATCACATGGGCCTCCCTTGAACACGACAAAGGGCCAGCGGTCTTGCCAAAGCCGAATGTCTCATCAGGTTCTTAACCTTCTTTAATGTTTTGTTGTGTTTGTTGAGCTTATTGTGTCATGTGAGTCTTATGTTGTATGTATGATGATGCAGAGGTTTCGCAGAGACCGACTTATCCATCGTCTAAGAAAGTAAAGGATTGGGACAAGCTGGAAGCTGAAATGAAGAAGCAGGAGAAGGATGAGAAGCTGGATGGTGATGCAGCGTTGAACAAATTCTTCCGTGAGATATACCAGAGTGCGGATGAGGATACGAGGCGAGCAATGAGCAAATCATTTGTGAGTTAATCTATATTCTTCTTTGGTCTTTATTATTTTCCATGGAGACTATGAAAGTTTTGTCCTTTTGATTGACTTATTTGCGGTTTTCGGGTTTGGATAATGAATAGGTGGAATCGAATGGGACGGTGTTGTCGACAAATTGGAATGAGGTTGGGACTAAGAAAGTGGAGAGCACTCCTCCGGATGGCATGGAGCTCAAGAAATGGGAGATTTGATCTTTTGATGCTTTTGTGGGTTTTGCTTAAAATCTAGACAAGTCTTAAAACCTGGTCCCTTTCTTCCTGTAATGAGGATCCTAAGGTTTTTGCTTTTGCTAAATATTTGCTTTCTATTCTTGTAATGTGGTGGGTTATGGTCTTAGGACCTTCTTTGTATTTTGTCTTAGAACTTCAACTTTTCCATTTTCCATTCAATACATTGAACACAATCAACAACAGACGTTCGCCACGACTTGTAGAGTTTCCACATAAACCAGTTTTTACTACCGTCTCCATCAAAAGCCTTGTTCATATTCATACATCACACAAGTGATAAAAGTAACCTCCGCATTTAAACGTAGCAAAGCTCTATGAAACCGTGACGCAGGGTTCAATGTCACTACTAAAAGCTGGTTTTATGGAAAAGTACCAAGCAATATAATCTCCAAGCTTTCAATGTGGGACGAAAAGAGGGGATTCGTTATTGTTTACTTTTAACCCTAGATTTTAATACACTAATGGGCCTCAATGATTATACTAAATACGTTTAATGTCTTAGTAATTAACCAATATGACATAAAATAAGTACATGATGTAACAACATCTTGAAAGCAACGGTAAGATCATAGCTTTGGTTTTGGTTTTATGTCGGTTTTTATATTTAATTTAAGTATTATTTCTTTGTTTTTGAATGTCTAAATAATTCAACAAAATTTTGAGATTATCTAAATTTGGTGTTTTCCTATAGCCCTAATCGATTGTGGTTTAGAGCTCTCTTTAAACAGAGCCATAGACTTCATTCTTGTGGCGTTTTGAATTTTATAAAACGAGAATGCTTTTTTTTTTTTTTTTGCTAAACAAAACGAGAATGCTTATTTCTTTCTCTTGTTTTAACTTGATTAACATCGTAAAAACAGTTGGTCTCAGTAAGCAATTTTCAAGAAGTTCCTTTCTCTTGATTGAGCCGCCTTTACGGTTTGTACGTTGCGCTAAGTTAGTATCAGAGTTTTGCTATGGTCTACGTATTTTCGGTTAGAATCTGCAAAACGTTTATACATCCCCTCCCTAGATTCTTAAAAGTTTGATATCTTTTTTGCTTTTGTTCTTCTTAATCTAAGAGCATCTACAATGGTGAGAACCTCTACGGGGTTTTCAGTAATATAATAGCAATATATTTAACCTCTATGACTTAATATCTCTATTTTGTATATTCATATAATACCAGAGAAGTGCAGATATGAAGTATTGTCAACCAAAGATGAAATCCGTCTTGCAAAAGTCGAAATAATCACATGGGCCTCCCTTGAACACGGAAAAGGGCCAGCAGTTTTGCCAAAGCCGAATGTCTCATCAGGTTTTTAGTTGTACTTGTTGAGCTGTTTACCGTCTCTTGTCATGTGAGTCTTATGTTGTATGTATGATGATGCAGAGGTTTCGCAGAGACCGGCTTATCCATCGTCTAAGAAAGTAAAGGATTGGGACAAGCTGGAAGCTGAAATGAAGAAGCAGGAGAAGGATGAGAAGCTGGATGGAGACGCAGCGTTGAACAAATTCTTCCGTGAGATATACCAGAGTGCGGATGAGGATACGAGGCGAGCAATGAGCAAATCATTTGTGAGTTCATCTATATTCATCTTTGGTCTTTCTTATTTTCCACGGAGACTATGAAAGTTTTGTCCTTTTGATTGACTTATTTGCGGTTTTCGGGTTTTGGATAATGAATAGGTGGAATCGAATGGGACGGTGTTGTCGACAAATTGGAATGAGGTTGGGACTAAGAAAGTGGAGAGCACTCCACCGGATGGCATGGAGCTCAAGAAATGGGAGATTTCATCTTTGATCTTTTCCTTTCTTCCTGTAATGAGGATCCTAAAGTTTTTGCTTTTGATAAATATTCGCTTTCTACTCTTGTTATGGTCTTAAGGCCTTCTTTGTATTTTCTCTTAGAGATAACTTTTCCATTTTTCAATCAATACATTGAATACAATCAACAACAGACGTTCTCCACAACTTGCAATTTACGCAATACAGTCATCTACCTAAAACCAATTTTGGCGGACTAGTTTTTGATGTTCGATTATACACTCAACGGTGAAAACAGATCTTGAAAAAAAATGGCTTTTAACCTTCAAGTTCACCAACATTTGCTTCAAATGATAGAATTAGCCAAAATGATTCATCAAGTATTATCTAGATATTGTTGAGAGCGACCTAGCCAAAAAACATAACCGCATAGCAGAAATTTTAATTTCTAGAATAATGGTAGGGGCTGTTACAAATAATGATGCAGGCTCTTAGCCTAAGTCCACTCGTTTTCTTGATTACGAGTTGACCCCGTCACCCCGTCCACAACAAGAGTGTCCTAGAGCCACGCTTCCAATGTGGGAGAAAATAAGAGATTGCATTATTGTTTGATTAGCCCTAGTTTATTGCTTGGTACTTTTCCACATCTGGAATTTCCACAATAACCAGTTTTTAGTACCGACTCCCTCAGAAGCCTAGTTCAAATTTCATACAATCTACACAAGTGATAAAAGCAACCTCCGCGTTTAACTAAAAGTAACATCTGCGTTTAAGATAATTAAACGCCAAGGATTCTTTTATCACTTGTCTAAGTATGAGCAAAGCTTTATGGACACTGTGATACATGGTTTTATGGAAAAGTACCAAGCGATATAATCTCCAAGTTTTCGATGTGGGACGAAAAGAGATTCGTTAGTGTTTAAACCCTAGTTTTTTTATACACTAATGAGCCTCAATGATTATATTTCCGGCCCAGTTTAGACCCACTTGTCTCTTTGTTTGTTCGTTTGTTTTAAACATCTTATTAACATAATCTACAATCAGAAGATAACCGAACCCTATTCCGTGGAATACACGAAAACTCGTTTTTCTTAAATTAGAAAAACAAATTGAGGTATGTCCTCTTTCAATATAAGCACTCAGGCACAAGCTCAAAAATTCACAGACTAATATCTACAATACATTGAAAACAGGGCCTTTTCCGACGGCCAAAACCGTCTGTAAGCTGTCGGAAAAGGACGTATTCCGACGGTTTCCGACGGTAATAGGCCGTCGTTTCTATCACGTCGGAAAAACAAAAACCGTCGGGAATCCGTCGGTTGTTTGCGACGGAATCCCGACGGAATTATGTCGGCGACCCAAAGGAGACGGAATTCCGACGTGTTTTGTTTTCCGGCGATGAAAGACGGAATTCCGACGGTGGTTGGTTTTCCGGCCATACCAGACAGAATTCCGACGGGTTCCGTTTTCCGGCCATAACAGACGGAATTCCGACGGTTCCGTTTTCCGGCCATAACAGACGGAATTCCGACGGGTTCCGTTTTCCGGCCATAACAGACGGAATTCCGACGGGTTCCGTTTTCTGGCTATAACAGACGGAATTCCGACGGTTTAATTTTTTTTTTTTTTTAAAATAGAAATTATTTAATTTAATAATATAATATATTAATATTTTTAATAATGAAAAATAAAAACTATTTAAAATAAAATATATTAAATTTTAAAATTACAAACTAATAAAATTAAAATGTGTTTTACAGTTTTACAATCAAATTTAAAACTCTAAAAGGCCTATTCCGGCCTCCCGGTTCTGAAGAAGTTGGTCATCTTCTCTTCCATCGCTTTGAATTTTGCATCGGCCTCCTCCTTATCTCTCGCTCTCGCTTCCTCCACTGCCCTAAGCCGGTCGTGCAGCTCTCGGTTTTCCGCCTCCAACCTCCTATGACGATCATATCGAACCGACGCAACAGACGAGCTACTCTCCTCAGGGAGGCCGTAAACACAGCCTCTGGTCTTGGGTGTCGCCTACAAAAATTTATTTTTTCAAATGTCATAACTTGTATTAAAAATAATGTTTAAATTCCATTAAATGTGAGACGGTTACTAACCTCGAAGGTGAACTGGTTGGTCATCTCGACTGGAACTTCGGTTGGCACCGGAGTTCCTTCCACGATCGGTTGCGATTGGAGGAACTCCTCCTCCCGCCTCTGCACAGCTTCCACGATTTCACGAGCAATCGGGTCTTCAATTTCACCGGTCTTCTTGTTGGTGTGCGAAAACTTGACCATATCGAGGTTGGAAGGATAGACACCGGTCTCCTCCATCTGTTACCATATACAATTACGTTACAGAATTCAAAAATTTTATGAAATATTTAATTACTTACTATTTTCAGAGCAGCTGAAGCCTTGCTAATCGCACCGAGGTTGTGGGTCGCTTTTCCCTTCCCTTTCCGGTCCCTGTTGCGGTTAGTCGAGTGTTTCTCGGAGTCCGTCTTGGTTGCCTCTAACTCCCAGTGTCGAAGAAGTCCAGTCCACATCTCAGCGGGTTTATATTTGAAAACCTTTGCCACCTTCCCCTCTTTGTACCACTTGTCTTTCCACTCGTTCATCTTCAACGAGAACTTCCTCTTTGCCTTTTTGTCGAACTCCTTTCGGACCCTGGATGTGAGGACTGGGTCCCATGTAAAATCTTGCTGCAAAAAAAAAAACATTCCCGCATTAGTAATTAAATTAAGCGTCATATAAGAAATACAATTGAAACAAATAAAATAAACTCTTACCGCAAATTGTCGGAACCAAGTGTCCTGGTCCTCTGGAGGCATGTCGTTGTACGTGGGGTAAGGTTTATTGAGCATGGAGTTCATCATTTCGTTGATGGAACTCGTAATATCGTTTTGTGAGAATTGGAACCTATTAAATTGTTTATTAAATATTTATGTAAAATTATTAAATCCACAACATATTAAAATAAGACTTACCACGTCGTCTTAGGTGGCAAGTCTGGATCCAGACGCGTCAACCTATCACGCCCAGGTTGCGCCACAACCTGGTCGATGGTCAACGAGCTGGGGGCTGAGTGGGCTGTAGGCATGGGCTGAGACGGGAATGGGGTCTCCTCGGGGAATGGGGTCTCCTCGGGGAACTCGGTCTGACTCGGAGACCGACCTCCCCTACTAGAACTCGCACCACGTCTAGAGTTATGAAAATCCCCATAATTTGCCCTACGATTTCCATATTTTGGAGATTTAGATTTTTTGGGATTTATGAAAATTGGAATGTATAAGATTTTGTGAGTTGCAGATTTTGGAATTTAGTTAATTGAAAATTTTACATTATGGTTTTTAAGGATATTGGAGATTAGGGTTTTATGTAATTTATTGGTTTTATGTCATTGAATTAAGTTGGGGTTTTATGTCATTGAATTAAGTTGGGGTTTTTTAAAAATATTGTTTATTAAGAAATCGAAGTTTATGGAATTAGGTTTTGTTGGGAAATTGATATGTATAAATTTACATTAGTAAAAGTTTAAATTGTTTTATTAATGTTATTTAAAATTGTAAGGATTTTAATACATTTTCATAAAATTTTGTATATATATATGATATATATAAATTTAGAGGATTTAACATTTTAAATTAATAGAAAAATTGTTCGACGTTATACATTTTAAATTTATCAAATTTTAAATTTAGAGTATTTAAAGTTTTAAATTTACTTATTTTTATATAATGTTAAAATTATTAAGGTTTAAAGTCTTTTATTAATGTGATAAAAATTTTAAATTATACGGATTTAAATAGATTACCTTCAAATATTCTATATAAGATATTTAGAAAATTACAATTTATATATTAATTACATATTAAATCATAATAAATCCCTAAAACTCACATAACACAAATGAAAATCTAATTCTTAAAATTAGTAAACTCCAAAAATTATCAAATTTCAAAAATTTTGCAAATTGATTTGAAACCTAATCTAATAAATTTATAACATCCTCATAAACCCTAAACTTTTTATTTACTTAATTTGTTAATTCATAATTCGTTTAAAAAAAATATTAACAATATTTTTATAAAATTTTCAAAATAATCTACAATTCCTAATGAAAAATTTCTTAACAATTCTCATGAACAATTATTTGTTACTAATCCACTAACAAATTTCGGATCCGATTAACTAATCCACGAATAAATTCATAACTAATCCACGAACAAATTTCGGATCCGAATCATGAAGAACACTTTTTGAAAATTTCTAATAAAATATGGAAAACTTACATTGATTTGGTTTTGGTGAAAGATTAACGACGGAGGAGAAGATTCGGCGAGCAATCGGAGATTCGGCGAGCAATCGGCGAGGATTCGGCGAGCAATCGGCGGTTTGAAGAAATTTTCGTTTTCTGATCTAAGATCGGAGAAGACGATGGCTGTGGATATAAAAGGGGGTCCGACGGAAATCAGACGGCTTTCCGACGGTAATAAAAAATTCCGACGGTACCTCCGACGGTTTTCCCGCTTTGACGAAGATTACGAAGTCTTTTGGCGGCTGGGCAAATTAGGGTTACCGTCGGAATTCCGTCTTACATTTAAGACGGAATTCCGACGGTTATTCTTTTAAAATATTTAGTTGTAAATTTTTTTATATATTTTCTCTTACAAATACATTTTTTCTATCAAACATATATATGTGATTTTAAAATTATGTGATTAGGGTGATTAACTTTACAACTTATAATGAACTTTAAAACTTTAAAATCAACTTTAAAACTAAAATTATGTGATTATAACTTTAAAACTTATAATGAACTTTAAAATTACAAATAATGTGATTATAAACCTTATAATGAACTTTTAAACTTTAAAATCAAAAACATCCCAAAACCGTCGGATTTCCGTCTTACATTTAAGACGGAATTCCGACGGTTTTGGGTGTTTTAATTAAACTACATTTCTTGCTACAATTACAAAGAATAAAAAATCCGAAACCGTCGGAATATCGTCTAAATTTTAAGACGGAATTCCGACGGTGTTGGGAATTTTTTTTTCAATTTAAAGTATGTGATTAAGGTGTAAAGTTTATTACAAGGTTTTTATAATTAATTATATAGATTTTTATAAAGAATTATATATACTTTAAATATATAAAATTTAAAATAAATTTAATTTTTAAAAACCTTATAATCAACTTTCAAACCATATGATATACTTTTAAATCAAACAACTTTAAAATTTTTAAAACTTTATAATCAACTTTAAATATGTAGATAATATTTAAAAGGATTAAGGAAAGAAACCGTCGGAATTCCGTCTTTCATATAAGACGGAATGCCGACGGTTTGGGGTTTTTATGATTTAAAATTTGGGGAAAAAATTTACAAATAATATAACTCCAAAACCGTCGGAATTCCGTCTTTCATATAAGACGGAATTCCGATGGTTCTTTCCTTAATCCTTTTAAATATTACCTACAAATTTAAAGTTGATTATAAAGTTTATAAAAATATTAAGTTGTTTGATATAAAAGTATATCATATGGTTTGAAAGTTGATTATAAGGTTTTTAAAAATTATATTTAAGCTTTGTCAAAATTATATGTCGCTAAAATGTTAATTTGACCATCGCAGTCAAGAAACATAAATATATTAGTACGGCTTCGAAACGTATTACACATATTTAACACCTCTATTTCTCATTCCATAATAGGAATTAAAAAACATGACAACATTATAAAATCGTACAATAAATAGTACGACATTATTTATTATTACTGCAACATAAAGCTTTAGAGGTTTAAATTATTTATTCTTCATCGGAGTCTGGCACTGTTTCATATTCGTACCCAGTAGTTTCTTCATCTTCCTCCTCCATGGTGCATATTTCCGTTGGGTGGTATTCAGCAATCATCGAATTAGCACCGATTATCTGATTCGTAACTGAATATAGTTAAAACCATTCCCAAAAATCATTATAAACGTATGGTGTAACTACCTTAACAATGTTCCGCTCTGTGATATTTAGGTACTTTGGGGTCCTATCAAATCGGCAAACGGTAACATTCTTCAAGATGAATACCGCACCTACACCAGTCATGAGTCTGTACTCGTCATTTTTTAAGATGTTATGGTGCATGGTTCCCTCGATTTTTCCCGAAGGATCTTTTAAGGTTACAAGCAGATCTCCCTGGTCATTGGGGGATAAAGAAAAAGCATAGCAACAATCTGAAAATTAAATAAAATATAAATACTAGCTTCTCAGATAAAATGTGTCTATAAATTAATGTTAATAAAATTGGACGGAAACCTAAACCTTTTTTATTTTCACAAATTGTGAACGCGGGGATTGAATTTCTGCAACCTGGGTCCAGAATGGTGTGATCCTATTATGATAAGAACCTACATTTATGAATGATAGATTTTGTATTAGTCACCTACGTACATTAATTCATTTTTGAAAAAGTAAAAATGATAATTAAATATATATATATATATATATATATATATATATACCTTCCCGGATTATGTAATCGATAGTAGAAGTCCACCGCGGACTACTAAAATCATGGTCGGCTTGTGGTGCCTCGTTAATCACCTCAGAAATAAAATCTTGTGTTGGGCGTGTTTGAGAACTTTCACCTTGCAGCACTTTTGCATCATGAGTCCTCTTGCGAAACAATCCTTGCCATACGACTTGGCCAGGTCCCGGTATTACGGGCGTTTGGTTCTGCGATTGTTGAGTTGGATGGAGTGAAATTGTCGGTTCACCATCAATAACATTTAAGTTATCGTAAGGAGGGCTTGATGGAACACGAGGTGTGTTGCGAGTGTTTTGACCAGAGGCTCGGTTTTGCATATAGTAATTCCATAGATCATTATTAGCCATTACGCAATAGAATATTTTATGTTATGAGTATGGGTTCTAATTTTTTATGAATGAATGCAGAGCCGGGATGCTTATATAAAACTTACTTATGTCCGTCGGTAATCCGTCGGAAATTCTTCATTACTACTGACAGATGTAGTGCGTCGGAAATCCGTCCATAACCACTGACCAATCAAACTTTGCCGACATCTGATTCCGTATGAATACCGTCGGAAATTCATCATTACTTACGACAGATTTAATGCGTCAGAAATCCGTCCATACCCACTGACCAATCATACTTTGCCGACATCTGATTCCGTATAAATACCGTCGGAAATTCATCATTAATTACGACAGATTTAATGCGTCGGAAATCCGTCCATAACCACTGACCAATCAAACTTTGCCGACATCTGATTCCGTATGAATACCGTCGGAAATTCATCATTACTTACGACAGATTTAATGCGTCGGAAATCCGTCCATACCCACTGACCAATCATACTTTGCCGACATCTGATTCCGTATAAATACCGTCGGAAATTCATCATTACTTACGACAGATTTAATGCGTCGGAAATCCGTCCATACCCACTGACCAATCATACTTTGCTGACATCTGATTCCGTATAAATACCGTCGGAAATTCATCATTACTTACGACAGATTTAATGCGTCGGAAATCCGTCCATACCCACTGACCAATCATACTTTGCCGACATCGTGCTGTCTGAATTCCGTCAGTATTCCGGCGGTAACGGCCACTGTATAAGATGGAATATCGACGGTTTAGACATATAACGTCTTCTATAAATACTCCCTATCGAGTTTTTTATGTTGTACTGCTTCAAATTATAAAAAAAATGTCTTCCAACTCTCCTAATGAAGACTCAAACACAAAAGGCGTGGCTAATTTTTTCATTGTTCCAAAATACTCGTGGGAATCCGAATCCCTATGCGACGAATTCACTCAGCAAATTCCCACTTACTCATGGGAATTAGATACGTGCTCACCAATCGATGAAGAAGATTCCACAGCAACAGTAGTGCCTGACAGCCAGTTCGCGCCAAACATCCACAACATTTACGATAAGCAGCCACAATATCTTCATCAAGAGCGGGATACCGAAGGTGAACCACCATGTGACTTGGTGGAAAAGTCAGATACTTACGGTGCAAGTACTTCAAACGTAGGTAAGGATCAGTCGTATGACTTTGAATTCGCGCAAAGCCCGGAACAGCCAAACTTAAATTTAGATGTTGATGCAATCAAAAAAGATTTGTGGAACGGTTTTTTAGAATCTCCAACAACGGATCATTACTATGACTTCCAATTCGCCCAAAGCCCAGAAAAGCCAAACATAAATGTAGACGTTGATGCAATAAAAAGTGAATTGTGCGACGGATTTGTAGATTCTCCAAGAAAGAAAAAAAAGGGAAAGAACATCATGAAATGGTTTTAACAAATGGTAAGTTCGGAGTAGAAACAGACATCTGATAGTCCTTTGGGGAGGTTATTGTGGACTGGTACCATAATTGTTAGGTGTTAAAAATTTGCAATATATTCCTTATTATACTTGTTTAAGATTGTGTTAAAAATATATGTTTCATTAAATTTAATGTTTTATTGGAGTTGCAATACTCAGATTTTCGTCCACAATCGGTTTTGTTTATGAAATGTAAAATGTTATAAGGAACACATGCACAAATGTGAGAGACTAACATGAATAAGCACAACTAATATTTATTCTGAATCTCCGGTAGAACCATCACTGGGGATTGAGTCTGAATCGTCGTCAAATTCTCCCCGTGTTTCCTCTTCGTCCGAATGCACTAGATCATCCCCGACATAAGTGACATCAACGACAAGGTCAATGTTATTCATCTCCTCAATAGGTGACATTTGTACACTTCTCGATGGTTGTAGAGCATCTTGTTCTGGAACGCCATAGATTTTGCCTCTGGGGTTTATTGGAGTTACTGTGACCCACGGATCTGTACGGTAGGCAACTCGAGGATATGGAATGTAGCAAACCTATTAATAATTAGTGGATATTGTTATTATACATGAACAAGAAACCTTAAGTATGAGTACATAGGTAAACATATTAGTGTAAATATTGATACCTGGTCTGCTTGAGACGCAAGGATAAATGGATCATAATACTGCAATCTGCGGCTTGAATTTATCGAAATGACACCAAGCTGGTCGACTCGAACCCCTCGACCATTGGATGGATCATACCAATCGCACATAAATACAATGCACCTCAAGTTCACCATTCCAGGATAACGGATTTCCAAGATTTCTTTTAAAATCCCATAGTACATGGTATCACCGGATTGCGCCGAAATACCATAGTCCGAAGTTGATCTTTGACGTCCTTCCTCATGGATCCTGAACGAATATCCCCTAGTGCAAAACTTGGGATATGAAATCGCCGTGCTGCGTAAACCATAAGAAACCTCCACTAACCATGTCGGGACTGATTGATCAGTTGATCTACTATCGGAAACCTAAAAATTATATTCGTAATATCTAATAAGTAAAAAATGAACGTGCAAACATATATGCAAAAGTAAGCGTAATTAATTATATTAACTTACATAACATTTCAACCAGTCCGCAAATTCTTCATCTTTCAATACAGCAAGTTCGGCATCTGTCTTACCATAATGGTAAGCACGTGCGAGAGACATGTATATCCTGTAACATAACACTCGTTAGTTGATGAAGGCAAATAATTCCAGACATTTAGTTTAATAACTGAGATACCTTTCGTACTCCAACATTTCGTCACAGTTTCTGAGGACATACGTATGCAGATGTGTGACCTCCTGTGCAGATAGTGTGCGTTTCTTTCGTTTTCCACTTGCTCGACCAACTTGGGCAAACAACTCAGGAACAACCACGTCATAGACTGCTTTCTCACCTCCATCATCATGTCGGGCAGGGCGTCTTGCCTTAGTACTAACTTCCCGTGGAAAATAACATTCGACAAATTGTGAGACTTCCTCGTTTAGGCTTTGTGCGATAATAGATCCCTCAACTTTGCTCAAATTTTTGACCTTTTTCTTGAGGTGGAACATGTAACGCTCGAACGGATACATCCATCGGTATTGAACAGGGCCTCCTAAGGCTGCTTCTCGTGGGAGGTGAATTGGGAGATGTTCCATAACGTCAAAAAAAGATGGTGGAAATATCTTCTCAATATTACAAAGGAGTACTGGGATATTGGCCTCCAAGTTACGTATCCCGTGGACGGTAAGTGTTCGTGAACATAAATCTCGGAAGAATGCACCAACTCCTACAAAATAAAATTAAACAAGTTAGTACATATATAGTAATATAATGATAGACATAGACTAATGGGAGTAACAAATATACCTCCTATTGCTTGGTGGATAGGTTCTGGAAGAAGATATGCAAATACAAATGGAAGAAGACGCTGCATCACGACATGACAATCATGACTCTTCATTCCTATAAACTTCCCTTCCGTCGAATCCACGCAGTTACCTAGGTTAGATGCATAGCCGTCTGGAAATTTTACAAAATTTTTGAACCATTCAAAAAATACTTCTTTCTTCCTAGCGTCTAACCGGTACGCAGGCATAGGCAATCTACCGTTCAAAACATGAAGAGATGGCCTCGTACAAATCGATGGCAAGTCGATTCTAGACTTCCAATTGTCTTTGGTCTTTCCTGGGACGTTTAATACGGTGTTCATGATGTTGTCAAAGAAATTCTTTTCCACATGCATGACATCTATATTATGCCGCAGTAGATGATCTTTCCAGTACGGTAAATCCCAAAAAATACTCTTCTTGTGCCAATTGTGATATTCCCCACAACCGTCGACTGGGTAATGACCATTTCCCCCACATTCAGGAGTTCGCTCTGCACCAAAATCTCGTAATTGTTCCAATATGCTATGACCATCTATCTCAGGAGGTGGACCATGAAACACTCGTACATCCGTCTTGAAATGTCGTTTAGACTTACGATATGGATGATTGGGCGGCAAAAAACACCTATGGCAATCAAACCATGAAGTCTTCCTGCCGTGCTGCAATTGGAAAGCTGCAGTATTGTCTTGGCAATAAGGACATGCCAATCGTCCATGCGTTGACCATCCAGATAACATACCGTATGCCGGAAAATCGCTTATGGTCCACATAAGAACCGCACGCATGGTGAAATTCTGCTTCACTGAAACATCATAAGCCAGAACACCATGCTCCCATAACATCTGCAACTCATAAATCAATGGTTGGAGGAATATATCGAGCGACCGTCTTGGATGCTCTGGCCCGGGAACTAGAATTGAGAGAAACAGGAACTCGCGCTGCATGCACAAAGATGGAGGCAAATTGTAAGGTGTCACGATGACCGGCCACAATGAATATTTCCTTCCATGCTTGCCAAACGGTTTGAAACCATCAGTGGATAAGCCTATGTATACATTCCGTCGTTCACCGGCAAAATCTGGATACAGTGATTGAAAGTGTTTCCACGCTTCCGCGTCAGAAGGATGCGTGATATCTCCATCTTGACTATGCTCTGCATGCCATCTCATAGCCGATGCTGTGCGGTTTGATTCGTACAGCCTCTTCAACCTCTCCGTTAAGGGTAAATACCACATCCGTTTGAATGGAATCTTCACCCTGCCACTTGTATCCTGAAAACGGGGTTTGCGGCAAAATTTACATTTATTTCGGTTCTCGTTTTCTCTCCAGTATATCATACAGTTGTCGATGCAGACATCTATAACCTGGTAGGGCAAACCAAGACCGGCAACAAGTTTTTGTATCTCGTAGTATGATCCGGGGGCCAGATTATCTTCTGGCAAAATATCTTTCACGAACTCGGCGACAGCATCCACACATTCTTCGGACAAATTGTAATCAGTCTTTATGTTCATCATCCTAGTAGCAGACGATAACGGTGAATGGCCATCCCTACATCCGCTGTATAGTGGTTGCTTTGATGCGTCTAACAACTCGAAAAACCTTCGAGATTCTAAATTAGGCTCTTCACCCCTATCACCCTCATACCCACCCGACTGCATATTATTCTCTCTATACGCATCATTAACCATCGCAACCGTACTTACCCCAACATCTACTTCCGTTGTACGTTCCCCTACGACATCAGGAAAATAAGGTTGATTGCTACTAGTACTACCATATTCATAATTCCTTTCTCCATGTAAATACCAAACCTTATATCCCGGTCTAAAACCATATCTATATAAGTGATTCCAAACATTATGAACGGCAACACTAATTCTATTACAACAATTAGAACAAGGACATTTAATATCCTGACCTTTTTTTGTTGCGTCTACATTACTGGGTAAATTCATGAACTCCCATAATCCTTGAGCGTACTCGTCCCTTAATAAGTCTGAGCCCTCTTCCGTCATTGGCTCGTCCATCCATGCCCGAAAATATGAACTCATCTTTATATTTTTTTTGTTTGTCGAAATTTTTATCTGATGGAATTGAATGAACCGTTCTGCAAACTTATGTATAATAGATTTCCGTCAAGCCACCGTCGGACTTCCGTCAGTATGTCCGACATATGACCCCGCCACATCCCATCGGCCACCGCAGACGATATCTCAACCACTCAAACTTTGCCGACATCGTAAACCGTCGGAATACCGTCGGAATACCGTCCTAGTTTCCGACATATATAAGCCGTCGGAAATAAGTCCGATGACTCAGACGTCGCCGACATCGGAAATTTTTACTTCCGTCCGATTTCCGTCGATGTGGCGTCGCCATTTTGCGACAGAAAAAAAATCCGTCTCTATTCCGTCGGTTTTTCCCGACGGCTTATTTGTCCGTCGGGAAAAACCGACGGAATAGAGACGGATTTGGTTTTCCTCGAGAACCCGTTGGGATTCCGTAGGAGTTACCTGACGGAATTCCGACGGAAACAAAATGTCCGTCGGAAATCTGCCTGTTTTCTTGTAGTGAATAAGCTCTTTAACCAAAAAACCTCAAATCCTACGTTTGAGCTTCTTTTCGACAATGGCGAATATTTGTAGCTTCCTGATGATCCTCTTGCTATTGGCCATTCAGTCTCCTCTTTCTTCTTCTGCACGCATCCGTCTTATACAAGGCCGGGATCTTGTTAACGAGAAGCAAAACAAATATCTCCAAACACTTGTTGAGATTGAGAAATCTGATTAGGAGCGTCTTGATTACTTGTTCGAGGGGATGATTGAGGCTCCAACGAACTTGATAGAGGCTGATTCTCTTCCGCTTCCCAGGTTGCCTCAAGTGATTACTCTTCAACGTATTGATCTTGGAAACCATGAAGAAAATACGTTTTCATAGGTTACGTATTGGAGTCACTGAATCGATCGATAGATCTTGTAATATCTTTTAGTTTGCTTTATTTTGTTTGTCAATCGACGTGTTTCTTGTTCAATAAGTCATGATTTAGGGCTTGGAACTTGTTGCGTTAGGGTTTTGATTGTAACTCGATGAATAATATAAGAAACCCTTTCCTTCTTAATGCTATTCTAGTTTTCTTCCGTAATTAGATTAGATACAAAGATAACAAAAAAATTGAGAAGTGAGAACACAAAATTTATGACGAAAATTGTTTATAACAAAACAGAAACGACATGGCGTTTTTCTTGCTTCTCATGTCAAAAAAAAAAAAACGAAAAGTTTTCGATTCTTTGACTAATTATGCACTATGAGTTTCTATGACACATTTTTAACAGCTTGAACATTAATCATTATGAAAAACACGAACAAAATTTCAAATCTAATTTTCTTGGTTAATTAACCGCCAAGACAATTCTCTTCTTTGGCGGATCTCATCGTCAGATTCGTAGTCTTCTGCATCTGCTATACATGCTGAGCAAAAGCATATATCGAAGTATTTATGTCCGTTTTCATATACTTCATGGAGTTTATCAATTGGTAAAATAACATTATAAACTCAAATATGAGGAGTTTAATAATTGATATGCTTATCTTGCAACTATTATACGTTAGTGGAGACCTGAAGGTAAGTAAAACATATTTCAAATTTTGAATAATATAAGTCAAAAACATGTGGCGAAATCAAAAGTAAGAGTATTCATCAATTTAATCGGGCGATGACCTTTAATGATGAGATACTTGAAATAGTATCTAATCAAATATAATAATACTATTTTTTTCTAAAGTTTAAGTTTTATAGTTAAATTTAAATGTTTTAAAGTTTAAATTAATTAATGTGGAAGCCCCTTAGCACAAAAAAGAAATTTAAATTAATTCTATATGTAAAATTATTTATCCATTACAAAACACATAACCAAAGTCACATTAATTAATCTAGATAATCCAATTCAAAGAAGATAACCGACTCCTATTCCGATTACTACACCAACATTGGTTTTTCCCAAGTACATTAGGAGACAAATTGAGGTATATCCTATATATAAATAAACACTCAGACTACCCTCACAATTCACAAATCACAAACTAACAAAACTCTAAACCCCCGATCCAGTTTCTTCTAAACAATGGAAAATACTTGCAAAATCAGCTTCATCATCATCTTCTTGCTCTTGACCAATCAGTTTCTGCTTTCTTCTTCTGCACGAGTCCGTCATATGAAAGGTCGACATCTTGTTCACAAGAAGCAAAAGGGTCTCCTACATAATGCGCGTCACAGTTTCTTGTTAGACTCGATTGAGACTGACATGGATATTGATTACAATGATTCTGACTATGAATATGTTTCTGATATATATATTTGTAGGCTTACTAACCGAAAAAATAATGTCTTCACATATTACCTCACTACAAGAAAACAAGGCATTTTCTGACGAATTTTACGGCCGTCGGAAAATCCGTCGGCATTTTCTGGCCTATTGAAGTCATTGAATCCATAGATCATCGTGATTTTAAAATTTTCTTTATTCTGTGTTTTTTTCCATTACCGTTGTTGTAATTCTACGAGTCTTGGTCGTGATTAATGGCCTTGGAAATATTGTTCCATTTTAATTTGATTTATATAAGCGAAGTTTTTTTTTTTTTTTTTTGGGAAAGACAAGCGAAGTTTTCATGTTATATATTCCTCGTGTTAAGCAAAAAAACAAATACCAATCTTATTATGGAATTCACAAACGCACTTATATTGATTATACAAATACGTTTAATGTCTTAGCAACTAACCAATATGACACATAAAATAAGTACATGATATGTAACATCTTGAAAGCAACGTAAGATCATAGCTTTGGTATTTGGTTTTATGTCGGTTTTCATATTTGATTTAAGTATGATTTCTCTGTTTTGAATGTCTAAATAATTCAACAGATTTTTGAGATTATCTAAATTTGGTGTTTTCTAACCCTAATCGAATATGGTTTAGAGGTCTCTTTAAACAGAGCCATATACTTTATTCTTTTGGCCTTTTGATTTTTTGAAAACGAGAATGGTTATTTCTTTCTCTCGTATTAACTTGATTAACATCGTAACAACATGAAGTTGGTCTCAGTAATTTTTTTTTTTGTCTCAGTAATTTTAGCAAAGCAATTTTCATGAAGTTCCTTGCTCTTGATTGTACCTCCTTTACAGTTTGTACGTTGCGCTAAGTTAGTATCAGAGTATTACTATGATCTACGTATTTTTGGTTAGAATATCCAAAACGTTTATACATCCACTCCCTAGATTTTTGAAGTTTGATATCTTTTCTGTTTTTGTTCTTCTTATATTAATGGAGTTTCTCACCAGTATAATAGTAATATATTTAAGATATTTTAATATGAGAAATTTATGTCTATTTTTTACCTCCAATGGTGCGAAATATAAATAATTTTATTTTATAAATCATATTTTATAAATATAATAGTTTATAAATATGTCTATCCAAAACTAATTTTAAAATAAAATTAGTTTCTCATCAAAACAATTTATGTATAAATAATAAATTTAATTAATTTTTCATTAATTATTCTTGAACATATCAAATTCTTTTTGAAAACATATGAAGTCTATATATAAAGGATAAATGCAATAATATATGATTTCAAAAAGAAAATGTCACCTTCATATTTCAGATTTCTTAATTTCAATAGAGTTGAAAATAATAAATAATGGAGCTTGATAGATAGATAATTTTATTTTATAAATTATCAAAGAAATATAAATTCAAAACTCTAACTTATAAACTCTTTAATTATTATGTTAAATTATGGTGGGTTTAGTCTATGAACACAATTTTTTTTGCATATCATACAATGACATATGTCCATGAAAAGATCTCTACAAAAAATAAGTTGGATAGTATCATTTGTTTCATTAGTTTACATCATTTTTTTATTGACACAATTAAAATAACATCATTTACGTTAGTGACTCTAAAAGTGGTGAATCTAAAATTTTGTATCAATAAAAAAGACCGACACAAATATCTACATCACTTATTATAACTGATGTTATTATGTGTCGTTTATCAAAAATGAAGCTAAAGTTTACATTAGTTTGTATAAATGATGTTAAATATTTGTTTCGGTTATAACAATTGATGTTGAATATCTATATTACTTATTTAGTTGATTTAATAATTATAAATAAATTTCATTTCATTTTAATTTTTTTATTAACAAAAAAACTGAAAGATTAATAAACTTTATTGCAATTACGTACATAACGAAAACTTTAGAATAAAATCAACTAAAGATTCTAGAAAATTTTTGCTCCTTAATTTTAGTTGCCCATGAGCTTAATATTCGGCAATTTGTGGCTTTTATTTATAAAAAGATTTGGTATTCAACTATTCTACTAATGTGGATGTGGGACAAATTAACTTTAGTAACTTGCATCAATAAATAAATTTAGCATCAGTTTTAGTTGATGTATTTTTTTACATCATTTCTATAATTGATGTTAATAAAAACATCACTTGTCTAATTAATATAAGGGAAATTGACATCAATAATACATATTGCTCCAATAATTAAGGATCTAGCATGACCTAAATTATAATTAGGTAAATAACATGGAATATATGTAAAATGTCCATTTTAACCTTATTCTATTTTTACAAGATAAATAGTCAACTATGTTTTGAGCTATCAATAGCTGGCTATTCGCAAATAAATGTTCAAAATAAAATGAATAGTTGACTATTCATACATAAGTAATCAACTATAATCATAATGAATTAATCACAAAATGAATTATATTATAACTAGAATTGTAAACACTCGTTTACATAGACTATGTTTTACGTAGTCTAACTATTTTTGATATAATAGTTGACTATTTGTAACATCCCGAACCGAATTAGTGTAATTTGGTAAGGGTGTCGATCGACACCAATGTTGTAGAACCGGGGATTGGTTCGATTTTAATTGCGATTTGTTGCGGTTTGAGTTGGTGAAGCCCTAATATCGTGTTTATAACGCGAGCAGTTCCTTTGGCCGTGGTTATCAGAAGAAAAGAGGCAGAAAAGGCTAAAGGAAGAGAGAGAGAGAGTTGAGAACCATAGACTTTTGAGTGTTTTGGGTGCATAGGAAGTGTATTCCTAAGGTTTTAAGGGCGTAGAACGATTGTTCAACGAGATTGTGGTGTTTAAGGCGTGAATTCGTTGGTTTTGTCTCTGTTCGTCGTCGTCCCAATCCCAATTTCATTCTAGGAAAAGGTGACCATAACGGGCTTGTAATCGTTGATATGTTTCATGTGTTGGGATGATGGTTGATTTGTGATGAGTTATGTGTTATTTGTGTGTTTGTATGCCTGCGGAATTGTGGTTTGTACAGGTTACGCGTTACGGTTATCGCAAAAATGAGTCAGAGAGGAGAAAAACTCGTTATGCCATTTTTACAACGGAGTATCGATTGACACCTAGTTACAAAATTGATTTTGCATCGTCTCTACTTACCTCGACAAAAACAATATGGGGGATTGTTTAAGTCTTTCAGAAGCAAACCCTAGTTACAAATCTGCAATTAATCAGCCCTAAATCATTGTGAATCAATTTCATCTATCAGCTGCGTTATTTTTAGAAGTGAATTCGAGGTAGTATTTTTTTACATCGTATGACTATATCTTTTTGTGTATTTTGTGAGTGGAACTAATCTTTTGGCTTTTTTATATTAGATGTGAAATGGAAGAGATAACAATTGATCTTTTGATCTTATTTGGTATTTATATGAATATTAAAAAAACTATATATAAACTTTTAATTTTGATGTGTTATGTTATGTATAAAAATGTTTAATTAAATATTAAAAGTACAAAACTACTCCCGGAATACTCTCCAATTTATATCTGATTTTCTCAAAAATCACTAGGCCTGGACTGAGTGCCCGACTCGCCCAGCGCGATTTCGAACAAGGGTTTTTTGTCACCATTTTTACATTTTACTTATGTTTAGAATGTTTTAAGTGCAAATTATGAAATCTGCCATAAATTGGAGAAAAATTGTAAAATCTACCATAAAATGTTCAATCTTTTAAAATCTGCCAAATTTTGTTTTTAGTGGAAGGGTAAAATTACGAGTTTGTCCCTCCACCTTTCTTTCTCTTTCTCACTTCTTCCCTTTTTCTTTCTTTCAAGCTTTTTCAATCTTTCAAAATATTCCTCTCTCTCCTCTCTCTCTCTCCTCTCCCTCATACTCTTCTCTATTTGTCTCTTTCGTGTTGCTCTTTTTCTCATACTCTCTCGGTTTTTCTCTCAACATTATGGATTCCTCTCTCTCTTTCTTTCTCACTCACTATTTCTTTGCAAAACGGACTGTCTCTCGGTGGTTGACGGTGGTAGAGACAGTGGTGAACATAGCCGAACATGATGGGCAAAACAGTGACCATCGAAGGACAAGAAATTGATGGCAGATTTTGTATTTTTGTCCTCAGAGACGGACGTCTAGTTTGATAACATCATGTCCTTTGATGTCCACAACACATATGGTTATAGAAACGACGGTCAACGGTGTCAGTGACGGTGGTGGACATACATGGAGATGGTGACTATCGAAGGACAAGAAATACAAGACCCACAGCAACAAATACAAAACGAGGACAAAGAATATAAGATAGAAGACAAAAATTATATGACAGAGGACGTCTATTTTGTGGTAGATTAAGACAAATGACGTCTATTTTGTGGTAGATTAAGCCACAAGACGTCTATTTCTGTGGAATGGACGTCTAGTTTGGCGACATCTTGTCTTTCAATATCCACCACACATACAATTATAAAAACGGTGGTTAATGGTGTCAGTGACGGTGGATTGGATGGTGGCTATCAGAAGACAATAAATACCAAATCGAGAATAATAAATACAATATAAAATAAAAAAATATAAGACAAATGACAAACAATACAAGAAGAGAGAGATGTTTCATAAAAAAAAAAGAAAAAAAATAGAGAAGATGTGGTGGCATTTTCGTAAATACTCAAATTCATTAAAGGTTATATTGTCTTTTCGCGTAGATGTCCGTACAATTTTGTGGCAAATTTTAAAAGTCCATACTTTTGGCAGATTTCACAATGGCATATTTGATTTATGGCAGATTTCATAATATCCCCATATTTTAATCTATTTTAAAAGTTTCAACGTGGTCGGCTCCACTAGTGCTAGATATATCACTGTTATCACCGACACCGTGAATAATTGAAGACCCAAATAGAATCTCATTACACATTTTTTTCCTTTTCATGTAGTCTCTATATTAATTTGAATACTCACCACGTAAAGTATCAATTTGATAAAATAATTTAGAAACTTCTACTATATAACCTGACTTGTAGTAGTAAGAGTAAGCACCCAAAAACCAATAATCATTCTAGAGATATAAAATGTAACTTCAAACGCTAGACGTTAGAAATATGGCGAACCATGGATCCGCTGACTGGCAGTTCAGTGGTAGTGATGCGGCCGAAGAAGCTGCCGCAGCCTCACTAGGCACTCACACCTCTAAACTCTTCGCTCTGTGCACTAGCGAATCTAGAAATCATTTTTACCAGGGGCAAAAACCGATAATAGGAGACGTAAAACAATATATCAACAGGGGCACGTTTAAAATCTCTTAGATAATTGACCTAATTTTTTTTTCCATGGTGGGCAAATGCCACCCTTGTTTGTTCACTGTCTTCGCCACTGGCTCTGTGTGATCCTCACGGAAAGCCCATTTTGTCCCCACTAAGTGAATCCGCTGAGACCAGCAAAGCCGCCGAAATAGCGGTTGTCAAAGCCATCCTTTGCGGCACGGGAAACGCTTACGCTCCTAGCATTGGCCTCCCGGTCGCCAAACGGTAATACATACAAAAGTATTGTTAGTTTAAATTAGTTATTTTCTGTCAATTTTTATACTAGTTAAATAGCCAAAATTTAGCAGTCCAAAAAATTTGGGACAGACCCAATATTTCTTGATTAAATCTTATTTAGTCCCATTTGACACTTGTAGTTTTGCATCGACCTGAACTCTATTATATCTATCCTCTATTTTGTACGACACAATTATTTTTGCTTCCATTATTCTTAGTGCCGTAGCAGAGTATCTAAACCGAGACCTTCCAAAGAAGCTGTCACCAGATGACGTGTTTATGACCGTTGGATGCAAACAAGCTATCGAGCTTGCGGTCGATATCTTGGCTAAACCAAAAGCCAACATTTTGATTTCGAGGCCGGGCTTCCCGTGGGACATAGTCCGAGCCATCTACAAGAAACTTGAAGTCCGCAGATATGACTTCGTCCCTGAAAAAGATTTTGAAATCGACTTTGATAGCGTCAGAAGGTGGTAGACGAGAACACATTTGCGATATTTATAGTCAACCCTCACAATCCCAATGGGAACACATACTCCGAAGCTCATCTCAAACAAGTAAATTCACATATATATATATAGACTCTTTCGATTTTAGCTACTACTTAAATGTTCAAATGAACTAACTTGTTTCTTGTGTAATTATTCAAACTCAGCTCGCTGAATTGGCTAAGGAACTATCAGTTATGGTGGTTTCTGATGAAGTTTATAGATGGACCGTCTTTGGGAGTAAGCCTTTTGTTTCAATGGCAAAATTCTCGTCAATCGTACACTTGGATCCATATCGAAGGGATGGATTGTCCCAGGATGGCGAACTGGCTGGCTCGCTCTGCATGATCTAGACGGTGTCTTTAGAAACACTAAGGTCCGATTCTGTTTTACATCTCTATTGTTTTTAAGCCATCCTATAGTACATTAGTTAACAATTACATTTCATGCCATGCCATGCCATTGACATTTCTTACTAAATCTATACATATACAAATAATCCATTGTCTCCAATGTACTTACTATATTTTGAATATAAAAAAAAGTTAAAAGTAATGTAGTCTTTAATTTTTTGGCCTAACTATTTTTCTATGTATGGACAGATCTTACAAGCTGCTAAAGAATTTCTCGAGATAAACTCTAAACCTCCGACTGTTATTCAGGTAAACACGGTTTGATATTGGACAATTTGGGTTACTGGCTCCCTCTTACCGTAATTTGTTAGAGTCAACAAAATATTTAAATTATTGCGGTATTTTAGTAATTGGTAATGCATGTAGGCGGCTATTCCCGACATCTTGGAGAAAACTCCTAAAGAGTACTTTGATAAGAGGGGGAGTATTTTGAAAGATAAAGTAGATTTTGGATATTCTAAGCTCAAACACATACCTAGCCTCACTTGCTACATGAAACCCGAAGCATGCACTTTCTTATGGGTACCCTATTCATATTATTACACTTCTAATTCGCATTTTATTCATCTTTTACTTCGAGAGAATCTTCATAAAGATTGCTGACTTTGGATTAGCTAGTTTCTTCGATCCTCGTCAAACTCAGCCTTTGACTAGTCGTGTGGTAACTCTTTGGTACCGTCCACCCGAGCTTTTACTCGGAGCGACTCGTTATGGAGCTGCAGTTGATTTATGGAGCACTGGTTGCATTCTAGCTGAATTATATGCAGGGAAACCCATAATGCCCGGTAGAACCGAGGTGGAACAGTTACACAAGATTTTCAAGCTATGTGGTTCGCCTTCCGAGGACTATTGGGTAAAATCAAGGTTACCACACGCGACGATTTTTAAACCTACGCAACCGTATAAACGCTTAGTTAACGAAACGTTTAAAGAGTTTCCTCAGCCGGCTTTAGCTCTTCTTGAAACTCTGCTTTCAGTTAATCCCGAAGATCGTGGAACCGCCACCTCAGCTCTCCAGAGTCCGGTAAATGACATTTCTCCGGCAGTAAATAGTAAATATCTTCCTGGTTTATGCGCATTGTAACCGTAAATTATTGTTTCTTTATTATTCAGTTCTTTTCGACGAGGCCTCTTCTTTGTAATCCTTCAAGCTTGCCTAAATATCCTCCTAGCAAAGAACTCGATGCAAGAATGCGTGACGAGGAAAGTAGAAGGTATTATTACTCGTAACGCTTTGAAAAAAAACGGTTGAATCGTTTACGTCAAAAGCTTGAATCTTTTCTCGTATGTGTTTATAGACAAGTTGGAGGAAACAGAGACCAAAGACACCAAGAAAGAAGAGGAACTAAGGACTCTCGAGCAATCCCGGCTCCTGATGCAAACGCGGAGCTAGTTACATCGATGCAGGTAAGAAAATCTGTTAAATTTATTTCGTCTTGGTGTTTCTCTGACCGTCTCTTGCATTAACGTAATTGCAGAAAAGGCAAAGTCAGTCTACTAATAGAAGTCGAAGCGAGAAATTTAATCCGCATCAAGAAGAAGTTGCGTCCGGTTTCCCAATCGACCCACCAAGACCGTCGTCGCAAGCATTTGAACCAAACAGAGAATCATCTCAAGGAAATATTATTATTCCTCATAAGCGAGCTTCACATTCGGGTCCTCTTTCACGTAGATCCGCTTCCGCAAAAGGTCGAAGGAATTATCAAGATTCTCAAAAGGTCATTGTTTCATCGATGGTTCCAGGCGTATCGCAACAAGAGACTTGTAGAGGAATGACTTGGCTTCCAGGTTCATTCAAAGAAACTTCTGAAGAAACAAACCAAGACAATAACAAGAAAGACCCGATTCTCGTAAGTATACTCTCAAAAACTGTCCTTACTTCGATTAAAAACGTTACGATAACTGAGAAAATCGCGTTTTCTTGTTATTGTAGTTGGGTTATGGATCAAAAGGGCATAAGATACATTATTCAGGACCATTGGTAGTTCCATCAGAAAATATGGATCAAGTGTTGAAAGACCATGACTTGCATATCCACGAAGCCGTGAGAAGAGCGCGAATCGATAAGGCTCGAGTTAGGAAACTTCAAGCTGAAGAAGCATCAAGCCAACAAGTCCCATATGTTTCTAGCCGTTGATCCATCAAAGAGGGAAAAAAAAAGTATATTGTTCAAACCAAAAAACCTCCTCATTTGCCTTAAGGAAAAAAAACTATTTAACACGGTTTATTTATGAGTGAAAAATAATGTACTATTTTATTGATTCAAGATTATATATATTATCATAGAATCATACTTCCTCCGTTCTTAATAGATTTATTTTCTAATTTTTTATACAATTTAAGAAATAATTAATTGTGTGCAGTAACATAAATTCAAATATTATAATAAAAATCTAGAAATTCATATTTTGTTGAACAAAAAATCAAAATATAAGGAATAGAGAGAGTACTACTTTATTATAAAATAATCAGTTACACATAACCGAACCAAATGAACCTACTTCTGAATCGAACCAAAATTTAGTTTGCCTAATCATCCACCTGAATTAGTAACTTAATTATCTCTTACAAAAATCTTTTTTGGTGCATGTAAAGATTCATCAACTTCTCAACTATAAAAAATAACAATTCTTTTGACAGAAATAAATGATCTTGTCTATTTAATTTTTTTCAAGAAGTCGGTCAAAAATTTATGCTTCTCTCTCTCTTTCTCTATATATAAATCTTATCATCATCATTAACTTTCCATAACCAAGAAAAAAAAAACACAAAAATTAAGATAAAAAAACTCTGTTTTACTATTATTCTATTTCTTGCTTATGCAATTTCTTCTTCTTCTGGTTACAGTTTCGAGTTCATTTACTTTGGTAATGGGACTGATCTAATAAAATTCAATGGAGATGCAGAGTATGGTCCAGAGACTGATGGTATGAGTAAATCAGGAGCATTAGGATTAACACAAGACAAGATCAAATATTCTCATGGTCAAGGTCTATTCATTAATCCAATACCTTTTAAACCAAAATCAAATTCTTCTTATGTTTACTCTTTTAAAACTGAATTCGGTTTCAGTATTACTCCTCAAAACAAAACAAATCCTCCTGGTCATGGTCTGATAAAAACGACGACGTTTCCGGTTTAGGTTATCTCGGTATTGTAAACCGGAGAAGAAATGGTAATCCTTGAAACTATCTTTTTGGTGTTGAGTTTGATGTTTTCAAGATAAATCTCTTGGTGATATTAATGGTAACCATGTTGGCATTAACATTAATTCGGTTAACTCAACGGTTTCTAAGAAAGCCGGTTATTGGATTCGATCTAAAACCGGAGGATTAAACCGGTGGGTGTTTAAGGAGTTGAAGTTGAGTAGGAGAGGATACAAGGCTTGGATTGAGTATGAGAACTCTATGGTTAGAGTCTCAATCTCACCGGATTATGAGAAACGGAAGAGGCCATTGATCGAAGCACGAGTCGATCTTTCTAAAGTGTTTTTAGAGAAAATGTATACCGGTTTTGCTGGTTCAATGGGACGTGGAGTTGAGCGTCATGATATTTGGGATTGGAGTTTCCAGAATAGTGCCAAAAACTGATTAAACCGGTTTTGGTTTTGGTTCGGTTTAGGTCGAATTTTGTTTGTGGTTTTACATCTTCGTAACTTATGTGGTGTATCCATCCAGCTTGTTGGAATAGCTATAAGCTAACATATGTTGTTCTTGTTTTCAGATTTGAAGAAAGATGTAACAATATCTTACTATAAATTATAGAGATACAGGTGCATGGAATTTTCCTTTGAAATCATAGAATCATATTGCAACAAAAGATCTTCTAAAACGACATTTATAATGAAGCGGAGGAAATATATATATCATGTATTATAATCTTCTATCATGTGGTAAAATTTTATAACCGCGAAGTTTAGACTTTTTGACCCATACGTTTTGGTAGACATGACCTATGAATTAGTATATTTCCATCTGAATTCGAATTCAGTGGTGAAACTCACCTATGATTTTTTTTGTTTGTTAACCTAAGAGTAGTTTACTCATTTTTATAAACCATAGAAATTCTTGTTCATTAATCTTTCTCGGTATTTAGAACCATAACAGTTAGGATTCTTGTATTTGGAACCAAATAAGTCTATCACACTTTATGCGATCTTTAGACTCACTAGCAGTTTGATATATTTTTTCTAGGACATACATTTAATTAGAGTACATACAACTGGTATAGGTGATTTCATCACTCTATTCGGATCAGCAAAAGCGTCTGACAATTAATACGCTAAGTTTTGCTTATGAATTATCTTTTTGGACTTATAAAATACATTCTTTAGTCCGATGATCGATTCATAGAAACTTATATCTTTTTTCCCAGCTGTTTACTTTCTCCCCCTGATGTTGGCAAACTAACTAAAGACATGTGCATGTCAAGTTTCTCATCCCGCAATTACCATTCCCTTTCCTCTTAATGTTACACATAGCAGGACAAATACGATTGTCACATGGCTCACTAGTGCTGACACATGTACCAGCGCCGGGACAATTATAGCTAATATCACGACAACAATAGTTCTTTGTGTTTAAAACTTCAGAAAATATTTTCTGTGCTTGTATTTTTGTCACCATCCCTCCTATTATAGTAAATATTCCATACACAAAAATATCAATCATTATTTCTATAAATATGATATAAAGCTAGAAAACGTCAATTTTAAGAGAGGAAAGCATATGGTGATAAAAAAAAGTAAATGTAAGGGCTCAAAATTCACAATAAATTTTACTAGAAAATTGGCTTTGTTTCAACGTAGACCTTTCGTGATCATCATATATATCTGTTTAAGGTAATAACATGTTCTTGACACTTGATAGAAATAATAAAAGAAGTGTCAATATAAATACAAACCTATAGCAAAGATGGTGAAAATGGTCAGAATGGTGATCGGAAGTAAAAAGGATTTACTCATATGGTTTCTTACGAACAAGTATTTGGATGATGTTTTTTTTTTTGCCAACTTTTTGTTTTATCAAAGATTTGATGATATTTTAAAAGATAAGAGAAATGAACAAAGACAAATATATATAAAGAAAGTGAGATATGTTCTATTTTTATTATATCTAATTTAAGTCATCTACTTCCTTTAAATTTGATTTCATTGACATGGTTGTCCATAAATTTCTGGGTTTCTCAAGTACTTTGAAAAACACGATTGAAGAAGGTATTTTTTTATGGTTTTCCTTCGCTCAAATCAGAACAAGAGAGAGAAGAATAGAGAAAGACAACTGCCAAATATGTTTTTTAAGAAAGACAAACAAGCGAAGCAGATAAAGGAAATTATAAAAGAAAAAGTTGTCCAAAAGAATATAAAAAGAACAATACTTACGTATACCCCTAGGGTGAATCTTTTAATTCACCTCCCTTCTACTTACCAATCAAAATGCCACATAATACCCACACAATTAAAATAAATTTAAACAAATTAAAATAATTAATATTATATTATCTAATTAAACAAATTAGATAGATCCTAAACCCCAAACTCAAACCCTAAACCCCAAAGCTATACCCTAATTTGGGAATAATTAACCCAAAATAAATTCTAAACCCCAAAACTCAAACCCTAAACCTCAAAGCTATACCCTAATTTGGGAATAGTTAACCCAAAATAAATTCTAAACCCCAAACTCAAACCCTAAACCCCAAAGCTATACCCTAATTTGAGAATAGTTAACCCAAAATAAATTTTAAACCCCCAACTCAAACCCTAAACCACAAAACTATACCCTAATTTGGGAATAGTTAACTCAAACCTAAAAAATTTAACTACAAATCCATTGAAAATCAATTGTTGTAGTTTAAATTTTTGGGTTTGGGTTAACTAATCCCAAATTAGGGTATAATTTTAGGGGTTAGGGTTTGGATTTGGGGTTTAGGGTTTGAGTTTGGGGTTTAAAATTTATTTTAGGTTAACGTTTCCCAAATTAAGGTTAGCTTTGGAGTTTAGGGTTTGAGTTTGGGGTTTAGAATTTATTTTGGGTTAACTATTCCCAAATTAGGTTATAGTTTTGAGGTTTAGGGTTTGAGTTTGGGGTTTAGGATTTATGTAATTTGTTTAGTTAGATAATATAATATTAATTATTTTAATTTATTTAATTTAGTAAATAATTTAATTAAACTAGTGGTCCCCACAACTCAATTTTGATTGGTTAATAAAGAGGGGGTGAATGAGAAGGTTCACCCTAGGGGGTATACATAAGTATTGTTCATATAAAAATGGGAGGATTACTTATCTAATATGAAAAAATACTAAAATTACTAGAGTTGTATTAATTTTTTGACCCTTTGAATGAGTTTTTTCTTGCCTACAATACCCTTATTTCATTTGACAGGAAAAATCATATTTACGAAAATGCCACCTTCCCAACAAAATAAATCCGCATATTATTATTAAAAAATCCGCACACATGTGGTGAAGATTTGTTTTTTTCGGATTTTTTTTTGCAGATTTAATTGATTACGGATTTTTTCTTACAGATTTAATTTTACTTGCCGTAAATTTATTGGTTTGTTGCGGATTTTTAAAAACTCAGCAACTAAGGAAAACGATTTTTAAAAATTACAAATCTAGTATGTAATGTAACAGATTTGTTTATAGTGTTATAGATTTATTTTTTTTTGCAGATTTTTTTTTTTTGTAGATTTAAATAGAAGATTTATTTTCATGTGTCGAAGATTTTTACATGAATTTGCAGGTTTTTCATAATTTGCGGATTTAATTTGCAGATTTAAATTGTAGTTTCGCGGATTATTTGTTTGTGTTCAAGATTTATTTAACTCTGCAACACTGCAAAAGGTGGTGAAAAAATTACTAAAACAGTATTGTAGTGTAACAGATTTATTTGATGTGTTACAGATTTAATTGGAATTGTACAGATTTTTTCAGATGTGATGACGTGGCAAGAAAGAAATGCACTTTTTTTTTGCAGATTTGTTTTTAAAGTCCGAAAAAATAAATATGAAAGTTTGTTTTAAAAAAACGAAAATAAATTTTGGAAATATGTTTAAAAAATTTTAAAATTGAGTTCGACCTAATTAGTTTTATGTAAAAAAAAAATTTAATGTTTTTTATGTTGATTAAAAAGTGACATTGAAATGTTGTTTTTTTTTTGAAAAAAAAAAATTAAATGTGAATATCATTGGATATTTTTTTAAAAAAGATACGAAATATATTTTTTGGAATTTGTAATCATAAACCATCCATAAAATTAGGGTAGTGGTTTTGGAAATTATCCATAATTAAAAGAAAAGATTTTGTTTTCATTATTAGTAATATATGAAAATCTTGTTTAAATTTAAATTGATTTTATATCTATTTTATTTTCTTTAAATAAACGACAAAAAAGCGTAAAAAAATCTTCGCCGTCACTATGATCGACGCCATCAAAACTATAACAAAACAAGGCTCTATGTCAACGAAACAGAACGGTACGTGATCACCATAAGCATTGATCATGATTCAGATTGTTCTACTTTCTGGTAATTGGAGATTTAATGGCACAAGTTGGAAATTCCTTGTTGATGAAAGAGGATCCAGAGAAGTAGGAGTAGAGGGTTATACTTCTTTGAGCGGAATCATAGAAACAGTGTATGAGGTTTATGGAGTTGAGTTACATGATTTCGAAGGAGGTTTTGGTTCAATTAGGAGCAAACAAAGATCCTGTGTTAGTTGTTAACGATGGAGAATTGCAAGCTTTTTTTTATCGATTCAAAGGTAAGACATGGAGGTTATGTGTATCGTTTAAGAAGCCGACGACAAGGAACGATTCTGAAAAATGTATCACCGAAGAGGATTTGAAAGACGACGAGAGCGAAGAAGAGGGACCAATATTTGATTACAGTGACGATTCAGATGGTGCAAGTTCGGGTGACAAGGATTATGAGTTGTGTGAGAGAGTTAAGAAGGTAGAGGGATGTGTTGAGCCTAAGAAGAAAAAGGCGTTGGGGAAATCTGTCCAAGAAAGTGTTGATGATGAAAATTACCAAAAAATTGAGTTAGCTGCGTTTGATATTGCTGTAGGACAAAGGTATGATAGCAAAGATGCGTTGGTGAAGAGATTGCAGCTTCTGTCAATAGCGAAAAAAGTTTGATTTTAACCGTGTCGACTCAAGGCCTGACTTATTAATTGCTAAATGTTGGGTAGAAGGATGCACATGGAGAGTTCGTGCCGGAACAGTGGGAGATTCCCCTAGTTTTTATATTAAAGTGTACGTCCAAGATCATAGTTGCTCTGTCACAGAACGTGGTGGGCGGTGTCGTCAAGCTACGAAAGAGATTTTAGGTGAACTGTACTATGATTCTGGAGGTAGAGTTGGACCAGGAGTGATACCAGATCATGTTACTGCGGGTCTAAACTTCAAATTTGGTATTAAGGTATGTATTGCATATGTTTTTCATGGCTGCGTGTTTTTTTGTTTTTTTCGTTCAATTGCAGATTTTTTTTATTTTGTGAAGACTAACTTTTCTTCCTATTTTATGACAGATTAATTATTGGAAGGCTCACCGGGCTCTAGTATATGCACGGTTCTTGGCTAATGGTAGCCACGAGAGCGGATATGAGGAACTTCCTTCATACTTGTATTTGATTAGAAGAGCCAATCCAGGGACTTTTACACGTCTTGCAATGGACGAAGATGGTAGATTCAAGTCTTTATTTATCTCATTTGGTGCAAGTATCAATGGTTTCCACTTCATGAGAAAAGTGGTTGTTGTTGATGGGACATTTCTGAAAGGGAGATATAAAGGGACACTCTTAGTCGCAACATGTCAAGATGGTAACTTCCAAATTTCCCTATAGCATTTGCAGTTGTCGACACGGAGAATGACGTATCATGGGAATGGTTCTTCAAACAGTTGAGTTGTGTATTTCCTGACCATACCGGTTTATCCATCATTTCTGACAGACATAAATCGATTGCTAAAGCCATTGCAAAAGTTTATCCATTGGCTAGTCGGGGTATATGCACATATCACATGTACAAAAACATACTTGTGCGATTTAAAGGAGGTGACGCATTTCGGTTGGTAAAGAAGGCAGCAAACGCGTATAAAATATCCGATTTCAATGTCATATTCAATGAGATCCAAGACCTCAATCCGTTACTCCATGCTTATTTGGAGAATGCTGATGTGAAGATGTGGAGTAGAGCCCATTTTCCTGGCCAGAGATACAACATTTTAACTTCCAACATAGCCGAGTCGATCAACAGGGTACTTTCAGATGCCAGAACTTTACCAATAGTGAAGCTGTTAGACGCGATTCGGTCCATGTTAACAAGATGTTTTTTAGAACGGAGACGCGCATCAGAAGAAATGCGCACTAGGTTAACGGATAGAGTTGAACGTAAGAGAACGTACCTGCTCATGTAGAAGATTTGATGTTCATCAATTGCCTTGTGTTCATGCTATAGCTGCTGTAGTACCTAAGAAGATTACTACGATTGGTCTTTCCTCTCCATATTATTTTAAGAGCTACCTTATCAACGCTTATGCTCCGTCGATAATGCCAAGAGATGTAGCTCATCCAGTTCCTGCGAAAGTAGCAACACTACAGTGTCTACCTCCTATAGTTCGTCAGCCTCCAGGAAGACCAAAGAACTCTAGATTCAAGTCTGCTTTGGAAAAAGCATTGGAGAATAAACGTCCAAGGAAGCAAAATATATGCTCGAATTGCAACCAAACTGGGCATAATAGTCGTACTTGTGGTCGTTAATTGTTCATCTTCTCCTTTGCTCATATTTATTTTCTTATGGGATTTGTTATTTATTTACTAAATTTTCTTAAAAAATTGTGTAAGACTCCTTGTTTTAATTTGACATTTTCTTTGAAGAGTTTTTCCTTTTTTACAAACGAATTTGGTTTTCCAACTTTGTAAAGTTTAAGTCTACCAACTTTGTAAGGTTTAAGTCATCTCCTCCTCGTCCAAATCCGTATGGTGGAGTAGTTGCAAAAGTACATATACCACTTGCTTGTCAATACACAAATTCGCAAAATACTAGCAATAACTCCACAGAAGTTTAACATAAATCCGCAAATACTTGCAATAAATCCGCAGAAGTTTAAATCCGCCAATACTTGCATTAAATCCACAGAAGTTTAACATAAATCCGCCAATACTAGCAATAAATCCGCAAAATCTGATAATGAAACTTGAACTGATAAACCCAACTAGAAACTTAAAACTGATTAATGAAAACGAAATCCAATTTAAAACTAAGGTTGTGTAGCAGGCCGAGGTTCATGGCCTTTATCAGCACCACGAACCGGGTCAGACATTTGTTGTTTCTTATCTGGACTCTCGTCAAGTATTTCCGCTGCAAGCTTCAAGCGCATATCTCCAATGATGTCGTCACACAATTTATCCATGTTTACACCTAGCGCAAGACACTCAATGAATCGTTGAAGAAAAATCTGTAACAGACCAAAACAAATCTGCAACTCGTACAAGAAAATCCGTAACAAAACAATAATAAATTTGTGACTCGTTGAAGAAAATCAGTAACAGAGCTAAACAAATCTGCGACACATCTCCAACAAAATTAAGGAACGTATTGTTTACCTGGTCGCCTAACCAACCATAATCATGGTCTGGCCAATCTTTCTTCTCAGTCATTAGCCTTTTAAAGAAGTTAACTTCAGTGTTGAATGAGCTAATTGGTTCCTCTCTATTAAATATAGAAAACAATGTTAAAAGGATTTAAGGTAAAAATATTTACAAGTATGTAAGACAACTTACTCATCCTCTTGTATTAAGTCCAGAAGCTTTTGTACTTTGCTCTCAACAACTTTTTCAAATGGATTGTACGCGTAATCACTTGGAAATTTCCCAAATGCTGATTTAGTTTCCATGATCCTCTTGACAACTGAACTTGGGATAAATGGATCTTGCTGTGATTTCGACAAAATCCTAAGCCGGCGAAGATCATCAACATTGGAGTTTTTTTCTAGCTGAGATGTTAGAAGGGCTAAACCCTTTTTGAAAAAAACGTTTTCATCATCTTCTTCGTCATCTTGTCCGAGTTTCACATTTTGTTTCTTTTGCGTATCGGCATTCTTTGGGTTCACAACCTTGTCCTTTGGCTCAACTTTTACTCTTACAACTTTCTTTGTTTTTTCCGCCTTTTTGCGAAGAACTACTTTGTCTACTGTCTTCATCTTCTCTATCTTTTTCACTTTATCATGTTTATCTAACCATGACTACAAAACACACAAAAACACATCAATTTTTCAAATAATATTCTGAAAACAATCCAGAAAAATGTTACAATTAGAAACCATACCAAGTTCTCTGATGAACTGTCTTCTTTATCATTTTGTCTGTTTGTTTTTCCCACCTTTTAGCCAGGAACTACTTTCTCTACTGTCTTCACTTTCTCATTCTTTTTCACTTTATCAGGTTTATCTAACCATGACTTCAAAATACATAGAAACAAATCAATTTTTTAAATAATATGCTGAAAACAATCTACAAAAACGTTAGAATTAGAAACCATACCAAGTTCTCTAATGCATTGTCTTCCTTATCATTTTCTCCATTTAAGTAAGATGCAATCTATAGATTAAAAGCCCCAATAATTTAGGCAATAAATCCGCAAGAACAAGATAGTTGAAAATAATTACATACCTGAGTTGCTAGTTTGTTTTTTCTCTTTTCAGTCTGCCCGAGGCCCTTAGTTTCAATTTGTAGAAGTAAACCAAGAAAAAAAAAACCTTAAAAACTATGAAATAAATCTCAAAAAACTACCTTAAAAAAACCATATATAAGCAAAAAAAACAGAAGTAGTTGCTAGATTGAAAGTTACCGAGGCTTTTGAAGAGCATGATTGGCTAACTTCATGTAAAGTGTTTACTGGTTTCTTTCCATCGACCTTTGAAGCATTTTGTTGTAAACTACTTATAGCTTCTTTCATATCACTCATCTGTTCCTCTACAACAACAAACTTTGTTTCTATTGCTGTCAACTTTCCTTCGTTTTGTTTGTCCATCTCACAAACTTGCTCAGTCAAGGATTTTAGTAGTTTAACAACTTCAGCATTGCCACTCGTATGAACTTCATCATGCCCAGAACTCTCCAACTTCTCTTCTTTCGTAACCTTCTTCTTCTTTTGTGTACCACCCACAACCACATCGACATCCTCAACATTGTCACGCTTTTTTTTACCTGGTTTTTGTTTTACCTGAGCTTTAGAACGTCCTCCATGCCATTCCCAATTCCATTCATTCTTCAGCAAACTATGGTCGATGATGTCTTTTATCATGGTATCCACGAGCTCGTCATGAACATCATTAGGCCACTGTGGATAAATCTCCTCTATTGGCTTCATTACCATATTGTGAAGAGGAGCCTGCAGTTTGGGAGTACATTAAAAAATCCGCAACAAGTGTTAAAAAAGCACCACTTATTACCAAAAAAATTCGTAACAAGGTACACAACAAATTCGTAAGGGCTACATGACGACTTTAAAGAAAAGACAAACAAATAAAACTTAAACATCGAAACATACCACAAGATCATCACGCTTTGCTGCCATAATCACGTCATCAACATCGTAACGCCCGCGTGATCCACCCCAACGAAGAAGAGGAAGCACATCCTCTTTCTTGGTACCCCCATACATGTCTCCCAATTTCTCGAATGATTCATACGACCATATGACTACCGCGTGAACAAATGCATTCAAAGTAATTGAAGACCTAGCAAGATTTGCATCTTTGATTAACTTAAGCAAATTCTCAAATGATAGCCGTCCCCATTGAAAACTATTAAAAACACCAGGATGAAAAGCTTTCTTCGCATACTTTAACTCCATCCTACACCCTCTTTGAAATCCAAAAACACCAACATGAAGGAGGCATAAAAAACCAACAGTCCTTCTTTCAGCAAAACTCCAATCGCTGCATATTTGCAAAACTCGCTCCAAGTCATTCCAATGAGGTCCATCGCCTAAAGAAACATTCATTTTACCCCATAACTCTTTGTGATCAACGTTGAATCCAACTTGAAGATCATATGCATCACAATTGAGTCCTGTTATTTGAGAAAATTCATGTAATGAGAACCTTAATGGGTCAACACCAATCAAACTCCACATCTCCATCGGCTTCTTAGTTTACAACTGTCGTGTGAGAAAGTAGAGAAGCGTCTTCCCACAAAATATGAATTTCTTTTCAGCAAGCTTAACAATACACCCAAGTGTAGAATTCTTCAACTCCTCCCATACATCTTCACCAAGACTGTCTCTCGCATCTCTCAACTATTTTAAGCTACAACCGTGATTCAAACTTCTCTTCAGAGTCGGATATTTGCCTTCCTGATAGAAACGCTGCGGATATCTTCTCTTGTCTAAATTCTCCATGTCTACACCAAAAAAATCCATAATCTCATCATATATCATATAATGAAACAAATGTGTTCTAACTATGAGTAGAGTAAATTCGATATGATTGAAGACAATTCTCTATTCATTGAATTAAATCCGTAAAAGAAGCAAAAAAATCTGCATAGCAATAAATCTGCGAAAAGTGATACGCATTCCGCGGGAAAATTTCGAATTTAGATATTCTCATACGAACAAGCAACAATAAACAACAATTTATTTGAAGATTTTTACAAAATTGTTACCAAACGAGTATATGTAACAATTTTAAAAACAAACCTTGAAATTGTGAAAGTCCTTATTGTCAACGATGTCTTCTTCGAAGACGACGGTAGCCCCTACAGATAATTGAAGAAGCTGTATCAAAAAGCCTAATCAAAACGAAAATCATAGCTTTACAATAGTGAAAGAAAATAAGAAAATGAAACATCAGAAATTATAGATTTCGTACCGGAGTTACTGGTTCTTCTCTATATTTTGACGGCACCGCTGTGAGACACGACGCCGGCGAAAACAGAGGCGACGACGGTGGTGATAAAACAGAGGCGGCGACGGTGGTGATAAAATAGAGGCGGCGAAACGGGTGTGACGTTCGTAAAAAACGCAATTGTCTCCTTTTCTCCAATCGAGTGTGGTAACGACGAAATCAAAGAAGTCGGCGCTTGACGGTGGCGGAGTCGACGAGAGATCTCCGGAGGCAATTTTTCGAAGAACAAAAAAAAGGGATAATCCAGTCCTAGGTCTTTTGACTAGATTTTGACGAATTACCCTTTTACTGACTTTTGATTAATTTTCCTTAGAATAATATACTAATAAAAAATATATTAGTTAGTTCTTTAATTAATAATCCTTAGAATAATATACTAATAAAAAATAAATTAGTTAGTTCTTTAATTTAGACTCAAAAAAAACTATTTATTTATTTATTCAGAAAAAATTGTTTACTTAATACTAACTTAGTAAAAGGGTAATTTAGTACTTTTGGACATCCTTAATACTAAGTTAGTAAAATCATACTAACGTAGTAATTACACTAAAGATTCATACTAGTGAGAGTAAATTTCACTATAAAAATAGAGTAATTCTTAGTTACACCCATGTACTAAGTAGGTGTACTTAAAGAATCCACCACTCTCCCAAAAAATCAATTTTTAGTGGATTTGTAGTTAAAACTTTTAGGTTTGGGTGAACTAGTCCCAAATTAGGGTATAGTTTTGGAGTTTAGGGTTTGAGTTTGGGGTTTAGGGTTTAGGATTTAGGGAATAGTTAACCCAAAATAAATTATAAACCTCAAACTCAAACCCTAAACTCTAAAACTATACCCTAATTTGGGAATAGTTAACCCAAACTAAATTATAAACCCCAAACTCAAACCCTAAACTCCAAAACTATACCCTAGTTTGGGAATAGTTAACCCAGAATAAATTATAAACCCCAAACTCAAACCCTAAACTCCAAAACTATAATTAGGGTATAGTTTTGGAGTTTAGGGTTTGAGTTTGGGGTTTATAATTTATTTTGGGTTAACTATTCCCTAAACCCTAAACCCCAAACTCATAGTTGTAGCGATTCCGAGGATGAGAAGCCAGATGATTATGATCACAATGCTGACTAAAACATCAACGATCCGTTGAAGCCTGTTCACTGCTGTTTTCGTATCGTTTAAAGTTAAAGCTAGTGCTCTTCGTTCTCTAAACGCATTAACCTAGAGAAAAGATTTCAAGAATTTAGCATACGAAATAACGATTTTTTGAGATTTGAATTAAAAAACAAAACACTTACCACCCAATTCTTTAAACAAGATTTGCTGATTTTATGACTCTCGGAAGCTCCTTCAAAGAGACTCATTGCTCTTTCAGATTCATCCTCAGACAAAAACCGCATAAAGTCTTCGATAAATATGTACCTAAATCCCGAAAATCCTCTGTTTTTTAAATCTTGATCTTAAAGAAACATTTGATTCATAAAGTCACAATATAAATACCTGGATCCAGGCTCAGCAACATTCTGAAATATCTTCCTCGCAGCGAGTTTTGCTTCGAATTCGCTTCGTATCTGTGTAGCTTTATCGTCTTCTTGAGTCGTCGTGTCTTGTATTTGTTCATCCAAAGTAGAAAGAGTTCCTTTTCTTATTACATTCAACAATCTCTTCATTTTCCAAGCCGAAACGTTTTTTGTGTTCATTCTTTGCAAATGATCAATCCTTATCCCATCGGTGTCTCCTTCTTTCTTAGAACCACACCGCGAAAGCACCGGACTTTTCCCGATTCTTCCGCTCCCAACGGTTACTTTTGGCGTAGGAGAAACCGCCATAGGACCAGGACGAGATAACTTAGCTCCAGCTAACTCTAATCTCTTTACATCGTTTGCCATTTTCTCTTCTTCGATATGAATGTCAACTCGAGGAGGTCCCGAGAGAGTTTCAATAACGTATTGAGTAAACAACGATTCTTGAATCCGATCGAAGTAAGTACTCATATGGAAAGAAGAAGCAAGAACTTTAACAAGTAAAGTTTTTATGAGCCAGATTATAACACCAAGTAAACATACCAACACTTTAGTCACATAATGAAGAACCGTGCTTCGAGTCTCTCTTTCGACTTTCTTGTCGAACAAGAAATGCCACGCGATCAACACAAGCCCTAACCACAAACAATTCTGTACCGCCTTTCGAATCCCGTATACGAAATACAAAAACCTTTTCCTCAAAAGGAAATTGCTTTCGGCGAAATAGACGAATATCTTCACTATCCAACTCGAAACCAATCTACCACAGATCAACACAAGAACCATAACTTCCCATTTCCATAAATCTAGGTTCCATAGTTTCTTGCTACGCAAGAAAGGTATTACTAGGCTACAAATCAAAACCAGCAATGATCAGAATCAGAAAAAACCATTCCATCAAAACCCAAATGCATAGTTTATCCTGTTGTAACCTTCCGGTAAATCCTCTTCCGAAAACGGATCTTCTTGTTCTTCCAAATCTCCTTGAATCGGAGTCCCCGATTTCGGACTTTTACCCGTAAACCCGGGTTTTAAATTCCCGGATTTGGGAGTCCGACCCGAAACCATTTCCGGATAAGCCGGAGTAGGAGGATCCATCAATCTAGATCTTGTCCTTGTCCTCAACAAAGTCTTAGTCCTTCTTGTTGATCTATGCGAGCTACACTTCACAACTTCTGACCCATCTACTTTGTTTTCTTCTTCTTCACTACTATCACTATCTTTAACAGACGGAGACAGAGTAACTCTGTTCTGTCTCCGTCTAATCGCCGTTGCGGGTGAAGCAGAGCCGGAAAAAGCCGGAACCGGTAACGGAGGAACCGGAACCGTGTTGTTTTGAAGCTCAGGCATGTTTGGTTCCATGTCTAGAGAGATTTCATCACCGGAAGCTTTTTGTTTGTTGAGAAACTGAGTTATGAGCTTCGACGGTGGATCCGGTGATTCCTCCGACGTCGGTTTCTCATTCTTCCGCCGTGTAAACTCGAAACTTCCGTCGTCTTTTCCGGGTATATTGTTTTTTTTCACCGTTCCAAAAGCTATAACTTGATTCTCTCCAAATCTTTCCTCCATCTCCATTGTTGCTTGGCTCATTTTCTTCACCATTGATCTTAACAATGAAATCTCTCCGTTGATCACTTGAATCAACGGCCATTATTGAAAAAAGTTTTGCTAACGATGTAATGGATTTGATCAAATAAAAAGTTTGGTTTTGTTTTTGTAAGAAAGAGGAAGAAGAAAAGTTGATTCTTGATTTTTCAACATGTAAAAGGGTCTTGATGATATTTAAATGTTTTTACATTAGGTTTTGTTTGGTAATGTTGAAACCATGTGATAGGTAATAATCTTGTTGGGGCTAAAATACAATGAATATAAACATGGAGTCATGGACCAGATTGATATTTATCATTTTCGTTTTTCCGCTTATGAATAAAAAAACATTTCACTAATACCAACTCATTTTTGTAATACCAGTGCATAGACTCGTATCTTGCTCCTACTTCTCAAAGTGTAAGAAAATACATTATTAAAATTTCAAAAAAAATACGGAATTATAAGTCAAAAGTACACAATTAAAAAAAGAACTGTAAACAAACACACACTGCTCAAGAACAATGGAGGCCATGTTCAATTGTTCAATGTTCAGAAATGAAGCAGTTGAAGAAGTAATAAAAATTGTTGTACAAGTAATAAATAAATTATGGGATATATATAACGTGGTAAGGTGTTACGGTGCAGAAGTTGATATGTATTAACTTAATGGTATATGAGTCAGACACGTGGTTGGCTAAGGTTCGGTCTGCTTAATAGTTTTGTATTTTTGTTGTTGTGAGGCGTATACGAATAAGAAAAAGAGGACCTAACCCAAAACAAAATGGAAAACGACACGAAAGTGACACATTGGTGATGAAAACGGCACGATGATTATGATACAAAATTTGTAGCAAACGTGAACCGACATATATCAACCAGATTGGTCACATAAAGAATTTGTTTTTTTTTCTATATCTTATAATTTTCTAATGATATCTATAAAATATATATTACATAAATATTACTGGCCAGATTAAAGAGATATTGATGTATTCATATTTTTATCTCTTAAAATATAAATGAATGAATTTTTAAACTTTTTCTCTCTCATCTTTTCTCTGTCTTCTCACTAAAAGAAGAAAAAAGCACGAAATTGTTGATCTTAACCCAGCGTTCGGATTTCTTTCCGACGCTGTGGTTTGTATATATCCGGATCGGATCTATCTTCGGCTAAGTCCGACTTTTCCTTCAGCTAAGTCCGACTTTTTCCTTCGGCTAAGTCCGACTTATTTTTCCGGCTTTGTTCGGATCTGTCTTCCGTTTAATCGGATTTTTTGTTCTTAGTTTTTTCGATTTCGTTTCAAACCTTTCGTTTATTTCATCTTGGATCTTGGATCAATTTTCCTTTGTTATGGGCATAATCATCACAGGCGTAAATCTTTACTAGCCTAATTGGCTTAATGAGTAAAGTGTCTCTTGCTTGAAGACCAGAATCGACGTCGGGTCGAACTGCCGGTTTTGACTTGAGATTTCCCGATTCATTTACATCAAAACTAAGGAATATTGATTCTTGTGCTTTTATTTGTCAACGAAAGGTTTCTGAGAAAGGGATTTTCGGAGCGGTGATCAGAATTTCCAATTCCTGGAAGACAGCTACCGGATCTGACGCCATCTGGTGATTTTCCGGGTTGATGTGGATAAGGACGAGCCAGGTGTCTGGAGCAAAGGAAATTGTTTCTGATCAATTTGTACACGTGTTGTCTAAATGATTATTATTGTACAAATCACGACTCCTATTTAATCGTGTAACAATAGCCCATTGGGCTTTATCAATGCAATCTGTTTGTCGGAAAAAAAAATATATATATATATATAAATGCATGGTCAGATGAAAACAGTTTGATACATGTGACGATAAAAAGGTTCTTTGATGCATGTGAACTATAGATCTCCGAGATATTTGTTGGAGAAGTGAAAGATCATTAATTGTTTCCGTCCAATCTTATTATGTAACTAGGGAATTATTTCTTCATGTAGGATGTTCACATCCTCAAAACAAAAATGGTCATTTTAAATCATCCCCTAACTAAAAATTAAAATGAAAATAAATAAGTAAATAAATAAAAGTAGTAAGTAGAAGATTATTTAATATTGTCTTTGTGATAATAACGTATGGAGATGAAACAAAAATAGATGTAAAGAGACACAAATATGTATCGGAAAATGACGGAAGAAATGTTAGTGAAAATGTTTTCAGAAAGAATTTTGGCTATAATTCAGAAACTATATGCACAAAACTAACAAATTTTTTTTTGTTTGATCGCATTCTCTGTCTGACATAAATTAATTTTCATAAAATACATGATATTGATCACTGGACCGAATTATCATGTTTATATTTAACGTCCAACTAATTCGTTTCATCATGTAAACGTGATATGTGAAATAGGATAAGGGCATTCATGGCTAGATCAAAAATGATCTTATCGGACATTTCAGTTGCCTTAATAATAGATCAAGCGTCATCACCAAATTCATTGTAACATCATGAATGTTTTGTTCAATACATTTAAAGGAAATAATAGTTTATATATCGAGGACCATATATATAATTTCTAAAGTCTCTCTCGAATAGGTAAATAGTCGACCGGGCTTGGTCATTGCGACCCCCTTTGTGAGGAGGCAGCCAATCTCCTGAAGTTACGGGGCTATTTTGCCAAGTTCCTTAGATAGAGTTGTCTCCTTGGTATTCTCTACCTATCTATTTGGCACATTCACATATAATCTATTATGTGGTCAATAATCAAAATTTAAAATCAAAACTAAGAGTCAAATATATTATTTGGTCAATAATTAAACTTCCAATCTTTTGTTTTTCTTTGGTAATAAATTAAAAACACTTTTCAAGACATATAAAAGTAAGAAAGTTTATAAATAAGATTGTGGTTTGTATTGATTGTTTTTTTACAATTTTAACGCAAGATTTTCTTAAAAATACAAAAGTAATTTGGAAGATGTTAAAAAAATCTGACGAACCAAAAGTCACTATCATCAATTAATCACCATTATTTTCTGGATTTAGAATACAATCCACAAGGTTTTATTGAATTTGTTGTTAGATTTTATTAGATTTTGCATGTACATTTATTGTCTTTTTTGTTAACACATTTATGTTTAGATGTAAAATTTACATATCTTAGATATATATATCTTAGATACACATCATCTCTACAAATTTTAAAACATATCGATTAGGTGAAACAATGAATCGTCTTTTTTCTTTTCTGATTGTCATTACATTGTGCGTAGGGTTGACTAACTCCATCAACAAAAAGAAAAATATGGTACAATTTAGAAATGATATTGGTCAAAATAAGACTCTCTGGATCCATTGTTGTTCAGATGAAGATGATTTGGGCGATCATTTCTTAAGACCTGGACAAACTTACGATTTTAGTTTTTATGATAGTATCACTGGAACTTATTTCAAATGTGATTTAGGAAAGGGGAACTATTTCAGATTTCATGCAAAGTTCATAGCATATGAAGGTGTATGGTTTATACCATATTATGGTCAGACGTATTTTTGGTATGCGAGAGAAGATAGGAATTTATTTTACTCAAGGTAAAGATATACCTAAATTAAAATATAAGTGGATTTACCGTAAGCTATATCTCAGCAGTGGATATAATTAAGATATCTAATATAATATATTAATCCAAATTATTTTTACTTTATTTCTATCTATTTTGGAATGGATACCTATTGAATAAAATGGTGCAATCATACTTATTGTCTTTGTGACTATTAGTAGATTTTTTTACAGAAACTGTTAAAAACCAAAACATAAGAGAAAGACTTCAAATATGCAATTATCACAATTATTTCATTTTACAAATTAATCATCTACGCTTGTTAATAGTTTAACAAACCGAATTCCCACTCAGGCCTTTATAATTTTCCAAGGAAAAATATTTGGGCTCTGAAGAAGCTATGTCGATTCTTCTGAAACCAATCCTCAAAAATCAAACCTTTTTCAAAACTCTCCTCTTAAATCCTCAAATCATTTCAAGAACCCTGACTGAAATGTTGATCTATGGATCAAATAACTAATAAAATCAATAACTAATGAAACGTTAATCGATAATTAAAGCATATTCCTATGCTGGAATATGCTGTTAGGGCATATGATAATGGCGATCATAGTAATATTATTTAATTAAACATGATCGAATAATTATATTAAAGGATGAGCATATGATATAAGAGGGTACGTAACATTGATTATAAGAAGTACGTATCATATATATTGAAACCACCAAACAGAAAATAACTAAAACCAACTAATCGGATAAAAAGAAAACAGATCTTTGTTGTAAGATATCTAATGATTTGTTTATAAACTAATTATTTAAGATTGTAAAGTGGTAGATATGAGTCATTGCCTCATAGGATGTGAAATGGGTTAATGAAAAAAGAGTTTTAAGACTATTTACCAATTGCATGTTGTAAACGAACACTTACACATGCATTTCAAACGAGTACTATTAAGATATTTTAAGACCATTTACCAAATTTTCTACATTTTGTTTTCTATTATTTTAAATAAACAGCTAATGGTTTTCCACGGCTACGTTTTTTTACATAATATATGTCCACACTTAGAGACGTAGATTTCAAAAGAAGAAAAATATAAGATATGGCCATGATCACTAAGAAGCCTGTGAAGTACTTTGTGATAATTGTATTTTCTTCTTTTGTTTTTGTTACTTACAATGTACTTATGTAACCTACTTTCTTTCCACTTTTTAACTTATCAAATGTTGCTAATATAGGTCGATGCATTCACTTACTACGCCTTTAATCAAGCAGTAGTGTGCATTCTTAAAGAGGAGCATGAGAGAGACGACGCATGGCTTTTGCACTACAAGAAAACAACGAGAAACTGACGGCAAAATCCGTCGGAACTCTGTCGGAAAAGGCATATTCCGACAGATATTTCCGTCAGTTCTATCTTGTCGGAAATGATAAGTCTGTCGGAAATCCGTCACAAATGCCGACGGATTTCCGACAGAATTCCGATAGCCTGCCGGAGTCCGGCAACCCGTCGGAAGAATAGCCATCGGTTAACCTTCGGTTTTGTTTCCGACAAAATGCCGACGGGTTCCGATAACTTGTAAACTGACGACTTTCCGACAACTTTCCGGCGGATGAATTTCCGACAGATTTCCGACGGTTTTATTTCCGACAGCTTTCCGACAGATAAATTTCCAACGAATTTCCGACGGATTCGTAGAAATTATTAAAAATGATAATAATTTAAATAATAATTAATTTAATATAAAATTTTAATTTAAAATTTGAAATTATTTAAATTAAAATAAAATTATTTAAATTAAAATAAAAAGTAAGATTGTTTTACAAAAACGTTGAAAATAAAAATCTAATCGGTGGGCGGCGGAGGAAAATCCGGGTTGCGCCCCAAGTACGCCATCATCCGTCGCATCATCTCCATGTCCTTCTCCCGTTCGGCTTCTAGGCTGGCTTGTGCATCTTGTATCTGCTGGACCGTCGTCTTCAATTGTTCAATTTCGACGTCCTTTTGCTGCATCTGGGCTCTCAGCTCGGATGACTCGCTGTAGTAACGAGAAGACCCCGATGATCCTGCATCGTCGGGAAGACCATAAATCCGCCCTTTGCTCTGCGGAGCAACCTGCGAAACAAATTAAATTGTAAATGAAAAAGACTTGAAAACTATTTTAAATTTTACATACCTTTAAGACGAATTTGTTGATGATGTCGTCTGAGGCTTGGGTGAGGGGAGGGGTTCCTTCCGTGGATGGTTGAGACAGAATGTACTCGTCTTCCATTCTTCGGACGCTCTCCTGAATCTCTCGAGCTAGCTGATCCTGGACGACACCATCCTTGTCGGTGTGTGTTGCTAGCAGAAGTTCCAAGTTGTTGAGTTCCCGACCCAACTCCTTAGCCTGCAGTTGTTAGATATTTATTTGATAATATAAATGTATAAAACTAAAAAAAATTTAATAAAAATCAAGACGTACATAAAAAACTTACCATATCCCTAACCTTTGTCTTCTTGCTGGTAGCTCCAAGGTTGTGGGTGGCTAAACCCTTGCCGTTGCGTGTGCTGTTCCGGTTGGTAGAGTGATATGTAGAGTTCGCCTTGGTATCCTCTCGATGCCAATATGCGACGAACCCGTTCCACAAGTCTGGCTTCTCAACCATCTCCTTTGGCACCTTATCGTGTTGCCACTTATCCTTCCACTCGTTCACCTTCTTCGAGTAGTGTCATCCCGCTTTCAAGTCGAATTCCCTCCTGACCAGAGCAGTCAAGTGGGGTTCCCACCTAAATTCTTGCTGCAAAAAGAAAAATTAAATAAAAAAATAATACTTTAAATGAAAGTAAAAATTGTGAAAACAGATGACTTACCGCAAATTGGCGAAACCACATTTCTTGATCCTCCAGTGGCATGGCGGTGTACGTCGGATACGGACGGTTGAGCAAAGAGTTTTCCATCTTGTTGAAGGACTTCGAAATCCCGCATCGAGAATCACTTAACCTACGAAAAAAGTAACAAATTACTTTTTTTACTAATTTAAATTAAATTAGTAAAAAAAAACTTACAAAAATGTAACAACACACTTACCATGTGTCTGTACCGCATTGGTCTGGATGAAGATTAGTCAACCTTTCTCGTCCAGGAAGACCCATGAAGTCCTCGACGCTAAGCTGGGACGGTGCTGTAGTGGCTGGTGGTGTCGTCGGCGTCTGCAGAGGTGTAGACGACGGTAGAGGTGTAGACGTCGTACTCGAAGGAGGTCTACTCCTACGACGACGACGTTGGCCGCTGGCAGATGCAGCGAAACCACTATAATCCCTACATTTATATTAATATACTATAAATTTATAAAAAATCATAAAACTTTCATATAATTCTAAAATTATTAAGAAATTCTAAAATTCTTAAGTAATTGTTACATAATTTAAAATTATAAAATATTAAAATTCTAAATTAATCCTTAAAATTGTTTAAAAATTAGTAGAAAATGCTAACAATTTTTTCCAAAATATGTAAAATATAATTTTCCTAAATCTAATTATTTAAAATTTTTAAAAATATAGATATAAATTCAAAAATTAAGTCATTATCTTCAAATTTCGAAATAATGCTAAAATTATTAAGAAATTCTAAAATTCTTAAGTAATTGTTACATAATTGAAAATTCTAAAATATTAAAATTCTAAAATTCTAAATTAATCCTTATAATTGTTTAAAAATTAGTAAAAAATGCTAACAATTTTTTAAAAATATATGCAAAATATATTTTCCCTAAATCTAATTATATACAATTTATAAATATATATATATATATATATATATATTCAAAAAATAATTCATTATATTAAAATTTCGAAATTGGTTAAATGTGTAATTATAAAAATACAATTGTTTTAAAAAAATTTCTTAAATTTCCAAAAAACAAATTTGATTAATCTAACTTTCCTAATCCCAAATCTAACCCTAATCCTAAATTTAACTTCCATACTCCTAAATCTAACATCTCAAATTTCCCTAACCCTAGATCTAACAAAAATCCATTGATAAATTGAGGAAACTTACAAATGAGATGGAAGATCCGCCATCTAAATTGGAACGTGAAGAGAAGAGGAAGACGCGGTTGCGGCGGCGGTGAAATCAGGCGACGGCGGCGGCGAAATGAACCGGAGAAGGGGAGAAGATGAAGAGACAAAATCCGGCGGATTTCCGACGAAGAAGAGAAGAAGAAACGGCGAAATCGGGCCGAAATCCGGCGAAGAAGAGTGGGCCGAGAGGCGGAGGCGAAATCCGGCGGAGAATAGGAGAAATTGAAAAAAAATTTGGATTCCCGAATGTGTTCTTCGGGGAAGATGACTCTGGTAATAAATAGAATTTCCGACGGATTTAACTGTCGGAAATCCGTCGGAAATCGAATTAAATCAAATTAACGCGTGTTTTGGACCGACTGATTTCGCGGTATTTATTTTTCATTTCGCGGGTAAAATTTGGTACATCCGTCGGAAATCCGTCGAAAATATGTTTATTTTCCGACGGGTTTGTGGTTTTGAGCTTTTTAACGATCCGTTTTCATTCATACCAGTTAATAGCATGATTGGATCATGATTTAGAAGATAAAATATTTGATAATGATGAGTGTTACTTTCAAATTCTAAACAATTAGTATTTTTAGTATTTTCCGTAAACATCTATTGTTTTGTATATGTAATTGTATGAAACGCTTTTGGTTGAAACATAACAACATCGCAAATCATGTTCTGTATAACATCGACAAGGTTATTTACTCTCTTATCTTTTACTTTTATTGTTAGAATTGTCTGCCGAGACTTTGTCTTCTCGAAATTCTGGAATTTGACCTCAAATCCACAAAACCGTCGGAAGTCTGTCGGAAATATATATATATATATATATATATTTCCGACAGACTTCCGACGGTTTTGTGGGTAACACATGTCGTCCATTAAGGTTAGCCTAATATGAAGCAACCGTCGGAAATCCGTCGGAAATATATATATATTTCTGACAGATTTCCGACGGTTTTGTGGTTTTAAGCTTGTTAACGATCCGTTTTCGTTGTTACAAGTTAATAGCATGGTTGGATCATGATTTAGAAGATAAAATACTTGATAATATTATTGTTACTTTCAAATTCTAAACATTTAGTTTTTTTTAGTATTTTTCGTAAATATCTATGTTTATGTCTATGTAACGGTATGAAATGCTTTTGGTTGAAACATGACCAAATCGCAAATCATGTTCTGTATATCATCCACAAGGTTATTTACTCACTTATCTTTTACTTTAGTTGTTAGAATTATATGCCGAGACTTTGTCTTCTCGAAATTCTGGAATTTGACCTCAAATCCACAAAACCGTCAGAAATCTATCGGCAAAATATATACTTTTCCGACAGATTTCCAACGGTTATGTGGGTAACACGTGTCGTCCATTAAGGTTAGCCTGATATGAAGCATACGTCGGAAATATACATATTTCCGACAGATTTCCGACGCAAAATCAAGTTATTAAAAAAAAATACAAAAATATAATAATCTGAAATTCTTGTTTATGTTTACAGATACAAACATATAATGTAACTAATCTGAGTCTGATTCTGATCCTTCCGAATGAATTGTGTCTTCGTCTTCATCAAATTCTCCAACTTCTTCTTCTGATTCTAAATGTACTATATTATCACCAAATTCTGTGAAATCAACAAAAAGGTCCACCGCATAAGAATGATCAACTGGATCCATCGGAGTAATTCTAGTTGGTTGCATAGCATCTTGCTCAGCAACTCCATATAGTCTCCCTCTTGGATTAATTGGAGTCATTGTAATCCAAGGATCTCCTCGATGTGTTACCCTAGGGTAAGAAATGTAGCATACCTGAAACAAACATATTTAATTTAGGCAATTACAATATCATTATTTATCTATAACGCACGTATTATAAAATTTTAAAATCAAACCTGGTCTGCCTGTGATGCTAGGATGAATGGGTCATACTTTTGCAGTCTCCTAGAAGAATTTAATGAAGTGACGCCAAATTGGCTCACCTGAACACCTTCTGGATATGATGGATCATACCACTCACACAAGAAAACAATGCACCTCATGCCTAACATTCCTGGATAGCGCACTTGCAATATTTCTTTGAGAATCCCGTAGTAGACTACATCACCACATGTAGCTGAAATACCGTAATCTGCAGTTGGCCTCGGCTTTTCTTCATGAATCCTAAATGCAAATCCCCTAGTGCAATACCGAACGTATGAAGTTGCTTCGAAGCTTGGGCCAAAAACTATCTCTTGTAACCATGTCGGAAACCTTTCTCCATTCTTCATTCCTTCAAAAACCTGAGATAATAATTTAGAGAAATTAATAAACAAACATTTAATTAATTATTAATTAATTCACTAATTTTAAGATATATAAGCGTTTTTTGAAAACTTACGTAATATTGCAGCCAATTTACAAACTCGGTTTCCTTAGATTCTCCAAGTTCGTCTTCTGTCATTTCCGGATAATAGCAACATATTGATGCAATGTAAATCCTGAAAGCAAACAACAATATATATAACATATGAAACCTATATATTACTTAGGTATTAAAAAAAAAGTATTTAAATAAGTTCTGTTTTTACCTTTCGTACTCCGCCATTTCCTCACAATTGGTTAGGATATACATATGTAAGTGACTTCACTCATCTTGTGCTAGGAAGCGTTTCTTCCCTCTCCCAGTCACTCGGCCAACTTGCGAAAACAACTCAGGGACCAGCGCGGGATACATGACTCTCTTACCTCTATCATCATGACGAGCAGGACGTCTACTCTTCGTACGAACTTCCCGTAGAAATTAATATTCCGCAAACTGTGATGCTTCTTCATTGATACTCTGTGCGATAATAGAACCTTCAACTCGAGCCAAAATTTTGACCTTCTTCTTTAGATGGAACATGTACCGCTCAAAAGGATACATCCAACGAAATTGAACGGAACCACCTAGTTCGGCTTCGCGGGGGAGGTGTATGGGAAGATGTTCCATAACATAAAAAAAAGACGGCGGAAAGATCTTCTCAAGATTGCAAAGGATCACTGGTATATTGGCATCTAAATTGCGGATCCCCTCAACTGTAAGTGTCCTCGTGCATAAATCCCTAAAGAAAGTACCAACTGCTGCAATAGCTTCGTGGACAGTTTGAGGAAGGAGATGGGTAAAAGCAAATGGAAGAAGCCTCTGCATCACTACATGACAATCATGACTTTTCAGTCCCATAAACTTTAGGTATCGCGAGTCTACGCAGTTACCCAGATTAGCTGCATATCCATCAGTGAATTTAACTTCGTCTTTAACCCACCGGTACAGAGGAAAAGGATATGTACCATCGGGAAGACGTTCAAGATAATCACGGTTGCAAATCTTTGAAACATCCATCCTAGACTTCACATTGTCTTTTGTCTTTCCCGGGACGTTTAACACCGTATTCATGATGTTGTCAAAAAAGTTCTTTTCAACATGCATCACATCGAGGTTGTGCCTTAATAAATGATCCTTCCAATACGGCAAATCCCAAAATATACTCTTCTTGTGCCAGTTATGAGCTGTAGGAGTTCATACAGGATTTACCGGTTTAATCTCTATTAAACAACCTAGTGAAAGTTCCTTTGCCTAGGATCTAGGGTTTGTAAACTATGAATCTTACAAGAACGGATCTCGAATATACCTGGAGTTTATGCAGCGGAATTGAATCAGGGATTCGAGATCTATAGCGCCCCAAGTGTTGCGCCTCTACCGTTAGTCCACACGCACACAAACTGGAATCCGCCGGAATGCTAGTACCGGTAATCGGATCTCCTGGGGAATCACCGAGTTCTAAAAAGGTGGTTGCGACTAACAAGATTCGGTCTCAAGGTCGTGCCTATTATCCTATATATAGGCCCTTGAGAAAACCCTATTAATTCTGAACCGAACCAGAATCAATTGTGTCATTAAACCGAAATCACTATTTTGGTTCTGCCTTCGTGTCGATCGACACAACTCTTTGTGTCGATCGACACACCCTCTAAACTCGTATATAATGTGTATCTTATACACATTACCTAGATCATTACTCTTAATGATCATTCCCACATAAAGCTCATCCAGCTTGCTTAGGTGTGTGACCCTGTAGGATCATATAATACTAGCAATGAGTTCATAACTCATAGATCATCAGAGGTTTCTAGCAAAACGTCATGACCACCTAGTATTATATGAATGTCTAATCTCGACAGTACAACTATCACTAGAGTGGATACAAGTGTGATTTCAGGACATTCCCAACAATCTCCCACTTGTACTGGAATCATCTATTCCCATAATCCCTTCGTCTCTATATCTCGATATGGCATAAGGCAAGATCCGTGTCATCCTTATTACAACCATTATCACGTTCATCGAACTCCGATTTATACTGAACAAAAACAAACGACTGACAATCACCTCGTTTGAGCGCGGCCACGCATTTCTCAGTATCAAATCTTCGATGGGCCCTGAGATATTTATCTCCTGTTATATAGGAGGGACAAATCCCATCTTGTTCCATCCCTGTTCCTTCACACACTTCATGATACGCCCAATCAATGTCTTTATAGTCACCTGTTACGGATAACGTTTGACAAAGTCAAAGCGGACCAATTCATATGTAAGAAATCATGATGAACTCAGGTCTAAGGACTATACTCTATAGTCGTAATGGGAAACTCTTATGACACTTATATAACTATCCTGTAGAGTTCCCATTAGCGGGTCATGCCCAATCATATGTTCTCCAACATATATCTATGTGATTGACTTTAATACTCTTATTAATGACTCCATGAAACTTAGTCATCAGTCACCTCACATGCCAGTCTCACGCGGTTGTCAGTGTCCCACTTTAACAACCTCGACCAGGGACAAATATGATCTATGTCATTTATCACTTATAGGGTTTCATGATCAAGTCCTCAACTTGATGACCTATAAAATGCCATAAATTACTTTGGGACTATTATTCAATTATCCAATAATCAAATAATACATGAAACAATTTCATTATGACATAACCAAAGTATGTCAACATGAATATCATAACATAACAAAATACTTTATAACTCCCACTAGAATTAAGATCACATCTTAATATATCCAATACCTACAGCAGGAGAGTGAAACTCATGCTTAGGTCGTAGGAGAGGCTGCGGTGATCTGCTTGGAACCCTTTCCAACAAACCGCAGGCTGTGGTGCTTTGCTTGGAACTCTTTCCAACAAACCGCACCGCAGTATGGACACAAGACATAATCAGGTTCCTACCAGAAATTGTCTTTGTCTGTCTAACCACTCTCATCCGAAACCATTACTTCCTCAGTTCACCAAGCTCATATCCTCAGTATTCCTCAAATACTAGAGAATATTCTTGGTAACTGTCCAGTGACTTTCACTTGAGTCATATTGGTACCTACTCGTCCTGCTCAAAATACAAGCAACATCTGGACGAGTGCAGGTCATGGCATTTATAATAGGTTCCACTGCATACGCCTGGAAATCCTACTCAAACACTTTCTTGCTCAGCCAGTGTCCAGGGACACTGCGTCTTGCCAAGATTAATGCCATTAGACATTGGTATGAAGCCCTTCTTGGAATCATGCATATTGAATCTGTCCAAGACCTTATCACCATAAGAATCTTGACACGATCCAATTAGCCTACCCAATCTATCTCTATAGATTTATATTCCAAGAATTCACACGGCTTCTCCCATGTCTTTCTTTGAAAAATAACTTTCCAAGCCAAGTCTCAAAAAGGCTAAAGCAACGGAACGTTATTTCCGAGAATAAGTATGTCATCTACATACATAATGAGAAATGCAACTACGCTCCCACTAGTCTTCTTGTAAACACACAGTTCCTCTTCGTTCCTGATGAAATCAAACATTTTGACATCTTTATCAAAACGAAGATTCCAACTCCGTCATGCTTGCTTCATTCCATACATGGATCGATGAAGCTTGCATTCTTTCCCAGCATGATTTGGATCTGTGAAACCTTAGGTTGTGTCATGTACACATCCTTTTCCAGAATTCCATTAAGGAAAAACTGTTTTTCACATCCATCTGCCAAATCTCATCACCATGATCAATGGCAGTTGCTAGTATAATCCGAATGGCTTTAAGCATAGCGAATGGGAACAAGTTTCATCATAGTCAATACCATGATTTGCTTGAAACCTTTAGCCACCAGCTAAGCTTTGAATATCTGGATATTCCCATCTCGGATCTAGCGGCTCCTAGCCACTTTTCGGAGTCCGGGCCCAACACTGCTTCTTCTTCAAAATTCGTAGGGTCTTCATTGTCAATGATCAACAAGTCATGACAATCGGTCACAAGAAATCCATATCTCTCGTGATCGTTACGAATCCTTTCGGATCTACGAACTTCAGGCACCACAGGTGCAAGTTCTACAACCCTTTGCAGACCCAGCTACTACTCTTCCTTAATAGGTCGAGCAGTCTCCTGTGATTCTCGAACATTTTCGAGATACACTTTACTCCCACTGTTTTTCTTGGAAAGACAATCTCTCGCAAGAAAACATAGTTCTTAGCAACAAACATTTTGTTATCAGAACAGTTGTAGAAGTAATAAGCCTTGGTTTCCTTAGGATAACCATTCAAATTAGCATTTATCAAATTTGGATGCGAGCTTGTTAAATGTTTTACACAAGCCTCATCACCCCAAATTTTAGTAAAGACAAACTTGGAACATTTCCAATCCACATCTCATATGGAGTCTTTGCAATTGATTTTGTTGGAACCCTATTTAGTGTAAACTCAGACATTTTCTAGAGCCTATCCCTAAAAGAGATAATGGAAGATTTTTGTGACTCATCATTGATCGAACCATATCCAATAAGGTCCGGTGAGCTGTGAAACAATTCCACACTCTCTCATATGATCACTTAACTCTTGACTTAAGTATTCTCCTCCGCGATCTGATCGAAGAAGTATCCTCCTCCGCGATCTGATCGAAGAGTTCTAATACTTTTGTCAATTTGATTCTGTACTTCATTATGGAATTCCTTGAAAATTTTTCAAAAGGGGATTCCTACTTGTGACTCATTAGATAGACATCGCCATGCCCACTCTAGTCACCAGTATAGATAATGAAGTCTTGAATCCTAATTTTCTCTAGCATTGGTGCCTATCGGGCCGCACACATCTGTATGTATAAAGCCCAATAAGTCATTGGCCCATTCTTTTAGTTTGATAAAATGGGCCTTAATCGTTTTGCCCAATAAGCAGGACTCAAATATCTCACATGATTCACAACCATGTGAGCCCAAAAGCCCATCACTATGGAACTTCTGAATCCTCTGTGGCCCAAACGATAATGCTGGAGAACCGATTTGTGTTTATATCATAGACAGATATATATATATATATTGGTTTAAGACATAAAACCCATTCTCTAATGGGATGCTACCATATAAAATATCATTTAGATCAAAAGAGCAACATTTGTCTTTTATCAAAATAAAATCATTCAAAATCTTACAAGAAAATGAAATGACATTTTTTTTTTGCTCATAGCAATTACATAATAGCAATTATTTAGTTCCTAAAACCAAGTCTGAAGGCGACAACAATTGGAAACTTCCTACAGCTAATGCAGCAACCCTTGCTTCATTCCTGTTGAGTATCTCCATTCATCCCTTCTTCAACGTTCTACTGTTGCTCAGGCCCTGCACATTTAAACAAATATGAGCACCACAACCGGTATCTAATACCCATAAGGTAGAACTTGAAATAACACAAATACCCGAATAAGGAGTGTCATACATCTCCATTATTTCCTTGGAATCTTCCATGTATTTCTTGCATTTTCTCCTCCAATGCCTTGGTTCCCCACAGTAGCTGCAAGCATCATCATCAGATGGGCCAGACTTGGGTTTAGTGAGAAACTCAGGCTTATCCTGATTCACAATCTGGGCGGCCTTTCTCTCACCCTTATCTTTACCAGGTTTCACAAACCTTTTGCCCTTCTTGATATTGAGCTCAGCTGTCTTGAGCATATCATGCAGTTCAGTCAACGTCTTCGTCAAGACATTCTTGATGTAGTACTTGATGAACTCATCATAGCTCGTCGGCAGGGACTGCAAAATGATGTCAGTAGCCAACTCTTGGCTAATAGGACAATCCAGTCTCCTCAGGTTATCAATATAACCCATCATCTTCATGACATGAGGACTTACTGGAGCTTCCTTTGGTAGCTTGCACTCAAACAGAGATTTAACCGACTGGTATCTCTCAGTTCGAGTCTGCTCCTGAAACATAGCTTTCAGGCTAGTGACTATCTCGATAGGCGATTCCACGTTCTCATATTGCCCCTGCAATTCAGAGTTCATGGTATCCCTCATCAGACGGATCACATCGACCACATCATAATAATGCTTATTCCAAGCATCATATACTGCATGTGAGGCATTGGACCTTAGTTTATCGGGGAGAGCTTTCAGAAGGACATAGTCCTTTCTCTCTTGCTTGAGAACAATTCTCAAGTTCCGATACCAATCTAGGAAGTTGGATCCATTTAACTTGTCCTTCTCAAGGACGGATCTCAACGAGAAAGAGTTCTGATTAGACATAACTGTAATAAGAAAAGGAAAAATCAGTTATGATATTCAGAAAATGAGAAATCTTAACAATTAAGAAAACTCGCATTATATTCAAAACAATGATTCCTCAAATGAATATAATGATCCAAGATCCATGTTTCACCAAAACCCGAGCGAGCCACTGGCTGTCACTCAAATCTTAGCTATATAGGTAAGCAACACTTTGCTAATCATATCCAATATGACTCTTGGTTGTGGATAAGACATCTTATGTTTTATCCACCTGATGTCTATGGGCCCAGAACTTCTGATAGCCCATTCAAGCAAACCAATCTCTTCAGTCATGTAATAGTTGATGTCATGCACTGCAAGCCCATCAACACAATTACCTACTGCCTTACTCATGTCACTGCGGACACCTTGCACTGCAAGCCCATCACGCAATGAAACAAGTCTTGACAGCTGACAAGATCGGGAAGACATCCAGAACACTTGATATTTAGTTGAGGAAATGAACTTTTAATCCTTAACACACATCATATATGCATTTAGGAATCCAATTTCATTAAATCTGGTTCGGTTATTAGATTTTAGATTCACTATCTAAAATACCTACTGCCTCACTCATGTAACTGCAGACACCTTGCACTGCAAGCCTGTCACGCAATGAAATGAGCCTTGACAGTTGACAAGATAGGGAATCGATCGACACTACCTTAGTGTCGATCGACACTTACCTGTCTGTCATAGTTCTTCGAAACCCGATCAATCCAATTGAACCGATTTTGATAACCGACAGAACCAATACAATAACCGATCAGTGTCGATCGACACTACATTAGCATCGATCGACATTGATCAAACCAGATCCAATTCTCGATAACCGGTCAATCCAATTGAACCGGATCGATAACCGGTCAATCTAATTAAACCGGGTCGATTACCGGTCGGTGTCGATCGATACTACATTAGTGTCGATCGATGCCAACCAAACCGCATTAAACCGACATTCGGTTTAATCGATCTGTTAACCGAGCACGATAACCGATTCAATCCAATTGAACTGGTTAACCAATCGCCTGGTCGTGTCGATCGACGCAACTTTTGTGTCGATCGACACCAACTTGATATCGATTAATATATCAAACTGACGGCAATTGAAAAAGCGTGTCGATCGACGCCCCTCAACGGTGTCGATCGACACCAACCTCTCTGGAAAAATTTTAAATCACGAGTTTAGCCCGTGTCGATCGACACTACCATAGTGTCGATCGACGCTGGCCGAAAACCCTAATATTTCAATTTTGCAAAACGTTTTTGAAGCAGATTTTGACCTATCAAGCATCCTCTAATCAATTCAACTAATTCGATTATATGCTTTAGATTCAGATTAGTTAAACCCTAAGGCTCTGATACCACTGTAGGAATTCACACAGGATTTACCGGTTTAATCTCTATTAAACAACCTAGTGAAAGTTTCTTTGCCTAGGATCTAGGGTTTGTAAACTATGAATCTTACAAGAACGGATCTCGAATATACCTGGAGTTTATGCAGCGGAATTGAATCAGGGATTCGAGATCTATAGCGCCCCAAGTGTTGCGCCTCTACCGTTAGTCCACACGCACACAAACTGGAATCCGCCGGAATGCTAGTACCGGTAATCGGATCTCCTGGGGAATCACCGAGTTCTAAAAAGGTGGCTGCGACTAACAAGATTCGGTCTCAAGGTCGTGCCTATTATCCTATATATAGGCCCTTGAGAAAACCCTATTAATTCTGAACCGAACCAGAATCAATTGTGTCATTAAACCGAAATCACTATTTTGGTTCTGCCTTCGTGTCGATCGACACAACTCTTTGTGTCGATCGACACACCCTCTAAACTCGTATATAATGTGTATCTTATACACATTACCTAGATCATTACTCTTAATGATCATTCCCACATAAAGCTCATCCAGCTTGCTTAGGTGTGTGACCCTGTAGGATCATATAATACTAGCAATGAGTTCATAACTCATAGATCATCAGAGGTTTCTAGCAAAACGTCATGACCACCTAGTATTATATGAATGTCTAATCTCGACAGTACAACTATCACTAGAGTGGATACAAGTGTGATTTCAGGACATTCCCAACATGAGCTTCCCCTACACCACAAACCGGTTCGTGCCCATTACCCCCACAATCAGGAGTCCTCTCAGCACCAAAATCTCTCAACTACTCCAATATAGTACGACCGTCTATCTTATCAATTGGACCATCAAACACTTGTTTATTTTTCTTAAATAATCTTTTAGACCGACGATAGGGATGGCCGTCCGGTAGAAACCTTCTATGGCAATCAAACCAACATAGTTTTCTTCCATTCCTCAATTGGAAAGTGTTAGTGTTGTCTTGGCAAAACGGGCACGATAATCTTCCATGAGTACTCCATCCAGATAGCATACCGTATGCTGGGAAATCGCTAATAGTCCACATAAAGACCGCACACATATGAAAATTGTGCTACCGTGAAACATCAAACGCTTCGACATCGTGACTCCATAGCATTTGTAACTCATAAATCAATGGCTGGAGGAATACATCAAGTGATCTCTTCGGATGCTCAGGGCAGGGAATAAGAACGGAGAGGAATAAAAACTCTCGACGTATGCACATACCAGGGGGCAAATTGTACGGTGTTACGATTACGGGCCACAAAGAATACTGCCTTCCATGCTTCCCAAATGGGTTGAAACCATCCATACTTAACCCGAGGTACACATTTCTTGACTCGTATGCAAAATCCGGATACAACATTTGAAAATGTTTCCACACTTTTGCATCTGAAGGATGTGTAATCTCTCCATCTTGACGATGCTCTGCATGCCATCTCATTTCTTCTGCCGTTCGCGCAGATTGATATAACCTCTTTAACCTCGCTGTCAATGGTAAGTACCACATACGTTTATATGGAATTGGAACTCTGCCACCAGTATCCTGATACCGTGGTTTACGACAAAATTTACATCTTCTCCGGTCTTCGTCTTCTCTCCAATATAGCATACAGTTGTCGATGCATACATCTATCACCTGATACGGCATACCAAGACCAACTACAAGTTTCTGTATCTCGTAGTATGATGCAGGTGCCTGATTATCTTCAGGCAAAATATCTTTCACAAAATCTGCTATCGCATCAACACACTCTTCTGCCAAATTGAAGTCCGTCTTAAGGGTCATCAGTCTACTAACAGTTGATAAAAGCGAATGTCCGTCTCTACACCCATGATATAATGACTGCTTACCTGCGTCTAACATATCAAAAAATCTTCTAGCTTCTTCATTTGGTTCTTCTACTCTATCCTCCCCTATTACGATCGATGGCAAATTCTCTCTAAACGCATCATGAACCATCTCAGCGGTACCTACACCAAAATCTGCTTCCGTTCTATGTTCGCCTAAGCTATCTGTTCTATGTTCGCCTAAGCTATCCGTTCTATGTTCGCTTAAGCTATCCGCAACATATGGTGCACTACTACTACCACCATCATAATGAGTTTCTCCATGAAAAAACCAAATTTCGTATCCCGGCATAAAACCATGGGTATACAAGTGATGCCAAACTTGTTCTACCTTAACATTACGCGAATTGCAACAATTTAAACATGGACATTTTATCTTACCACCTTTTGGCAGGTGCGGTCGATTCCCGACAACCTCCATGAACTCGCATATACCTTGTGCATAACTTTCATTTAATGCCTTCGACTCCGGATCATACATCTCTTCATCCATCCACGATCTATAAAATCCAGAAGATGACATCTCCCTCTCTTAACAATTTTTTTTCTAACAAATGTTTGGTTGGAAGTTGTTGTTGTTGTGAGTGAATGAAGATGTGTGGAATCATATATATAAATACGCTGACCGTCGGAAATCTGTCGGAAAGCCAACGGATATAATAACGGCTATATAACGTTAATATTTTCCGACATATTTCCGACAACCAGTTGCATGTCTGTCGGAAAATATTAACGGTAATATCGACGTTTGTAGTTTCCGACGGATTTCCGACGGACGACCGGAATCTCTGCCGGCGTCGGCACCGGCTAGTTACACGGTCCAATAATCCGACCGATTTCCGACGGTCTTCTTATCAGTCGGAAATAATTCCGACAGATTGCCGACGGAATTGAAAAATTTTAGTTCCGTCGGAAATCGTTCGGTTTACCGTCGGAAATTCCGTCGGTTTTGCGGCTGTTTTCTTGTAGTCTCTCGCCGCAGAATTTAACATTACTGAAAATTATTTTGTGACTCCGATCACTGGTTTCTATGCTCGCTTCCACATCCGTTTGTTTACCCCTGCACTCGAGTTTTAACGATTTTCAATCTTTTCTTTTTCTTTGGTAATAAATTAGAAAGTTTTTTTTTTAAGACATGTAAAAGACTAAAAGTAAGAAGAGTTTATTATAATAAGATTGTATTTTGTGTTGATTTTTCCTTTTCAATTTTAGCGCAAAAGTTTCTTAAAAATACAAAAGTTGTTTAGAAGATGTTAAAAAAAATATGACGAACCAAAAGTCACTATCATCAATTAATCACCATTATTTTCTGGATTTAGGATACAATCCACAAGGTTTTATTGAATTTGTTGTTAGATTTTATTAGATTTTGCATGTTACATATATTGTCTTTTTGTTAATACATTTATGTTTAGATGTAATATATATATCTTAGATACACATCATCTCTACAAACAAAAAAAAATATCGATTAGGTGACAATGAATCATCTTTTTTTTTTTTCTCATTGTCATTACATTGTGCATAGGGTTGACTAACTCCATCAACAAAAAGAAAAATATGGTACAATTTAGAAATGATATTGGTCAAAATAAGACTCTCTGGATCCATTGTTGTTCAGATGAAGATGATTTGGGCGATCATTTCTTAAGACCTGGACAAACTTACGATTTTAGTTTTTATGATATTATCACGGGAACTTATTTCAAATGTGATTTAGGAAAGGGGAACTATTTCAGATTTCATGCAAAGTTCATAGCATATGAAGGTGTATGGTTTATACCATATTATGGTCAGACGTATTTTTGGTATGCGAGAGAAGATGGAATTTATTTTACTCAAGGTAAAGATATACATAAATTAAAATATAAATGGAGAATTTACAAAGTCTTCAGTGGACAATAAAATATAATCTAAATTTTCTTTACTTTATCTGCAATTTCCTATCTATTATGGAATGGATACCTATTGAAAAAAATGTAGCAATCATACTTATTGTCTTTGTGACTACTAGTAGATTTTTTTATACGAACAAAAACATCAAAGAATGACATACTAGTACTAATTAACTAACTCAAAAGTCAAAACATTATGTAAACATTTCATCATAAATTTTATTTTACACAAAATAATCATTTACGCTTGTTCATAGTTTAGCAAAATTAACCCTTAACATTATATGTAAACATTTCACCGGTGGAAGAAAATTTTGGCCTGCACCGAAATAATCGAATGTCCAAAACCCACAAAAACCGAAATGAACCAAACTAAACCGAAACAAACCGAATTTCCGAGCCTTGATAATTTCCCCAAGGAAAGAAAAGCGATACTTCGGCTCTGAAGAAGCTATGGCGATTCTTCTGAAACCAATCCTCAAAAATCAAACCTTTTTCAAATCTCTCCTCTTAAACCCACAAATCATTTCAAGATCATTTACTTCATCAACAGAAACTCATAAGAAGCTACTCTCTGTGTTATTCGAAGAAGCCGTAGGATTAAGACCTAAACCAGAACCGACCGAAATCGAAGAAGACAACGAATTAAAGAGAAAGCTTTTCGAATTAGAGAAGAAAATCATAGAATTGAAGAAATCAGAACCCTTGAGGAAGAAGAAGCAGAAGGGTAAGATTGTTGTGACATCAGAAGAGCAAAATGAGAAAAGGCGTAACCTTTACAACTTGTTTAAGAACCATAAAGAAGACAACAAGGAACTAAAAGAGGAAGATGATGTGATTAGGGTTTATAAGGAGCTTCCTTTAGAGATGGTTTCGTTTGTGAAGCTTTTGCATAAACATGGGTATTTGAACAATGCTAATTTCATTTCTGGAGAAAAGTTGGATTTGGGGAGTCTTGATGAAGAGTATGCTAGAACTTTTGTTAAGTTTGGTGCTGAAAAGTTTGGTAAAGATCACCAGGAAATAGCAAAGTAAGAACCTTTATTGTGTTTGTCTGTTAGATTTCTCAATTTATGATGCACTTTAGAGAAATGATGAAAAAAGTGTGACACTTTGTAGAGTTTGTGTTGTATTTGTATGTTAACAGTGCTAGGAGAATGTAAGTAGTGGTTTGGTGCTAGTTCTATTGGAGTGTTGGATATTTTGTGATGAATTTGAATTCCTGTGATTGGATCATAGGCTAGTCGTAGCATCGATAGAGAAATTTCGGTTTAAGAAGTGATTAGCACATTCGAAGACGCTTCAATTTGGATTATTCGAGGCTTTAGGAATCTCTTTTATGGTCTTGAATTTCTTAAACCCTGCAGCATTTTAGTCTCTCTTAGGTGTTGTTGTAGCTAGGGAGTTTTAGACTGATTTGGTAATTTTATTGCCTCTTGCAGGTGGTTATCGGGTAGCGACCTAAACAACATTGTGCTATTCGGTTGCCCGAGTTTGGAAAAAAGAGCGATATTCGCGGCTAAAACATTGCGCAAGCTTTTCAATATCCCAGAGAACAATGTAAGCTTACACTAGACTGTCCTTTATCTCATTTTCCTTGCCCGAAACCGCATATAACTAAACTCTTTCTTCGCATTATAGGTGTGCGATAAATGCGTGTTAAAAGAGAAATGCAAGTTCCCAAACCAGAGCGTATGGGACGGCAAAACACAGAACTTGCATTTATCCGTCATAATGAAAGTCATCACACTATATCCATTAGACTTAACTCATCCGAAGCTACAAGTTCCTCAAGAAGTACAAGACTCGGTCTCAAGATTGCTTACAGAGATTCAGAACCTAAGCCGAACTATCTGTACTCCTCTCGGGTAACCTTGTCGAAGATTTGTTTCTAGTAAACATTAATTTAGTGGAATTTGTACCCATAAAAGGCTCTTTCAAAGAAGAGTCCTTAACCGTTACTCGATTTTGTGTCGCCATTGATCTGTTTCCTTCATTGAGAACGCAAAATATCGATATAGAGACTTGATTAGCTTCCTTAAAGACCTTCTGCCTGAATCAGAAACTTTCTGGATAAGTATGAACGAAGATGATGACTTCATAAGAGACAAAGTTTGGCCATTCCTAAAAGAGATATATCAAAGCTTGCCTGAAAAACAAGCCTATCTTCAATAGCCACGTGCATTGCTATCAAGTAAGGTGATTGATTAGTTTGCCTCTTTCAAAAAAACACATAAATTTCCAACCTTTTTTTTCTGGGTTATCTAAAGTTTGTGGCTTTTCTCCTCTTAAGTCAATTTAGAGCTATTATACTGCTTAGAACCTCAAAGTTAGTGGAGTTGCAAAGTTTAATCCTTTGAGTTTGTTTCACATGAGAATTTGAATACCTGAAGACAAAATGTCTGTGGAAAGATCTTTGGAAGCTTGGGAAGAAGTTCAACGACAAGGACAAGACTTAGCTGATAGATTAGCTCAGGGAATTACAGGTTTGATTCAACGCAACCCACCTTCATTTCCATGGCCGAATCATCAGAAATCGAAGCTTTTCGTTCTCGAGATTAGAGATTCTAGGTTTGTGATTGACCAACCAATCAATGGTGTTTCTGCTATTCTGGATATTGGTAACAAGGTTGGTCAAGCTGGTGTTGATTTTGGCACTGGCTTGAATGTGATGGTTCAACAGTTGATTAGAAGGTTGCCTATACCGTTTCGACACGAAGATAACGGTTCGGTTTCTATTGAGAGTAATACTAGTACAAGGAGTCATATGGACTCTTTTACTATGTTGGAGGAGAAAGTTACAGAATTTGATTTAAGAACTATTGGATTACTTGGTAGACCAAAGGTACTTACTTTTGTTGTTCAACAATGTTGTATTGTAGTTTAGCAATTTCAAAGTTTTAAGTTTGTTTATATAAATGCAGAGATTGTCTTAGATTGGACTGGAATGTAGCATATGCAAAATTTTGGAAGTTAGATGCTTGTTGATTAGTTTTCTGTAATTGACTATGGCTTTGGCCAATATGAATTTGGAAGAAACTATTGATGTTGAATCAAGTTTAGTGAAGTTTTTGCCTAGAATGTGAAATATGTTTACAGATTACAGATTTCGGCTCTATGAACTGTAGGGAACGGTTGAGATATCATCAAGTTATGAAAGTAGAACAAGTGGTATGGAACATTCATTGGCAGCCAGGGGAGATCTTTGGAGAGTAGAAGCTTCTACTTCGAGTTCAAGTGCAAGAGACGATAGTTCGTCTCTCATTCTTCTCCAGCTTGGACCGGTGCTATTTATGCGCGATTCAACTCTTCTTTTACCTGTTCATTTATCAAAACAACACTTGCTATGGTATGGTTATGATCGAAAGGTATATGCTTGTATATCAAACTTACCATCTTCTCTATCTTAGCGTCTCGGTAATATTCATTAGGTAAAATCTTCCTTACAGAAAGGTATGCATTCGCTTTGTCCAGCGTTGTGGTCAAAGCATCGAAGATGGCTTATGATGTCAATGCTTTGCCTTAATCCTTTAGCTTGCGTAAGTGTGTGTATTCGTGTGTTTTGTTCGTTTTATAATTTTACGTAATGGAACTAATTACGCTGCGTGAAACAGTCGTTTGTAGATTTACAGTTTCCGAATGGACAATTAACGTATGTATCGGGTGAGGGATTAACGACGAGTGTCTTTGTTCCTTTCTGTGGCGGTCTTCTTCAAGCACAATGTCAATATCCAGGCGATATGCGATTTAGTTTGTCTTGCAAGGTTGATTAAAGAATTTAATTCAAGTTTAGTCACATTTCATTTCATAGCTTCGTGTTGCTTTTAAATCTGTTCTTTGAATGAAACAGACTAAACACGGAACACGAATCACACCAATGGTAAATTGGCCTGACAAATCATACGGAATCGGTGTTTCTCAAGCCTTGTCTTGGCGTAAGTCCGGTCTCATGATGAAACCGTCAATTCAAGTCAGTGTGTGCTCTACATTTGGCGGAAGCAATCCCGGGATTAAAACCGAAGTTATTCACTCGTTTAACAATAACATCAATACGATATTCGGCTGCGCGATCACCGCTCATCCGTCAGCATTTGCATCTTTTTCCGTAAGCCAAATCTGACCGTTGTCATTTCGACTTATTTCGATTATTAACTCTAATTTCGGTTTTTCGCTAAAACCGCAGTTTGGTCTGTCCAAATGGAACGGGAACAACGGACGAACCGGGATAGTTGTTAGAGCTGATACTCCTCTCACAACCATTACTCAACCTTCTTTCTCCATACAACTCAACAATGCTTTTGAGTTCTAAAAAAGACTATTTTAGAAAATACTAAACTTGTATATATATAGTAACATCAAAGTCATTAATCCAACATAGAATAAATAAAAGAGTACAACTTATTTACTCAATCTTCACTCCATTAAGATCATCTAAAAGATTCCGCGACGAAGACGATGATCGTCCTTCGTCTACTTCGTCTTCTTGTTTAACCGAGTTCGAAGAATCAACCCAAGGACCATCCATAGACGACGAGTTTCTTCTATCTCTTTCAAAAGTCGAAACTTGCGAAGAAGACTCGGTGTCTTGTGATAAAAGCTCAAAAGCCTTAAACCTCATTGCAGCTGCACCGCTTGGATCAGCTTCGCGTTTCACTAACGGTGGTTGGACTTTGCTTTTACCTTCTAACATACTTACAACAGATGACATTGGTGGTCTCAATGTAGGAGATGGGTTTGTACAAAGCAAAGCAATGTTCAACATTCTCTTTGCTTCTTTCTTCGAAAAGTTTGTACAGAGATCCATGTCCACGAGTTCTAGTAGGTTTCCTTGTTCTTGCAATACATAAGCCCAATCAAGAAGGTATACAAACTCTTCTTTCGGTCTATAATTCGTGTTGCTTTTTCCGCTAACAATCTCTAAACAAACAATACCGAAGCTGTAAACATCGGCTTTATCGGTTAAGTAACCTCTCATTGCATACTCTGGAGCCATGTAACCTCTACATCAGTTAAAAAAAAGTCGGTAAATGTTAAAATTTTACGATGAATTTGCGAATAAGTAATGAAACACTTACATTGTTCCTGCAATTCTTGTGCTGATATGTGTATTCTCTTCTTCGTCGAGTTTAGCTAGACCGAAATCAGAGATTTTCGCGTTTAGAGATTGGTCAAGAAGCACATTTGTCGCTTTTATGTCTCGATGAACAATCTTAAGCCTCGATTCTTCGTGTAGATAAGCTAATCCTTTTGCGATTCCTATGCATATCTTGTTTCTTGTTGGCCACTCTAAGTGAAGTCTCTGTTTCTCTGAACCTGTTTAAGAAAAACACACAAGTGACATTAGCATAAAGATCAAGAAACCGATTCTTGATTTTCGCAAATGGTTAAAGAACTAACCGAAAAGTGCGCGAGCAAGACTGTTGTTTTCTAAGTACTCATAAACAAGTAGAAGCTCTTTCCCTTCAATGCAACAGCCATAAAGCTTCACAAGATTCGGGTGTTGCAACGCGGATATCATACCGATCTCGGTAACAAATTCTCGGTTTCCTTGCTTTGATTTCGATGAAAGTTGCTTCACCGCGATTGTCATTCCATCAGCGAGTATACCCTAATAACCAAAAACCTAATCAATACTTATAGCCTAATCCAATTTTACATAACTTGAACCAAAAGCAATCATTACCTTATAAACCGGTCCAAATCCTCCTTCACCAATCTTGTTCTCTGGATCAAAATTATTAGTGGCGCGTTTGATTTGTTTCAATGTGAATGATCCGGTCTGCAAATCCATTCCTCGAAGCTCTTCTGCGAGATTTTAAAAGGAAAGAATTAGAGATCATTTAAGGAGTTTCTTGAACAAAATAGAATAATGTTATCATTTACCATTTTCATCATCTTCTTTACCACCTAAGTAACCAGTAAGCCTAAGGATTATTACAACAAGCAACGCGAAAACCGCGCACGCTGCAACTACAATCCCCGCGACAACTCCATTCGACAGTGGTTTTCCGTTATCAACCTTGAAATCTACATCAACAAGTAACAAACATAGAAATAACATTACTTTTTTTTCTTTCAAATAATGGAACCCGTAATCCCCCTGGCCCGAGACTAGAGCATATAAATTTGTACCGTCCCAAGCGTCATTCGATCATGTGACCTGATCTAGACTTTGTCTATAGGTCTAAAAAATTGTTTTTTTTTAGCAATTTAGACTTATTAGTAAGAAAACTCACTTGGTGTAATGGTTATGGCGGATATGAGAGGACCATAAACACCGCGTGTCGGTATTACATTTGTACCTTTCCCTGTCCATTGTAAATGAATCTCTAATGTACTACCATTCACTTGAACATCATCAATTTGTCTTGTGAATGGTATACCAACTCCACCTGCTTCTTCAGCTATATTAAAATCTCTAACCAACAATTTCCCTTGGAGATAAATGTCGAAAAATCGTCGTCCTAAACTAGTATAACTCTTGTCATTTGAGAACATTATCTCCGCAAAATGGAGTTGAACTTTGTAACTTCCTCTTCTCATACACAAGCCATAGTACTTAAGTGATTGTGGAGCTTGACGGGCGGTTTTGTAATACTTGGGAACCGATTCGTTGATCAATTTAAATTGGTCTTGAGCTATGTAGATTGGTTCATTTTCACTTCCTACCCAATATCCAGAACTACTGTATCCCCATTTGTCAGACACAGAAGAAAATGTTGATGGTCCTTGATTGCTTAAGTCTTCTGCATAAGTGTTTTTTCCAATCTTTGTTACTTTTCCTCCACTGTTTATGAACAGAGAAGAATCTGCGAGAAACCCGTATCAAGAAATGTTAAAAAGTGTGAATCTTTATAGAAAGTTTGAATCTTTAAGATGTATATACTTACGTTCTGCATTTCCAGGACATGGAAGATCCTCTCTCAAGCACCATTGAACACTACACAAGTAGATATTTTGTTTCATTGTTAGGATTTTATGCGTTTTTGCGGGGTTTATGAACCGAAAAAGAGACTCACGAGTTATCGGTTACTGAAGGGTAGCTAGAGATCAAGTTCCTGAAAGTTTTAACCAATAAAACTAATTAGAAACATAAAATGTTAAGTAGACAAGTTTAAGCTGAAGAAGATTATTGAAATGAAACAACAAAAATGCTTACACTGGAGAAAGCTGATTACAGCTTAGAGATTGTGGCTGAGTGAAATTGTTGTAAGATAAATCACTGAAAAACAGAACAAAAAATTAATGATTTGATAAGCGTATATATCGAATTTTTCACCCTTGAGGTAGTTAGTTTAGTTTCCTTACATGTTTTGTCTACTGCCGAGTATAAATTCAGGAACTGGACCAGTCAATGAGTTATTACTCAGAAACCTAAAGAAGCAAAAAAAAAAGTTTAGTTTTCTAATTACGCGTTAATATTATTAATTATTTGAAAACTTACATATAATTTAACTCATTGAGACCCTTAAATGTGTCTGGAATTGTTCCATTTAACATGTTTGAGCTTAAATCTCTGCATATAACAATCCATTAATGTGAGAATCTTGATATCATTATTAGTAGATTTAGCAAAAAGAGTTTAGACTTTACAGTATCTTAATCCCAGACAAGTTACCGATGTAGTCCGGTATAGGTCCCCTTATCAAACAACTCCTTAGTACCCTAATGAAAGTAAATAAGCAAAACAGATTGTTAGACATTTTTTGATGAAATTTGAGTTTATTATTATAGTCAAATTGTAAAAACTTACAGATATTTGATCATTGTCATATTTCGGAGGTCAGGAAAAGAAGAGACCGGTCCACGCAAATCAGTTATCCTCCTGAACAAAAACAAAAGACAAAAGACAAAAGAACACTTTCTTTAAGCTCAAGAAAGCAACTCGGAATACAGGTTTTTGGTAAACCCTTAGCTTTACTTACAACTCAGCCAAGTTCAAGTTTGATAGAGAAGCTGGAACTGGACCTTCCATTGATGTACCTTGAAGATCACTTCATACCAAAGAAATATTAAGTTTTTTAAAAAAATGTCAAAACTCAAAGGATTAACCTTTGATGTGATATAAAGTAATTCAACCATCTATAATTGAAAGTAGACGATATAGAAGTTTACTAAACTCCTAGCATTAATTTACAACTTTTTTTCAAAAATGTCATAATTCAAAGGGGTTAACCTTTGGGTTTTAAAAAAATTACCCAAAAATGAATGAAATGTATCTAATGTTGAAATTAAATTATTTCTAATATTTGATGAGATATAGAGTGATTAAAACATCTTTACCTTGAAAGAAGATTCTAAAGAAGTTTACTAAACTCATATAATAAATTCAGAATCTTTTTGAAAAGTTGTCTACACTCAAAAGGGTTAACCTTTTAATTTTTGTGAAATTACCCAACAAATTAGTGAAATGTATCTAAGGTGACACTATAATTTTCACAAGAAGAAAACAGTCCAAGAAATGTTGATTAATGATTACTCACAGCCTTTTGAGAAGAGTCCAATTTCCAATAAAATCCGGTATCTTTCCAGACAGAGAATTTCCATCCATCCGACTACAAGAAAACAGAGGAAGCTTGTCAAAAATCATTCGAAAAATCGACATTTTTAAAACTTCTCAATGATTTTTACTTACAAATCAGTCAAGTTCTTTAGATTGCTAAAGGATTCAGGGATTCGACCGGTGATGTTGTTTGCGGAGAGAAGCCTTAAATTATACAAGTAAACCCAATCACTAAATAAAATTTGCAATAACAATGTAAAAAGAAAGAAAACAAATTATTTAATAAAGGATCTTACAATCTCTTTAAGCTTCTCAAGTTCCCTAGCTTTGAAGGAAGTGGTCCTGTGAATAAATTAGACTCCAAGACCCTACAAATTTGTTTTTCACATTTTAGAATATCTAAGCAAAAAAAATCTCTTTAATTTTAGAAAACAAAGATTAGATATATGAAATTACAATTCAGTTAGTGTAGTGATGTCTCCAATATGAGAAGGAACCGGTCCAGAGAAACGATTTCCGATTAAAGACCTATTAAGTTGCAAAAAGACTCATTAAAACATTATTACAAAAAACAAATGTTTATGATATAATTTAATTGAGAATTGCAGAGAATGGTTACAGGGTTGTAAGAGGAATACGTGACAATGTAGTAGGTATTGATCCACTGAGATAATTCCGTGTAAGATCTCTGTTTCAAGAAAACAAAAAATGTTTCTTGAGTTGCAAGTCTCACACATTATGCTAAGATCCATTAACATAAACATGAAGAAACTTACATCTCTCGAAGCTGCGTGAGGTTCCCAAATTCAGGCGGGAATATTCCAGACAAACTGAATTGTTTAAGCTCTCTGTTGAATGAAATCAAGAAAAGCCGAAAGTTATAAAGTTTTAAGAACCCTAATTAAACCGCGTTTCTTGTTTAACAAGTTAGGTCACTTACATGTTTGTAACATGACAGATTGAGCTAGAGTTGAAAGTACAGTCGCATGTAATGTTACTGCTTCGTAAGCCTTCTTTGAAGTTCCAGGTTCCGTTTAAACAAGAAGTTCTTTCGATGTTGACGATGTTGATTGTTTGGTTTTGAAGTTTTCTAAAGATTGTTCGTAATGTTTCAACTGTTCAACAAAAAAAAAGGGTCAAAGTGTCAAACATTTGACGTGTTGAGATTTTAAAAGTCAAACTATTGATATACAAATGAAGAAAGGCATTAATGAATAATCTTAATGTCTCTCTCATTGACCCAACTTGCATAAACAATTGAAGTAATGATTTTGATTTTTCTTCTAACACATCTTTTTCAAAATTATATATTATCCAAAATGGGTAATTATATTGGTGTATACTGAAAGTTCCCAATAAATGAACAAGAATAGGAAGACAGGAAGAAAATATGAACATATTGAAATATCGCAATGTCATTCTCATTGAGCCAACTTGAACATCTTTAAATAGAATTCTTTTTTATTAACACATATCTAAAAGGGTAAATTATAAGTATGATTATACTGTAGAAGTCTCTTATAAATATATCAAACATACACAAATTGACCTACTATAAGATATGCAGCTGTATAAACTAGTCTGAGTTGACAGATTTTGGATCTTACGATATATATTGTTTATTTGGTTCTCAAAACAATAAATTGGTAATAAGTTTTTTTTTTAAATGATAATCAGTTTGAGAATTTTCGTGATATGCCACTTTTGACTTGTCACTTTACATGTTTGCCACCATTAAAAGTTTTTGTAAGAATGCAATCTTTTTAATTTATTTTATTTGGGTTAATTATTTTAAATTTAAGATATAATTTTTGGTGGTAGAATTTAGGATTTGGGTTTTGATTCTTTTGTGGAAAAAGAGGAAGAAAAAAAACTAATGATTTTTTATATATATAAAAAAATATCATGTTTGTAATAAATTTTTAAGAATAAAATTTTTTTAAAAATATTTTCAAATATGGTATATTTGTAAGTCTCTCAGTCAATTTGGTGTCATTGAGATATAAACATAACTAAAATGTGCGTAAATAGAAACCAAAAAGTGTAAACTTTACTTTAAACAAGTAAATAATATGTGCACCGAATTTATCTTTCTTATTTTTGGATCGTGCACTAACTCATGACGACATACGGTACGATTGAATTATTGAGGTAGGTCCACGAAATTGCATAAATCCAATATTTTCCAGCTCACTTGTCAAATTTTACTATATGAGAAAAAACTAGTTGCAAGTTTCTTTTTCTTTTCAATTAAGACATTCTTGGACAGTTTGGTAATCAAATTTGTATAAGAAAAATTAATAATGGAAAACCTTTTGACATTTTTTTACACCATTTATTTTGGACTCTAATTGTATTAGGTACCTATATAGTGATTCCACAACAACAACAACAAAATTTAAAAGACAACAAGAGTAAAGTTATCACACAAAAAACAAGAGTAAAGTTTTTTTTGTTTTGCTAAACTTCTTCAGAAGAGTATAGTCATGTCCCTAATATATCGTTTTTCGAAATTGAGGAACCATATAGAACAATTTTCTTCGAATTAAAGTGAATTAGTGACTCATGAAATTAGGATAAATATAAGTTTCACAAAAAAAATTAGGATAAATTTATTGGAAATGTAAATGAAGATAAAGAGTGATACACACCTTCATCTTCTGGTAAAAGTTGAGCATTTGATCCAAAGATTTCAAAGAAGATGACAAAGAAGAGAAGAGCATTCATAACTTTCTTGGCTGAGAAAATGAAACCCATCTTTCTCTTCATCTTTTTTCTCCAGAAAAATTATCGGACTCTCAATTCTTAATTAGAGAGAGAGAGATTAGACAGAGATCTTTTAGTGTTCAATGGAGAAAGAAACAGTTAGTGTTCACATATTTATATACTAAATAGAATCTCATAAAAATATATTTAAAATCTAGCCGGCAGAAATGATTATTTTTTTGGTGGGGTTCATGACTGCTTTATAATTTTAATATAATTTAAAAATAAGAAATTATTGTCATAACTTTTATGAATTTATTCTAGTACTAATAATAATTGTGTAGTTTCTTACAATTCCCATATTTCAATTTTTTTTAGCATTTATTGATTATATATATATATATATATATATGTTACTATCAAATTTCCGTATATATTAACCGTATACGAAAGCCACAGCTACCAATTATAAATGAGTTTGCTAAATATATTAGGAGAATCGAACAGTAGTAGATAAATATCTCGTTGCCATAAAGGATCCACGTTCGGCTTCCACAGTTTCTGACGACCATAAACTAATTATTTAATCGAGTCAACTACTATATTGTTTTTTTTTTTTTTAACAAAAAATTCAATTATTGTCTTACATACAAATTAAAACAAGACCGTATCTAGCCATGCAAAAAGATAAATATATGCTATTTTCTAGGTAAAAAATTATAAATATTGAACAATGACTAAGAGAAAAATGCTTTCCTTGACTGCTTTTTAGTTTTATACTTTTACTCCTAAGCTTTTATAACTTTTGATTTATCGAAAAGGAATGGCTGCGATTTAGTCTATAATAAGCAGCCATATTTGCCTAATTTTTCACTGTTTACATTGATATGTGTAATTCAACATTCCATCCAAGCTTTATATCAAATTAAATAAGGAGTAGACTAGACCACCTTGACTTCAGCATATTGGTCCACTCTTATCGTCAACTGAAATATAATTTGGATTCCTAAAATACCAACATTTTCATAATTCTTTCATTGATTGGAAGGATGAACCGACATTAACCCGTGACCTTACAATTTTACTTTGATTCTTCCTGGTTTAGTCAAACCGAACCACGATTTGAAACCAACTACTTAACAAAATACAAATGGAGAAGAAGTTTGTAATGATTTCATCTGATTTACATATATTTGTTTTTATAACTTTGTGTCTTTAAGTTTCAAAAAAAAAAAAAAAAAAAAAAAACTTTGTGTCTTTGTATACCTCTGTTTAACAAATGGTATATTCTCTTTTTATTTTCATAATTATTAATGTGATATTTATTTCCTTTTGTCAATTTGATAGGTAAGATATGTTTTTTTATGGGTTAATTTACTCAATAACAAAGAAAAAAATTAAAACTAAATTACTAACCAAAACCCCTAATTTCAATGGCCAAGATTTTGCCACATAGGCTAGTTTTGGTTAGTATTCTAGTTTTTTTTTTCTTTGTTACGTAGCAAATTATCCCTTTTTTTTTTATCACAATGTGATTGAAAGTTGTTTATTTTAGTTAAAATAATTTACATTTAATGTTGATACTAAATTCCTTAAATTTTTTTTATTGATATTGAAAGAGATCTAGTGGAATTCAATCTAGTTGAGATGCTTAACATTTAACAATATGTACCTATATTATACATATTCGACATATACGTACAGCGTACATACAGAAACTAACAAATCTTTTTCTTGTGATGATCATTATTAGTTATGTCATAAAAGATAAGTTATAACCATTTTATAAAATTTTATTTTCTTAAATACTTTTGAAATATGTTACTCTCCTAAACATAGTTATTATGCTTTTTATTAATCCCTAGATATATTGCTGATTTAGGTTATCTTATGTCTCCATATCTGATTCACTTACAAGTCTCTACTTTCACTAATCACAAACAACAACATAAACTCTAAATCTAATGTGAAGAAAACAACAAAAGAAATGTTGTTCAATCGGTTTCTATTAATCTTCCTCTTCTTCAACTTTAGTTTCGCATCATCTTCAACTTTACCTACCAACGAAAGTAAAGATTTATGTATATTTACGAGTACTTATATCCATTTCATGTGTATTATATGACCTATGTGTTTGAATTTATTTTGTAGTTGAGGCTTTTAAAGTTGCACTAACCACATTGAAGAAGACCAATATTGATTTGAATGCGGATCCATGCGAAGTCTCATCTTCTGGTAGTGAGTGGTCAACCATCAATAGATGGAACGACTTCATTACTTGTGACTGCTCTTTCGCTAAAGGAACCATTTGCCACATAACCAAAATGTGCGTTTTTTTGTCTCTGTCGATTTTCGTTAAATTTGTTTGGTTTGTTGAGTCACTTTTGTGAAATTAGTATTTGTTTTTGATATTTGAGACAGACATTTCAAGAAAGATAATCTTCAAGGGTCTCTTCCTAAAGAGTTTGTAGGACTTCCTTTTCTTCAAGAAATGTAAGCAAGAACCAAAGAATCGATAGAGAAATATACGATTTGGTCCCTTTCAAACTAATTTAGCTGTCATTCTTGGTTGTAGTGATCTCTCAAGAAACTATCTCAATGGGTCTATTCCACCTGAATGGGGGGTCTTACCACTTGTCAACATGTACATAAACATATCTCTATAACTGTTCATATTTTTATATAAGTGCACATATATATTGGAGTAACTATGTTGATGAAATGTAGATCGCTTCTTGGAAACCGATTAACGGGTTCGATCCCTAAGGAGATAGGAAACATTACAACTCTTACTAGCCTGTAAGTTCAAGTTTTTCAATCTAATTATAAGCAATGTTCAATTAGTTTAAAATATTGTTTTTTTCTTTTTTTTTGAATTTTGTTATTCTAGTGTCTTGGAAGCAAATCAACTTTCAGGAGAATTACCATCGGAACTCGGGAGTCTACCAAACATTCAACAAATGTAAGAATATTCATACTAGCCTAGAGTTTAATGTTAGTATTGTTAAAACTTGAAAACTCGAATTGGTTTCTTTGTTTGGTTTTCGTATAGAATTCTTAGCTCAAACAACTTCAATGGAGAAATTTCAACTTCATTTGAAAAACTAACCACTTTGAAAGATTTGTAAGTATCATTGTTTGCTTCATAAACAAGTCTCTTTTTTTTTTGCTTAAGCTATATAAAGATTCTGATTTTCTTTTGTTGTTGTTGGTAATGTTCATTTTGTAAATAGCCGCATAAGTGACAACCAATTGACAGGAACAATTCCAAATTTCATCAAAAATTGGACTAAACTTGAGAGACTGTAAGATCTTCTTTTTTCGGTTTTCGGATTTTTTCCTTCTTTAAACATTCTCGATATAGTAGTTAGACTTAGAATAAATTACTCAAATAATACACAATTGTTGTTAAATGACTACTGTGAGAGGAAATTCTGACTAATTACTTAAATGATACAAACAGGTAAGGAAATGTCCTTTAAGGGCTTTTGGAAACAAAAATTAACAAAATTGCCATTTGTTCAAACTTATGATGTTGTGTTTACCTCAGATTTTTTCAAGCAAGTGGTTTAGTTGGACCAATTCCCATTGCCATTGCTACTCTCAAACAATTAAAAGACTTGTATGTATAAACTATCTACATAAGCTTTATCCTCATGATTACATTGTTTTCAATGTGAATATACCTAATTATATATGAAAATTTTAGGAGAATCAGCGATTTGAATGGACGCGAATCTCCATTTCCACTGCTAAAAAACATGAAAAAGATGGAAACATTGTGAGCCTTAAGATTAAACGACATTTTGAAACTTTTTTGGACATTAAAACTTAACATTACTCTTTTGTCATTGAAGAATTCTTAGGAACTGCAATCTCAAAGGAGATGTACCCGCGTATCTTGGAAACATTACCTCCTTAAATCTCTTGTTAGTATATCTACAAGTATATATAATCAATCTATACGAGGAAGAAATCGAAACTAAGCTAACTTTGGAATTATCTTTTTGCAGGGATCTTAGCTTTAACAAACTAAGTGGAGTCATTCCTAACACATATACGAATCTTAGAGACCGCAGTTACATGTCAGGAACCTTTCACTTCTTTTTGTATTTTTTTGTGTAATCATTGATACTTTGGTTTAAATTATTTCTTTTCTTACAGATATCTTACAGGAAACATGTTAACTGGGCCAGTCCCTAGTTGGATGGTAAACAAAGGATATAGAATGTGAGTATTCTTACTTTTTTAAATGGTACATTGTGAAAATATTATAATAATTAACATTGTTTTATTTTGTAGTGATCTTAGTTACAACAATTTTTCAGTAGATCCAACCAATACAATATGCCAATACAATGATATGTAAGAAAAACAATACACCTTCGAAATTTTTTCATGGCTATTCATTTCAATTCGCAATGAATCTAAAGGTCCTAAGAAAAAGCTTTCTTTTTTCATACTTTCAAGATTAACATATGTTTTGTTTTGCTACAGACTTTCATGTATGAAAAACTACCAATGTCCTAAAAGTAAGTCCATATACATACAAAATTCGTCACTAAAATTTTTAGTCTTGTTGTTAAGTTTATCCATTCCGACATTTTTCGTGTTATAGCTTTCAATGGTCTTCATATAAATTGTGGTGGAGATGAAGTAACGTACGAAGCTGATAAATATGATAGACTAGAGAACTTATACGAAAGCCAAAATGGTTGGTTCTCAAGTAATGTAGGAGTCTTCTTAGACGATAAACATGTTCCCGAGAGAGTAACCATCGGTTTTAACTCATCCGAGCTCAATATGGTTGATCTTGAGATGTATATGCAAGCTCGTCTCTCGGCTATCTCACTCACTTACTATGCATTGTGTCTTGTAAATGGAAGTTACAATGTTAATCTACATTTCGCTGAGATTATGTTCATCGGAAACAATACTTATCAAAGCTTAGGAAGACGCTTCTTCGACATATACATTCAGGTACAGTAACTAAAAGAACATAGATATCTTTAAATGTTTTGAAAAATATGGTCACAATTTGAAGTTTTGGTAAAATAATGTAGGGAAAACTCGCGGTAAAGGATTTCAATATCGCGGAAGAAGCAAAAAGTATTGGAAATGTTGTTATTAAGACATTTCCTGTCGAGATAACAGATGGAACCTTGGAGATACGACTGTATTGGTCCGGGAAAGGAACTACGGTTATTCCCAAAGAAGATGTTTATGGTCCTCTTATATCAGCTATATCAGTGGATCCAAGTAAACAATTATAAAACCAAACACTATATTTTAGTTTTGCCATATTAATGTTGGTTTCATTTTTCTCATTTCTAACGAATTTTTTTACACTTTTATGCTAATAGATTTCAATCCACCACCAAGAAGTGGTATGAGTAAATCAGTCCATACAGCTGTAGTGATTGGGAACATTTTGATTTTTCTTCTCCTATTGCTTCTAATTAGTAAACTCTGTAAAAGAGGTTGCTCGAGATCAAAAACTCAAATGGAAAGAGGTACTCATAAAGACTACTAAATAAGCTAATTGATTGACTTGTATTGTATGTATGTCTTTCCCAATAATGGTTGGAGATTTTTTTTTCTTTCAGAGTTCAAGAGTTTAGAACCTATGATTGGTTCTTTCTCATTGAAGCAAATCAAAACCGCTACAAACAACTTTGATTTTGCTAATAGGATTGGAGAAGGCGGTTTCGGACTAGTGTACAAGGTAAGAACATACAGAAAGATCACAACTAAGAACATTGTTTGTTGACCAATTGACTGAAGTTTGTATTTTATAATGACTACAGGGAGAGTTGTCAAATGGAACAATAATCGCGGTAAAACAGCTTTCGAAAGGATCAAAACAAGGGAGCCGCGAGTTCTTGAATGAGATTGGCATGATTTCTGCTCTACACCATCCAAATCTAGTCAAACTATATGGATGTTGTGTTGAAGGAGACCAACTTTTGTTAGTCTATGAGTTCGTAGAAAACAATAGCCTTGCTCGACCATTATTCGGTTAGCTAGACACTAACTCCTTAAAAAAACACCATCAAATCTTGAATTCAGTTATGTTATACAACCAATTCTTTTCCTTTTCTTGATAAAAGGTCCTCAAGAAACTCAAGTGAGATTAGACTGGCCAACAAGACGAAAAATATGTATCAGTGTAGCGAGAGGACTAGCATATCTCCACGAGGAATCTAGGCTAAAGGTTGTGCATAGAGACATCAAAGCTACTAATGTGTTGTTAGACAAAGAATTAAATCCGAAAATATCAGACTTTGGTCTTGCTAAGCTTGATGAAGAGGATAATACTCACATTAGTACTCGAATAGCCGGAACATAGTAAGTCAAATAAAAAAAATTATGTAATTGTGTAAGATTTGATTATAACACATTTCGCAATGATTTTTGCAGCGGTTACATGGCTCCAGAGTATGCAATGAGAGGTCATTTAACCGATAAAGCAGATGTTTACAGCTTTGGAATTGTAGCTTTAGAGATTGTTCATGGAAGAAGCAATACAAGAGAACTATCCAAAAACAAAACTTTCTATCTTATTGACATGGTAATAAAATTAATCATAACAAATTACATTTCACACAACCATAAATAAAAAAAATTCAAATTTTCTTGTTCTTGTTCTTGATTTCTCTAGGTGGAGGTTTTAAGAGAGCAGAACCATCTCTTGGAACTGGTGGATATGAGACTAGGATCAAATTACAACAAAGAAGAAGCAATGACTATGATCCAAGTAGCGATACTATGTACAAGTCCTGATCCTCGAGATAGACCTTCAATGTCAGAAGTGGTTAAAATGTTGGAAGGTAAGAAGATAGTGGCAATGGTGGAGAAGCTTGAAGAAGCTTCAGTACATAAAGAGACAAAGAGACTTGAGAACATGAACACAATGAAGAAGTATTACGAAATGATAGGGACCGAGATAAGTACGAGCATGAGCATGACCATGAGTGATCCAAGCACTTCATCAGAGCATCAACATATAAAAACAGAATCAAGATCATGAAACCGAACAATCTGTCATTCGGATTTCGGAAACAATCTCGAGTTTCTTAAATACAAGTCAGAATGAGATGTGGTAAAGTGTTAAATAGACAAAAGCAGAGAGATTCCTAATGTACTACTTACACACAAGATTTACATTTTCGTTTCTCGCCTTTTCAAAATAGTCTTTGATCTTCATTAATTTTCTTCGACCAAGTTGGTAGGCTCACTAAGAACATACTTAGGTAGCTCATACTTAGCACCTGAAGAGCAAGAACAGGACTGGTCAAGAACAATTCACGAGATAAGCGAAAAAGACTAGAAATCTGACCTCTCTCGTCATAACATACTGTGAGATCAGTGTTTTGAACAATGACTCCTGCGCTGTCCACGATTGCTTGTGCAAGAGATATGTCCGCTTCAGCAGCAGCGTGAAGTGCGTCCCAAATCTCTGCGATTACCGAGTGTATATTACAAACATATTTGATACAACAAAACAATGTAGATCATATTACACTGATATAATATGATCAGTGTAATAATCTCAGTCTCATGAAATATTACAAGACACATGTGAAGAACAACAAAAGGGTCCTTAGCTCAGTGGTAGAGCAATTGACTGCAGATCAATAGGTCACCGGTTCGAACCCGGTAGGGCCCTCAAAACTCTCTTTTTCACCTTTCACAATCCCTAATATCCATTTTCTACAAATTCATGCATATCAATTCCTATATCATAATCTTGTTTATGTGTCCTCATCACTAAACAATCAAAGGGTCCTTAGCTCAGTGGTAGAGCAATTGACTGCAGATCAATAGGTCACCGGTTCGAATCCGGTAGGGCCCTTACAACTTTCATTTTTTCACTCCTTTCCAATATCTAACATGATTCTTTTTAACAAGTTCTTAACCAATGCCTATTCCATAATCATCTTTATGTGTCACTAATTACTAAACAACCAAAGGGTCCTTAGCTCAGTGGTAGAGCAATTGACTGCAGATAATTAGGTCACCGGTTCGAATCCGGTAGGGCCCTTAAGACTCTCTCTTTTTACCTCTTTTTCAATCACTAATACTCTTTTTCTACAAATCATTAATTTCTTTTTGTAATCAATGGTATAAAGCTACACAAAACCACCTTTCTAAGAAACCATAACAAGTCAAGCTCAAGAAATGAAGTATCAATTACCTTTCTTACCACCATAATGAGGAGCAGTGTCCCAAAACTCTTCTCTCAATTGCATAAGCTGAGCTTTCGTAATGTCTTGCGGATGCTTCCACGGTTTTGGCTTCCTAATTTTCTTCACTGACCCTATAACAACAAGCAACCAAAATCATCCATCTAATGCATAACACAATGTTCTTGAATCTAAGTACATCATCAAACCATAAGCATTGATCATACTAGTCTCCAATAAGGATCCAAAGAAAATCAATTCACAGAAACTTAGCCTATTCATCACTTAAATTCTCTCCATAAGAAGAAGCTAAACACAAATGAGGGATCAATTCCAGGAATTGCACTATAAACATCACATAAATCAATTGGAGGACAAACCCTAGCTCATGTCATTTCCATGGACATTTGTAACTGAAATTAAACTCCAATGAGATCAAATAATACATAAACCCTAATTTCAACAAACAAAATTCATACTTTCAAGGTTTCAAAATCTAGGGTTTCTCTTTCTCTAATCAATTATTCCTATAAATGGAGAAAATTCACATTTTATCTTCTCCAAACAAAACCAAAAGATGACTTTTTTAGCAAACCCAACAAAAAGTGAACAAGTAATAATCTCACCTTCTCCTCCTTGAGACTGTGACGATCCAGCACAACCCATTTTTCTTCTTCTTCTTCAAGTCAAAAAACAAAATTTCTACCAAAAAGATTCAGAAAAAACCCAGAATTTGTCGAAGTTTCATCGAAACCTATCAAAGTCCCAAACTTTCTTCGGATAAACCAAATTTAGCAAAAAAGGAGAAATTTTGAGAAGTAATTAGTTGTCGGTAGAAAGAAGAAGAAGATCAAAGACCGAGTTGAAGATGACGATGAATCGGTGTTGATGATTGTGACATTCCCATTATCCCTACCACGTGGCCACACAAGGGACCGTCTCTAGAAACTTCAGATTCATCATCTTCATTCATCTTCTCCGAGAAGACTCGCCGGAATCTGGAAGACCACCTCCGACCATGAGCTTCGATCTTCATTAATTGCATCTGAAAATTCCTAAATTTGTCCCATCTTGTTGTACCAAATCCTTCCTCTAATAACACCGGAACTGTTGAACGGAGCTCCAATCTCACCGCAAATTAAACCCGGAAAATTTCAAAATAGGGAAATAAATCCTAGGCAAAACACACCACTTCAGATTCATTTCTTATCCCACCCGAAATTTCCAATAACACAATTCCCAAAACTTAAATAGAAACGTTGTCCAAATTTCTTAAAGTCCCATAAAGGGTGACAGCGAGGACACAATGAAAAGGAACCCATGCAAGAGCTACCAGATGAATCTAACATCATACGAGAGGAAAGATAAAACGATAAATCCGGACTAAGCCGGAATCAAGATCCGAATAAGATCGGAAATTATTGATCCGATAAAACGGAAAATTAATTATTGATAAATAAAGATCTGGTTTTTTTTTTTTTTTGAAGCATAAACGAAAAAATGGAAAAAAGTGAGAAATACTTAGGTACACACCCCTAGGGTGTATCTATGGGTCCACCCCCATCCCCATCACCAATCATTTATCCACCTATTATCTAAAAAAATTAGAGTTAAAAAATAAATAAATATATATATATATATTAGGTTTGGGTTAACTAATCCCAAATTAGGGTATAGTTTTGGAGTTTAGGGTTTAGGGTTTGAGGTTTTTAATTTATTTTGGGTTAACTAATCCCAAATTAAGGTATAGTTTTGGAGTTTAGGGTTTAGGGTTTGGGGTTTATAATTTATTTTGGGTTAACTATTCCCAAATTAGGGTATAGTTTTGGAGTTTAGGGTTTATAATTTATTTTGGGTTAACTATTCCCAAATTAGGGTATAATTTTGGAGTTTAGGGTTTAGGGTTTGGGGTTTATAATTTATTTTGGGTTAACTATTCCCAAATTAGGGAATAGTTTTGGAGTTTAAGGTTTAGGGTTTATAATTTATTTTGGGTTAACTATTCCCAAATTAGGGTATAGTTTTGGAGTTTAGGGTTTAGGGTTTGGGGTTAATAATTTATTTTGGGTTACCTATTCCCAAATTAGGGTATAGTTTTGGAGTTTAGGGTTTAGGGTTTGGGGTTTATAATTTATTTTTGGTTAACTATTCCCAAATTAGGGTATAGTTTGGAGTTTAGGGTTTAAACTCCAAAACTATACCCTAATTTGAGACTAGAATTTTAGGGTTTAAACCCCAAACCCTAAACCCTAAACCCTAAACTCCAAAACTATACCCTAATTTGGGAATAGTTAACCCAAAATAAATTATAAACCCCAAACCCTAAACCCTAAACTCCAAAACTATACCCTAATTTGGGAATAGTTAACCCAAAATAAATTATAAACCTCAAACCCTAAACCCTAAACCCTAAACTCCAAAACTATACCCTAATTTGGGATTTGTTAACCCAAAATAAATTAAAAACCTCAAACCCTAAACCCTAAACTCCAAAATTATACCCTAATTTGGGATTAGTTAACCCAAACCTAATATATATATATTTATTTATTTTTTAACTCTAATTTTTTTAGATAATAGGTGGATAAATGATTGGTGATGGGGAAGGGGGTGGACCCATAGATACACCCTAGGGGTGTACCTAAGTATTTCTCGAAAAAAGTGGTGTTTTTGGCTTCGCTGTTTTCTTAATTAAAGGCATTAGCTTTCAAAGGTTCTAAATCCAATGTTGTATAAGCCAATCATATTTCGCCACGTCATGGTTAATTATTCTTTTCGATTGATAGAATCTATTCCTTGTGTTGTGCACTTTAATAATGATTATGGATTGAAATTTAGAGTTAATCAAGTGTATCAGGTTGAGAAAAAGTATTAGCAGCACTAATCATCAGCAACTTTAAAAGTCGCTACCAGATTGTTTTGGTGTAATAATAAGAAAAAGAATAATTTAATTAAGGGAATCCCTTAGACAATGATACAATACAAAGAAGATTCCTCATTAATTTTATGTTTTATTTTGCAAATTGATCAACATTATACTCTTAAGATCAATCAAACTGATGGCACCTCTAACAGTTAATAAAACCAAATTTTTAACCATCAAGTTGCAATTATATGAGTTTTTAAAACAAATAAAAATGTTGTGTTTTATCAAAAAAAAAACCATTGAAAGTATTAAAATAGATATGTTGATATTATAAGAATTTCATTGCCGCCATGTCTACCTCAAATTCGATGTTCATCTTCCGCAATGATCTATCTCTATGTTTTATCGTCGTTATTGTATTAATTTAAGAGGATATTTAGTTCTCTCTATTTTTAAGCTTAATTAATTAATTAAGGGTGGTCATGTGTTAGTTTGAAACTATGCCAAAATCTAAGCCAACACTTTAAAAGAGCGTATAGAATAGCTAAAAACCAATATTTGATGTTACAAATGAGCTTACTCTAAGACAACAAATGAACTAACAAACAAAGAATTTCGCAACAATCTTGGTCGAATTCAACCAACCGTAGAACCGCGAAGCCCTTCTCCTACGCCAAAGTATAAGAACCATCCGAGGTATAAGCGGATTAAAACCGTAAAGGAAAAAGGTTGTTCTTCACTTCTTTTGAAGTATGATCATTCCCACAAAGGCAATTCCACGAGTAACCACACCAATGAGAATCAATATCATTATACATAGACTCCATTCATTAATATCGTAGCCACTCTTCATAAGCGATCCACATCGAGTAATCATCCATACTCCATAGTACCTGAAAACCCAATAAGCAAAAACCATACGATATATCAAAACCGAGCTTTTTAAACCGAAAAAGGGGTTGGTTTTAATTCATACCTTTCAGCATTTCCAATCACAAATGCCTCTAAAGCCCATTTTGGATAACATAAATCAGCTATGATCTTCATTGCTTTACTATCCTTCGGTTGAGTTGCGACAAGTGTTAAAACAACCGGAAGAAGAACTGAAAACTACCCAAAAAAATGAAAAGTTCGTCGATTTTAGAGTAAGCAGAGAGGAAAAAATCTTCTTCCAACGCATAACCGAAGCGAAAAACTCACCAGCTGAGCAGAGCCCGGATGGAGGAAAATAGCCAACGCATACGCAATACCAGTCACACAATACACGAGGCAGACCAGAACAATATAGTTATCGAAAAACGTTGATCTCGGGTTGGTGAAGAAATAGAACATTGAGAGATAAACCAATGGCTTGATGAGAGTATTGAACCAATCTATTGTATCTTTTGCAAAGAAACACGCCGAGCTACTCATCCCCGATGCACTTTCTCTCCAATAATGTAACTTATCTAGTGAAAATGATCTTAAAGCCGCTATTTTGCACAAAAGAGCTAACACCAAAACCAAAAACCAATAAGAATACGAAAAAACTTGCTCGAAAATAAAAGAAAGTTTATTCAACTTACAAACGGCGATAATCGTGTAAGTGTAACCAGCAGCTCCAAAGCTCTCATCACTTGCTTTGATTAGTGATCCTAAACAAGCTCCAGCTAACAACAAGATCAAATAATCCGTAGCTTGTAATTGCGCTTCTCTCATTTTCTGCTTCGCTATCCTGAAAATCAAGAACATTAATCCGGTTTATTTCAAGAATCAAGAAAGTCGCGGAGAATGTAAGAAATTTACCTTCCAAGAAAATATTTGTATTGGAGCAACATTGTAGGAGTTCTTCTGTGTGATAAATCACTAGATTTTAAGAAGTTATGTCGTATTTTATCACGACGCAACTTGAAATTACTCTTCACGTCTCCCCAAAGCTCTCCGACAAATGTTTGTTCCGCATCACTATTCCTCGGATTATTCTCAGAGTCCGGATTCGTTTCATGTATAGTAGTACTGTCGTTGTTCCGCATATCGTATGGAATTGAGTAACCTTTGTAAAGCATCCACCTTTGAGGAAGCTCTTTGTAACCAACATCAGCATTCCCATCTGATATCACAATTCCTTCCAAAACATCAATGTAATAATCCGGAGGGTTAATACGTCCGGGAACAATTATTCCAAGACCCGAGAAGTACTCTTCGACTTTGTTGACTGATCCGTGGTACACCGTAAGTCCACCTTTCGCGAGAAGTATTAGATCATTGAACGTTCTGAACAACGTATAACTGCAACAAAAAAATTTAAAAAATTTTCTTGAAATGAGACTTATTTTCAAGAAAGTAGAAATTAATAACTTTGGACCATGATATTTATTAATTTATAGAGGTTATATTGTACCTTGGTTGGTGAACCACCATGCAAATATTGACGCCTTCGAGCGCTTCATGTCGTAGCGCTCTAAGCAGAAGCTGCGACGAGGCACTATCTAAACCGGAAGTAGGTTCGTCTAAAAACAAAATAGAAGGTTCCATTACCATTTCCAAACCGACGTTAACTCGTTTCCTCTGCCCTCCCGAGATTCCTCGCTTCTCCACGGTACCCACTAAAGAGTTTCTCACAGTTTGTAACCCCAAAGAGTCGATGATTCGTTCAACCACAAGAACTTTATCGGCTTTTGTTGAACCCGCGGGTAATCTGCATTTGGCATGGAACCAAAGATTTTCCTCGACTGTCAAATTACCGTGAACAATGTCGTCTTGTGGTACAAAACCGATGATTTTCCTATACGAATGGATCAATTCTTGCTTTCCGTTTATAAGGATCGAACCGGTTAATTTACATCCAACGGTTTTCCCGGCTAAAGCAGAAAGAAGACTTGTTTTTCCTGCTCCTGATGGACCCATAACCGCGGTTATACGACCTGGCTTCATAGTTCCCGTGACACATCTCAGCAAATGCTTACCGTTGGATTTCAACGTAAGAGTCAAATCTTTAAAGGAAAGCTCCATAGGACGTCTTGTTCGAGTTTCGGAGTTAGTAGCCATTTGAACTAATCCTGAAAATGTAAGATCTTTATTCTCTTGCTCCCTAGCTTTCTCCTTTTCGATCCGATCATACACTTATCTGAACACTTGGCTTTGTGTTTTCATAGTTTTCCCCACAGTATGTCCTTTTACTCTCTTTCCTTCATTACCGGCTTCAACGTCCTCAATCTCATAACTCGATTGGACCGTAGAGGTACTCGCGGGACTTGAGAATTTCGACATTTCTAAGTCTTCTTCGTCTACTTCAGAAGAGTCACCGCGACCTAACCTCTTGAAACTACCACCATCATTAGATAGTTTACCTGAAAATTTCTGAGTTACTTGATCTCGGAACCCACTTATTTGCTTTTTAGCAGCCACTTTCCATCGCTGACGAGCTTTCGCTTTCTTCACCGCTGCTTCTCTTGATTTCGCTAGCCTTCTTTCTCTCGTCGTTAGGATTTGATCCGAACAATTGTATATAATCAGTAGAATAGTACTCACTGCAGCCTACACAACACAAATTTTCAAAGCCTCTCTTAAAATGCTTAATCTTGGACATTCATTATCTACTAACAGTAACTGAATTAACTTACAATAACCATAACTCCAAATGCATGCATGTTTTGATTAGCAGTGTTGGGATTGCAAGAAGTTAACTTAAAGCAAGCTGCAAAACAAGAAGTGATTATTAATGAAGAGATTAGTAAGTAACAAACATTCATAATTATTCCCAAGACTTACGTTTTTCAGACGTAGACCCCATTCGACAATAATGCATGTATCAACATAAAAGTGTAATAGATTATTTAGCTGCATCATTAGTTTGATATAGCGTAGTAACAAAATTCGTAAGAATAGAACAAAGTTTTGAAGGGACGGAAAAATGAATACCCACTATCGCACGGTACTTTCTGAGTCGTGGTTGGACAGTATGATCCCGCGGAGCAGAAAACATCACCGCTGCTTTTGATATCGGCCCATACATTTGCACCTCCACAGGTATGGTTTGGTCTTCCTGGTGGTAATTGATAAGTATACCTATAGAAATCGACATTTTCAACATCTTATTTATACCGCAATAATGTCACATGTTCTAAACTTGGTACATGAAAAAGACTTACGGTTCGCATAAGGTTGATGTCTTATTAAGTGTAGCTACAGGGCAATGAGCACCAAGAGGACAAGCTTTTGAATAACAAAACACAAATTTTAGACCTTTTATATGCAAAAAGCTTTGGAAACCGATGAAAGTGTTTTCGATTTGCTTACGTATCATACAAGTGAGGCCACGGGGACAGAAAAACACTACAAGAAAACACCGTCAATTCCGACGGCAAGGTTTTGGCCTTCGGCATTCCGTCTGCCAAATCCGACGGCGTGCCGACAAAAACTGTTCCGTCTCTATTCCGTCGGCATTTTCCGACGGAATAGAGACGGAACAGTTTTTGTCGAAAACTGCCGACGATCCACCGACGGCTTAGAGACGGAAGTCAGACTTTCCGATGTCGGCGACGTCTGATTGATCGGAATTATTTCCGACGGCCAATATCTGTCGGAATGTAGGACGGAAATCAGACGGTTTTCCGACGGTTTACGATGTCGGCAAAGTTTGAGTGGTTTATATATCGTCTGCGGTGGCCGATGGGATGGGGTTGGGTCATATGTCGGACCTATTGACGATATTCTGACGGCACATTGAGGGAAATCTACTCTACATAAGTCTGCAGAATGGTTGATTAATTCCATCAAAACAAAATTTCGAGAAAAAAAAACTATAAAAATGAGTTCATATTTTCGGGCATGGATGGACGGGCCAATGACGAATGAGGGGTCGGACTTATTAAGGGACGAGTACGCTCAAGGATTATGGGAGTTCATGAATTTACCCAGTAATGTAGAAGCAGCAAAAAAAGGTCAGGATATCAAATGTCCTTGTTCTAATTGTTGTAATAGAATTAGTGTTGCTGTCCATAATGTTTGGAATCACTTATATAGATATGGTTTTAGACCAGGATATAAGGTTTGGTATTTACATGGAGAAAGGAATTATGAATATGGTAGTATTAGTAGCAATGAACCTTATTTTCCTGATAGCGTAGGGGAACCTACAGCGGAAGTAGATGTTGGGGTACGTACGGTTGCGATGGTTAATGATGCATATAGAGAGAATAATATTAATATGCAGTCGGGTGGGTATGAGGGTGATAGGGGTGAAGAGCCTAATTTAGAATCTCGAAGGTTTTTCGATTTGTTAGACGCATCAAAGCAACCACTATACAGCGGTTGTAGGGATGGCCATTCACCATTATCGTCTGCTACTAGGATGATGAACATAAAGACTGATTACAATTTGTCCGAAGAATGTGTGGATGCAGTCGCCGAGTTCGTGAAAGATATTTTGCCAGAAGATAATCTGGCCCCCGGATCATACTACGAGATACAAAAACTTGTTGCTGGTCTTGGTTTGCCCTACCAGGTTATAGATGTCTGCATCGACAACTGTATGATATACTGGAGAGAAGACGAGAACTGAAATAAATGTAAATTTTGCCGCAAACCACGGTTTCAGGATACAAGTGGCAGGGTGAAGATTCTATTCAAACGGATGTGGTATTTACCCTTAACGGAGAGGTTGAAGAGGCTGTACGAATCAAACTGCACATCAACGGCTATGAGATGGCATGCAAAGCATAGTCAAAATGGAGATATCACGCATTCTTCTGACGCGGAAGCGTGGAAACACTTTCAATCAGTGTATCCAGATTTTGCCAGTGAACGACGGAATGTATACATAGGCTTATCCACTGATGGTTTCAACCCGTTTGGCAAGCATGGAAGGAAATATTCATTGTGGCCGGTCATCGTGACACCTTACAATTTGCCTCCATCTATGTGCATGCGGCGAGAGTTCTTGTTTCTCTCAATTCTAGTTCCCGGGCCAGAGCATCCAAGACGGTCGCTCGATATATTCCTCCAACCATTGATCTGTGAGTTGCAGATGTTATGGGAGCATGGTGTTGTGACTTATGATGTTTCAGTGAAGCAGAATTTCACCATGCGTGCGGTTCTTATGTGGACCATAAGCGATTTTCCTGCATACGGTATGTTATCTGGATGGTCAACGCATGGACGATTGGCATGTCCTTATTGTCAAGACAATACTGCAGCTTTCCAATTGCAGCACGGCAGGAAGACTTCATGGTTTGATTGCCATAGGTGTTTTTTGCCGCCCAATCATCCATATCGTAAGTCTAAACGACATTTCAAGACGGATGTACGAGTGTTTCATGGTCCACCTCCTGAGATAGATGGTCGCAGCATATTGGAACAATTACGAGATTTTGGTGCAGAGCGAACTCCTGAATGTGGGGGTAATGGCCATTACCCAGTCGACGGTTGTGGGGAATATCACAATTGGCACAAGAAGAGTATTTTTTGGGATTTGCCGTACTGGAAAGACCATCTACTGCGGCATAATGTAGATGTCATGCATGTGGAAAAGAATTTCTTTGACAACATCATGAACACCGTATTAAACGTCCCAGGAAAGACTAAAGACAATTGGAAGTCTAGAATGGACTTGCCATCGATTTGTACGAGGCCATCTCTTCATGTTTTGAACGGTAGATTGCCGATGCCTGTGTACCGGTTAGACGCTAGGAAGAAAGAAGTATTCTTTGAATGGTTCAAAAATTTTGTAAAATTTCCAGACGGCTATGCATCTAACCTAGGTAATTGCGTGGATTCGACGGAAGGGAAGTTTATAGGAATGAAGAGTCATGATTGTCATGTCGTGATGCAGCGTCTTCTTCCATTTGTATTTGCATATCTTCTTCCAGAACCTATCCACCAAGCAATAGGAGGTATATTTGTTACTCCCATTAGTCTATGTCTATCATTATATTACTATATATGTACTAACTTGTTTAATTTTATTTTGTAGGAGTTGGTGCATTCTTCCGAGATTTATGTTCACGAACGCTTACCGTCCACGGGATACGTAACTTGAGGGCCAATATCCCAGTACTCCTTTGTAATCTTGAGAAGATATTTCCACCGTCTTTTTTTGACGTTATGGAACATCTTCCAATTCACCTCCCACGAGAAGCAGCCTTAGGAGGCCCTGTTCAATACCGATGGATGTATCCGTTCGAGCGTTACATGTTCCACCTCAAGAAAAAGGTAAAAAATTTTAGCAAGGTTGAGGGATCTATTGTCGCACAAAGCCTAAACGAGGAAGTCTCACACTTTGCCGAATCTTACTTTCCATCGGAAGTTAGTACTAAGGCGAGACGCCCTGCCCGACATGATGATGGAGGTGAGAAAGCAGTCTATGACGTGGTTGTTCCTGAGTTGTTCGCCCAAGTTGGTCGAGCAAGTGGAAAACGAAAGAAACGCACACTATCAGCACAGGAGGTCACACATCTGCATACGTACATCCTCAGAAACTGTGACGAAATGTTGGAGTACGAAAGGTATATAAGTTATTAAAGTAAATGTGTGGAATTATTAGGAGAGGTGGACTAATGACTGTTATGTTACAGGATATACATGTCTCTCGCACGTTATTACCATTATGGTAAGACAGATGCCGAACTTGCTGTATTGAAAGATGAAGAATTTCCGGAGTGGTTGAAATGTTATGTAAGTTAATATAAGTAATTACGCTTACTTTTCCATATTTGTTTGCACGTTCATATGTTACTTATTAAATCTTACGAATATCACCAAATAGGTTTCCGACCTTAGAGCAAGTGGTCAATCAGTCCCGACATGGTTAGTGGAGGTTGCTTATGGTTTACGCAGCACGGTGATTTCATATCCCAAGTTTTGCACTAGGGGATATTCGTTCAGGATCCATGAGGAATGACGTCAAAGATCAACTTCGGACTATGGTATTTCGGCGCAATCCGGTGATACCATGTACTATGGGATTTTAAAAGAAATCTTGGAAATCCGCTATCCAGGAATGATGAACTTGAGGTGCATAGTGTTTATGTGCGATTGGTATGATCCATCCAATGGTCGAGGGGTTCGAGTCGACCAGCTTGGTGTTATTTCGATAAATTCAAGCCGGAGATTGCAGTTTTATGATCCATTTATCCTTGTGTCTCAAGCTGACCAGGTATCAATATTTACACAAATATGTTTACCTATGTACTCATACTTAAGGTTTCTTGTACATGTATAATAACAATATCCACTAATTATTAATAGGTTTGTTACATTCCATATCCTCGAGTTGCCTACCGTACTGATCCGTGGGTCACAGTAACTCCAATAAACCCCAGAGGCAAAATCTATGGCGTTCCAGAACAAGATGCTCTACAACCATCGAGAAGTGTACAAATGTCACCTGTTGAGGAGATGAATAACATTGACCTTCTCGTTGATGTCACTTATGTCGGGGATGATCTAGTGCATTCGGACGAAGAGGAAACACGGGGAGAATTTGATGACGATTTAGACTCCATCCCTAGTGACGGTTCCACAGGAGATTCAGAATAAATATTAGTTGTCAATAAATGCTTGCTTATCCATATTGTTTTCCCACATTTGTGCATGTGTTCCTTATAACATTTTTCATTTCATTAACAAAACCGATTGTGGACGACAATCTGAGTATTGCAACTCCAATAAAACATTACATTTAATGAAACATATATAAAATTTAAACACATTCTTAAACAAGTACATTATGGAATTGCATATTTTTAACACGCAACAGTTATGGTACAAGTCCACAATAACCTCCCCAGAGGACTATCATATGTCTGTTTCCACTCCGAACTTACCATTTGTTAAAACCATTTCATGATGTTCTTTCCCTTTTTTTTCTTTCTTGGAGAATCTACAAATCCGTCGCACAATTCGCTTTTTATTGCATCAACGTCTACATTTAAGTTTGGCTTTTCTGGGCTTTGGGCGAATTGGAAGACATAGTAATGATCCGTTGTTGGAGATTCTAAAAAACCGTCGCACAAATCTCTTTTGATTGCATCAACATCTAAATTTAAGTTTGGCTTTTCAGGGCTTTGCGCGAATTCAAATTCATATGACTGATCCTTACTTACGTTTGAAGTACTTGCACCGTAAGTATCTGACTTTTCCACCAAGTCACATGGTGGTTCGCCTTCGGTATCCCGCTCTTGATGAAGACATTGTGGCTGCCTATCGTAAATGTTGTGGATGTTTGGCGCGAATTGGCTGTCAGGCACTACTGTTGCTGTGGAATCTTCTTCATCGATTGGTGAGCACGTATCAAATTCCCATGAGTAAGTGGGAATCTGCTGAGTGAATTCGTCGCATAGGGATTCAGATTCCCACGAGTATTTTGGAACAATGAAAAAATTAGCCACGCCTTTTGTGTTTGAGTCTTCATTAGGGGAGTTGGAAGACATTTTTTGTAATTTGAAGCTATACAACATAAAACACTCCATAGGGAGTATTTATAGAAGACGTTATATGTATAAACCATCGCTATTCCGTCCGTATACAGTGGCCGTTTCCGCCAGAATACCGACGGAATTAAGACAGCACGATGTCGGCAAAGTATGATTGGTCACTAGGTATGGATGGATTACCGACGGTATTCGGACGGAATCCGATGTCGGCTGAGTTTCAGTAGTTAATAAAGCGTATGCAGTGGCCGATGGGATTGGTGGGGTCATATGTCAGTGGGTATTGACGGATTTCCGGTGCATTAAAGCTGTCGTAAGTAATGCCAAATTTCCGATGTCCTTCAGACGGAATCATATGTCGGCAACGTATGATTGGTCAGTGGGTATGGACGGATTTCCGACGCACTAAATCTGTTGTAAGTAACGACTAATTTCCGACGGTCTTCAGACGGAATCAGATGTCGGCATAGTTTAAGTGGTTAAAGAACCAGTCACAGTGCCCGATGGGATTGGTGGGGTGATATGTCGGATATTTTCACGGAATTACGAAGGATTTCCGACGGAAATAAGTAAGTTTTATATAAGCACACCGGCTCTGCATTCATTCATAACATATTTGAACACATACTCATAACACAAAATATTCTATTGCATAATGGCTAATAATGATCTGTGGAATTATTATATGCAAAACTGAGCCCCTGGTCAAAACACTCGCAACACACCTCTTGTTCCATCAAGCCCTCCTTACGATAACTTAAATGTTATTGATGGTGCACCGACAATTTCACTCCATCCAACTTAACAATCGCAGAACGAAACGCCCGTAATACCGGGACCTGGCCAAGTCGTACGGCGAGGATTGTTTCGCAAGAGGGCTCATGATGCAAAGGTGCTGCAAGGTGAAAGTTCTCAGACACGCCCAACACAAGAATTTATTTCTGAGGTCATTAACGAGGCACCACAAGCCGACCATGATTTTAGTAGTCCGCGGTGGACTTGTACTATCGATTACATAATCCGGGAAGGTATATATATATATATATATATATATATATATTTAATTATCATTTTTAGTTTTACAAAAATTAATAGGTGACTGATACAAAATCTATCATTCATAAACGTAGGTTCTTATCATAATAGGACCACACCGTTCTGGACCCAGGTTGCAGAAATTCAATCCCCGCGTTCACAATTTGTCAAAATAAAAAAGGTTTAAAGCTTTTTAGATTAACATTAATGTAGAGACACAATTTATCTGAGAAGCTAGTATTTATATTCTATGTAATATACAGATTGTGGCTATGCTCTCTTCTTTCATCCCCAATGACCAGGGAGATCTGCTTGTAACCTTAAAAGATCATTCGGGAAAAATCGAGATAACCATGCACCATAACATCTTCAACAATGACGAGTACAGACTCATGACTGGTGTAGGTGCGGTATTCATCTTGAAGAATGTTACCGTTTGCCGTTTTGATAGGACCCCAAAGTACCAAAACATCACAGAGCGGAACATTGTTAAGGTAGTTAGACCATACGTTATAAATTTTTTTGGGAATGGTTTAACTATATATATTCTGTTACCAAACAGATAATCGGTGCTAATTCGATGATTGATGAATACCACCCAACGGAAATATGCACAATGGTGGAGGAAGATGAAGAAACTACTGGGTACGAATATGAAACAGTGCCAGACTCCGATGAAGAATAAATATATAATTCGTCGTCCATGATTAAGAATAATTTAAACCTTTAAAGATTTATGTTGCATTAATATTAAATAATTTCCTAGTATCTATTGTACGATTTTATAATGTTGTCATGTGTTTTATTTCCTATTAGTGATTGAGAAATAATTTTATCGACTAATATATTTCTCTTGGTTGCGATGGTCAAATAAACATTCACAGCATATAATTTACAAAACGCTTAAATTTATTTTTGAAAATCTTATAATCAACTTTAAAACCATAGCATATACATTTGAGACAAAAATTGTTAATTTTTTATTAAACTTTATAAGCAACTTTAAATTTGTTGATAAAATTAAAAAGCATTAACAAAGGAAACCGTCGGCATTCCGTCTTAATTGTAAGACGGAATGCCGACGGTTTGGGGTGTATATTATTTTAAATTTTATCCACAAATTTAAATAAATTAAAAACCCGTATACCGTCGGAATACCGTCTCATTTGAAAGACGGAATTCCGACGGTGTGTGGTTTTCTATTCTTTTTAAAGTGTCGATAAATTAAAGAAAATTAAAAACCCCAAACCGTCGGAAAACCGTCTTACAGGTCAGACGGAAATCCGACGGTGTTTTGGATTTTTTTATTGTAAAGTATATAATATGGTTTTGGTGTTGATTTTAAGGTTTTTAAAAATAATTATAAGAGTTTTTTAAATTAATTGATAATTTATGATTCAAAAATAACATGAATTCGAAGAATACTAGGTGCGTATAACCTTATACTATGTTTCAAAAAACTAAACAAATTTAACAGCATCGTCAAACCGGGAATTCCGTCTGAATTCACAAAGTGCATAAATTAAAAAACCACAGAATCCATGATTAAGAATAATTTCTATTAATTCCATTTTCTATAACTCCTAAAATCTCACACTCTTAAAATTTTGTATAGAAACAATTTATTTTGCTTGTAAATCAAAAAACTGTTAAGTTTTAAAAAATTTATAATCAACATTAAATTTCTCTATAAAATTAAAACTCATTAAAAAAGCAAACCGTCGGAGTTCCGTCTAAATTTTGAGACGGAAATCCGACGGTTTGGGGTTTTCTATTAATTTTAATGAGTTACCGTCGGTTTTCCGTCTTAAATTTAGACTGTAGACCGACACCCTAATTTGCCAGCCGCCAAAAAGACTTCATAATCTTCGTCAAAGCGGGAAAACCGTCGGATTTACCGTCGGATTTTTTTATTGCCGTCGGACTACCGTCTGATTGCCCTCGGACCCCTTGTTAAATCCACAGTCTTCGTCTTCCCCGATCTCAGATCTGTAAAAAAAAAAAAAAAAATTCTCAAACTCTCCTCTGTTCCACCGCCGATTCTCCGCCGTTTGGACGCCGTTCCACCGCCGATTCTTCTCATCCCTCGTCAATCATCTCCATCTTTCACTAAAGCAAAAACTATGTAAGTTTTCCTTCAAAATTGTTCTTCATGATTTTTAATTGTTGTTCTGGATCCGAAATTGTTCATGGTGATTAATAGATCCGTAATTGTTCATGGTGCTTTATAGATCCGAAATTGTAGAATGTCAAGAAATTGTTCATGAGAATTAATAGATCCAAAATTGTTCTTTAGGAATTGTAGAGTGTTTAAAAAATTTTCTAAAATTAATTTTAAGAAATTTTTTAATGAATTAGGAATTAACAAATTAAGTAAATAATCATTTTAGGGTTTATGAATTTATTAAATTAGGTTTCTAGTGATTTTGTTATTAAATTTTTGAAATTTGATAATTTTTGGAGTTTACTAATTTTAATAATTAGATTTTCATTTGTGTTATGTGAGTTTTAGGGATTTTTTATAATTTAATATATAATTAATATATAAATTGTAATTTTCTAAATGTCTTATATAAAATATTTGAAGGTAATCTTTTTAAATCCGTATAATTTAAAATTTTTATAACATTAATAAAAGACTTTAAACCTTCATAATTTTATCATTATATAAAAATAAGTAAATTTAAAACTTTAAATCCTCTAAATTTAAAATTTGATAAATTTTAAAATGTATCAAATTTTTCTATTAATTTAAAATTTTAAATCCTCTAAATTTATATATATCCTATATATATATACAAACTTTTTTGAAAATCTATTAAAATTCTTACAATTTTAAATAACATTAATAAAACAATTTAAACTTTTACAAATTTAAATTTATACATATCAATTTCCCAACAAAACCTAATTCCATAAACTTCGATTTCTGAATAAACAATATTTAAAAAAACCCCTATTTATTTCAATGACATAAAACCCATAAATTCCATAAAACCCTAATCTCCAATATCCTTAAATACCATAATCTGAAAATTCCAATTAACTACATTCCAAAATCTTCAACTCACAAAATCTTATACATTCCAAATTTCATAAATCCCAAAATATCTAAATCTTAAAAATATGGAAATCGTAGGGCAAATTATGGGGATTTTCATAACTCTAGAGGAGGTGCGAGTTCCAGTAGGGGAGGTCGGACTCCGAGTGAGACCGAGTTCCCCGAGGAGACCCCATTCCCGTCTCAGCCCATGCCTACAGCCCACTCAGCCCCCACCTCGTTGACCATCGAGCAGGTTGTGGCGCAACCTGGGCGTGATAGGTTGACGCGTCTGGATCCAGACTTGCCACCTAACACGACGTGGTAAGTCTTATTTTAATATGTTGTGGATTTAATAATTTTACATAAATATTTAATAAACAATTTAATAGGTTCCAATACTCACAAAACGATATTACGGGTTCCATCAACGAAATGATGAACTCCATGCTCAATAAACCTTACCCCACATACAACGATATGCCTCCAGAGGACCGGGACACTTGGTTCCGACAATTTGCGGTAAGAGTTTATTTTATTTGTTTCAATTGTATTTCCTATATGACGCTTAATTTAATTACTAATGCGGGAAAGTTTTTTTTTTGCAGCAAGATTTTACGTGGGACTCAGTCCTCACATCCAGGGTCCGAAAGGAATTCGACAAAAAGGCGGCGAGGAAGTTCTCGTTGAAGATGAACGAGTGGAAAGACAAGTGGTACAAAGAGGGGAAGATGGCCAAGGTTTTTAAATATAAACCCTCTGAGATGTGGACTGGACTTCTTCGACACTGGGAATTAGAGGCAACCAAGACGGACTCCGAGAAACACTCGACTAACCGCAACAGCAACCGGAAAGGGAAGGGAAAAGCGACCCACAACCTCGGCGCAATTAGCAAGGCTTCAGCTGCTCGGAAAATAGTAAGTAATTAAATATTTCATAAAATTTTTGAATTCTGTAACGTAATTGTATATGGTAACAGATGGAGGAGACCGGTGTCTATCCTTCCAACCTCGATATGATCAAGTTTTCGGACACCAACAAGAAGACCGGTGAAATTGAAGATCCGATTGCTCGTGAAATCGTGGAAGCTGTGCAGAGGAGGCAGGAGGAGTTCCTCCAATCGCAACCGATCGTGGAAGGAACTCCGGCGCCAACCGAAGTTCCATTCGAGATGACCAACCAGTTCACCTACGAGGTTAGTAACCGTCTCACATTTAATGGAATTTAGACATTACTTTTAATACAAGTTATGAAATTTTTTTAAAAAAATTTTGTAGGTGACTCCCAAGACCAGAGGCCGTGTTTACGGCCTCCCTGAGGAGAGTAGCTTGTCTGTTTCGTCGGTTCGATATGCTCGTGATAGGAGGTTGGAGGCGGAAAACCGAGAGCTGCACGACCAGCTTAGGGAAATGGCGGAACAAAGGAAGAAGGATAAGGAGGAGGCCGAGGAGGCGAGAGCGAGAGATAAGGCGGAGGCCGATGCACGAATGAAAGCAATGTAACAGCAAATGCAGAGATTCTTCGATACCGGGCCGCCTAGACCGGAATAGGATTTGGAGAGTTTTAAATTTGATTGTAAAACTTTAAAATACATTTTAATTTTATTAGTTTGTAATTTTAAATTTTAATATATTTTATTTTTATTAGTTTTTACTTTTCATTTTTATTAAAAATATTAAAATATTATATTATTAAATTAAATAATTTTAAATTTTTTAAAAACAATTATTTAAACCGTCGGAATTCCGTATGTTATGGCCAGAAAACGGAAACCGTCGGAATTCCGTCTGTTATGGCCGGAAAACGGAAACCGTCGGAATACCGTCTTTTATGGCCGGCAAACCGAAACCGTCGGAATTCCGTCTTTCATCGCCGGAATTCATCAACCGTCGGAATTCCGTCTTTCATCGCCGGAAAACCAACGACCGTCGGAATTCCGTCTTTCATCGCCGGAAACCCAAAACCCGTCGGAATTCCGTCTCCTTTGGGTCTCCGACATAAATCCGTCCGAATTACGTCGCAAAAAAGCGACGGATTCCCGACGGTTTCTGTTTTTCCGACGTGATAGGAACGACGGCCTGTTCCTGTCGGAAACCGTCGGAATACGTCTTTTTCCGACGGCTTACGGACGGTTTTGGCCGTCGGAATGTGTCATGTTTTCTTGTAGTGAAAACCTTCACAGCAAGGCATATAGTTTCGTGTTCTTTTAGGAAACTCTTTCGAGTTTTCCATGTCGACTTGTTCGTCTGGATCGACACTGCATCCCCATCCAGGTTCACAACCAGAGACCCATGAAGTCAAGTTGCAATTCAAATTATGTCTCAAGTTTCCCGGGGTACTCGGTTTTTTATTGAAGAAATCATTAAAGTAGAACTCCATTTCTGCTGCTGTGCAAATACTTCTACTAATACCACCTGCTCCTAAAACCAAAAAAACACAATTCTTGTACATAAATTTGCAAACTTTGAATTAAAAACACGAAAAAGATACGAAATTTATGCTAATGCTGATCAATATCAATAACCATAAACCAAGCGCTTGTGGCCTAGTGGTACTTGAGGGAGGTAATTCCCAATACGGTCCTGGGTTCGAGCCTTGGCCACCGGGGAATTTACATTTAGGCATCGCCGGCGACACAAATTAGTCTCTTGGGCCTAGAAAGCCTTTGGGGAAACTGTGTATAATTCAAAAAAAATATATATATATATATCAATAACCATAACAAATAAAGATTTGGAATTCATATACAATCCATCTCATGTCAACCACCAAGTAGTGAATCATTTGCTATTCCGATTTGCGTTAAAAGTAGCGTACCTTGAGTTTTTCGAATGCAAGAAGACAAGAACTCCAAGTTGTTAGAGAAATTAAAAGCTCTATTCCAATCAGCATCCCTGAAATTATGATTGAGCAATATATCTCAAAGACTTATGTATAAAACTAAAAGAACACATTTTCACCTAAAGCATCTTAAAATTTACAAGTTTTGAAGCAAATGAGACATTATTGATTGGACTAATGATACAATTCTCCAAGATTAGAAACTAAACAAGCAAAGAAATTGCAAGAACATGGCTTTAAGAGTAAGAAAACTAACGGGTCTTTGACGCAAAACTTTGCTCGTATACCGAGCTCGCGGTTAAGAGCAGCGGTATTATTAGAGAGCTTACGATAAACCACCTGCGTAACGAGCCGAAGAATAGCTGGATTGTCCAAGTCATTGGTGTCATCAAATTGACAATTACCAACATAACAAACCAAACACAGTACTAAGATCACTAAGCCAAGATTAGATCCATTCTTGAGCCAATTTCCCCTAATTACACTCATCTTCAGATTCAATAACCTTTAAAAGAAAACACAAAAGAGTAAATCAGAAGCAAATCAGCCATTAACACAAACTTAACTATAAAGTTGCTTACTTTATCAAAAAGATTAATTTTTTCTAAATCTTTTAAATTGAAAATTAGAGACATTGTGAATTGTTATTGATAGAGAGAAGAAACGTGAAGGGAAGTTGGAGAAATGATCTGATTATGTGCATAACGAACGTGACGAAACAATGTGAAGAAAAAAAACGTCTCACATCTTAAATTTCATATATTATTTTAATCAAACTGTTAACCTTTGATTTTGGGTTTTAAGTTTAAAAAGCAACAAATTAAGAACTCAAGAACAAATTTTGAAAAAACCCAGAAACCAAGCTTGATTTATCTTGTTTTGTCAACATCGAAGACGATCAAGAGTTCTGCCAAAAGCTTGCAAAGGAAGAAAACCTCGTAGTTTTACTGGGTAATAATATAATTAATCGATAGATTTACCTAGCTCTCTTTAGGTCTAGATGGCGATTCCAGTTTTAGGGTTTAGATTTTGAGTTTAAGACATAATATAAACCTCCATTCCTAAAAAAATGGATGTTTTGGAGGTTTCACACATAATAAAAAAACAATTAATATTTCATAATAATTGTATTGATTTCTATAATAAGTGACTTTCAAAAAAAAATTCAACGAATAGTATTTGAATTTTTTTTTTGATAAATGATAAAAATTCATAGCAAACATAAAAAAATATATCTTTGTGGAACAATTTTGTTTGTAAAAAATTTATATATACGGAACGGAGGGAGTACAATGCTTTTTTTGGACAATTTTAAACATAATAATATGTTGTGTGTTGGATTTGATAGGGATTGCATTTGGTCAGAAGAACTGGTTGAGGCACTCTGTCGACATGGAGACTCCGGCATTGGAGGATGCCTTTGAAAGATTGAAGAATTTCTGTGAACGCCATTCCGCTATAGGTCAAGCACCTTCACTCAAAAAAGCCAATGGCGTCAACTAAAGGGTCAATATGTACATCTTCATTCAATAAATGTGTGTTTTTATTGGGTTGAGATAAATCATGAACACTTTGGTATTACTAAGAAATAAAATGTACTTATATAATCATCAATCGTGTAATGTATGTATTTCAACTTTTAGGAATAAAATGAACAAATTTCAGTTTCGTTTTATTTTTCAAAAATGTTTGGACTCATTTGGTGTGAAGATGCCATGATAGTATATTGGTATTATTCTCTTAACTATTTCAAAATACATGGGTCGTGTCGTATAGCTAAAAAAAACATGTTGTTTCGGATTCGGACTGAATAATATATAGCCATGATCACTTCCTAACCCACCGGCATAGACCGGATCTTACAACCTGAGCAACTAAAAGTTTTTTTAGAAATCTTCAGGATCTAAAATTCAAAAAAAAAAACTTTAGTTGAATATTTCTGTTAATAATCAATTTTAACAACTCAAAACAAAAAAAAAAAGTAAAAAACCATCAAAGCACAAACCGTTACAAAAATCTGTTATACATTTCTTTTTAGAACAATTTTTCTTTTTCCAGTATACTAATTCCATTTTGTTTCCAAGTCAACAGTCAAACACCAATCTAGTCTAGAAGAAAAATATATATCCAAAATTAAATTTTCCATTCAGGTAAATAAACACCAATGGACCCATCACATCCAAGATCACTAGATTCGAACTTAAAGAATCTTCATAACACTAAAAATCAACTCCTCCCACTTTGCAATCCATTTTCTAAGTCAATAGTCAAACCCAGTATTTATTTTCCAAGCAAACGCGTTCCATATCCATTCCAAACCAAATAATATATATATATATATAGGTATAAATAAACTTATAGTTAATGAAAACCTCCAAAGTTAGTTACATATTCAATAAATTTTGAGCTAGCCATGGCTAAGTCTAACGAGGATCAAGCTAAGCCTTTCGCCGCGCTTTCTCTCACTACCTTAAGCGACCAACTCGACAAAGATCATTACCACCACCACAACCGGACCAAGCACGTTCACTCGCGGACCAAACTCATCTTATGTTGCGGTATTATCGCATCTATAGCTCTACTCCTCTCAGTCACCTTCATCGTCCTCTCCCTCACGGTTTGCCATCTCCGTAACCCAAAACTCACCGTCGAATCCATATCCTTCGTCCAACCGTTGGAATTTGTCAACGGTCAAGTCAACGCGACTGTCTCAGTGATGATCTCCTTACGTAATCCCAATGCGGTGTCCTTTAGAGTGAGAGACGCTACAGTTACCAATTACTACCAATTGGTGGTGATTGGGGAAAGTATTAGCGGAAATGAAACTATTCCAGGGAAAGTTCGAACGGTTAAGATGAATTTGACGGCTGAGATTGTAACAAAGAAGCTACTACAATCTGTACCGGGTTTAATGAAGGATTTAAACGGAAAAGGAGTGGATTTGAGAAGCAGTGTTGTAGTTAGTGGTAAACTGAAGATAATGAAGATTTTCAAGAAATCGGTTCATCTTCAAACCGATTGTTCCATGAAGATGATGAACAATGCATCGACGATTACATTTCAAGACATGAAATGCGACAAACAACATGTCCATATCTAAAAAGATCAATTTTTGTTCGCCTTTTTCTACGATTATTTCTCGATAGATGTCTGTAAATAACAAAGAAAAAATGCATTTTGTAGAATCAAAAGAATTCTCCATCAGCACTAACAACACAAAAAATCCTCCAACCTAAAGGAAACTTGAATTCTAAGAAGATTGATCCATAAATTTTTCATCAACATTTGGTTTGCACCGGAAATTGCAGATAATATGACAGACTCACTGGTATTATTTCTTTTGCTGGTCAGTGACACGTCCTCCGGCAATCTTAACAATGGGTTCGTCTTTGGGCTTTATAAGCTTTAACGCTGGATGAACCTTGAGGTCTCCCATTACTAGCTTTTGATTGACGTCCAATTCGCTGAGATCTACTTCTATATATGGTGGGATAATCTCTGCTGGGCATAGAAACTTTACCGTTCTTTTGATTGTATTCAGAGATGCTCCTGCAAAGAAATTAAGAAATGAATTATCTATACTGGAAACTGACAATAGAATAAAATGGATTCAATGATCTAGAAACCATAGAAGAAAATCGAAGCTATGACCTAGAAAATTGTGTAGAAACAAATAGAGATATCAAACTTGAAGATTCTAGAAAACGTAACAGTGAAAATGCACGTTTTCGATTCAAACAAGAAGACTAAGATACAAGGCCACTAAGCAAACCACTTGCAAATGCTGTGTCAAAGCTGGAGTTAATTGTAAACCAACATAGATCACTCCAAACCGGAAATCATCACGGATATCATAAGACACCAAACATAAGGTGATAGCCGGAGAAGTGAATAAAATGAAGATCAAATGTCATCACTGAAGCTTAGCTCAGTCTAATCCTAGACTATAAGCTCCACAATCAAGTCCATTATCTAATGTGTGACCTAGCTAACTACTTCAGAACTCAACAACTCATAGAATTACTACACTATTAGCATATAGGACTCAATTATCATTTGTTCCCTAAAGCCAGAAGTTGAAAAAAAAGCAGATCTTTGATCACTCTAGTGCACCTAAGACCTCTTTATCTATCTTTTCTCAGTCAACTTATTGCTTGTGCTAAGAATAGTGATTCCTGTGCAGACACCTCATGTGGATAGTACTCCGCCTTAGGATTCAATGACCCGTTTAGACCTGATTTCTCTAAAATAAAAGAAGAGTAAATATTCTTATTACCTTTCTTTAATCCGGGAGAAACATCATCTCCAATGAACACAAGAGGAATATCAACCTTCAACAAAGTACCCGGAGGCGCTCTTATGAATGTCACATTCAATGGAGCATCTGTTCCTGAATGCAAATGAACCTGAAACAACATTTCATACCTATAAGCCAAACACACCATTTCTAAAGACCTAATCAAAACAGAAAAGCACAAAATCACATCAATTTCAAAAATTGAGTAAAAGGGTCTTTACCGATCTGGGCAAAGCACGGACTTTCTCAATAACTTCATCAGAACCAATCTCAGCTCGAACCTCAACATCGAAGAGCCTAGAGAGGAAAAAAGAGTATCCCAAATGATTCACCAGCTTCCTGATCTGATTCGTCTGAACTGAGATAAGCCTCTTGTTTCCTCCGTGTTGTCCATCTTCCAATTCGAATATGATCGAAGGAACTCGACTGGCTTTACGCTCTTTCGCCGATATGTTCTTGCCGGAATCAGACCGTGGAACGGCCAGAATCGTCTCTGCGTGCTTTGGATCGGGTATCGGAAATCCAGGGAGGTAAGTTAATTGGGTTAATTCGGTCGGATCCAGAGATAAAGCGGCGGTGGCCGCCGGAGAGAATAACCGGAGGTTTTGTAGGGTTTTGGGTAGTGTTGTTGCACGACGGAGCAACATTGTGTTAACTTACCTGAGAGAGAAGAGAGTGTGTTACAGAAATGAGGGGTTTCGCTTACTAAACGGTGTCGTTTTGAGTTTTAATGGGCCTTGGAATATTGTTATTGGGCTTATTAATGGGCCTAAACATAACTCTAGGGAATAAAAAGGTCAACTAATTCAAACCTGATGGTATCCAACGGATATTCCATCAAAGAGGTTCTATGAATCCATCGATCTGTTTTAGAAATGACTATTTTACCCTCAGCAAGTACCAAATGGTTTTATAGCATTGAACCAAACCTGACCACTATATTTTGGTTTAAATTGTTATTTGTATGTATCTTTCGTTTTTCTTTCTAAATTCATGTCAATCTTCAAAATAGAAATGGAAACCAAAATCAAACTATTATTTAGTTTTGATTTACATATAAAACTGAACCGGTCGGTACACCTTAAAAGAACTATGGTATTATGGTAAGGGTAAAATTGTCTAGACAAAATATATAGCCTCCAACACGAGTCTATAAGCTCGTCTTCCTCCACTCGACCCCAAAAAAAACACATTTTCTTTCACGTTTCAGTGCCTAATTCTTTGCTATTATTTTCGTGGAAACCATTTTATTCCTGCTATTAATTACTCTATCATTAGTGATACAGCTTCTCGAACTCATAAGGAATGATGATGGAGATTCTACTTTTTCACTTCGTCTTCCATGTGCAAGGTAATTCTCTGGTTTTTTACAAGTGCCCTCAAATTGGGGAAGTATGGTTAAGTTTCGATTCCGGTTTATTGTGCTCGATCATCTTTAGGCCCATAATTATGGATTAAACCCATTATTTACTTTGTTGGGCTTTCGTCTTGTCATCTACATTATTTATTATGGATTCCCATTTTTTCACTTTTTTTTTTTTTTTTTACAACAGTATAAATTTTTTTTTTTTGGGTCGACTAGTTTTTTCACTTAAAATATCTCACCAAACATAATAATAATAATATTGATTTTATTGTCCTTTTTTGATGCTGACCGAAAGAACGTGACTCATATAGTACGAATGGCTGAATATTCTCCACGTGTCGTCCACTCAGGAATACGAATCTTGCTTCAGCCGCGTAGCACATGAACATTACCCAATTCCTTAGCTCCTCGCCACGTAACGTCCCTCATGACGGGAGCCGTTAACTCTGACGGCAATTCTAATATTTGATTTTCTAAAATGTCTCTTTCCTTTTCGGCTTTTTTCTTTTTGCCCAAGGGTTTGCTCCAGATTCTAGTTAAGTAAACGAACCTACACGTTCGGATCCGAACCAACCAACGGCTCAGATTAAAACCGTTATTTCAACGGACGAGATTGAGTTTCGATATTTTTCTCCTATTTTAAGCTTTTTTCGAGATTCTTCTTTCTCTCCCTCAGAGAAAATCGAAAACTGTGAAAGAAGCAAAAGCTAAAATACTGTATTTGTTTTCTTGTTCGATTTTCGAAATCGGAATCTGAGATCTGTGATCGGAAACTATGGCGGATGAACATAAGCACGACGAATCTGTGATCGCTTCGGAGCCGGCTGTTGAAGTTGTGGAGAGAGAATCGTTGATGGATAAGATATCGGAGAAGATCCATCACGGTGGTGATTCTTCGTCGTCTTCGTCTTCTGATGATGACGATGATAAGAAGAAGAAGAAGACGAAGAAGCCGGATTCTCCGACTTCTATGAAATCTAAGGGTTACCGCTTGTTCGGAAGGGAGAAGCCTGTTCATAAGGTTCTCGGTGGTGGAAAACGTAAGTTTTCGCTCCGATCTGGTTTCGTTTTCATCAGATTTTCATGCGATTTTTTCTTATATGGCTTGATCTGTTTATGGTTGGCTAATTGTTACATCTTGTTACATCATTTGGGCGAATCTGTAGGTTTTCTTGACGATTTGTGGGTTGAATCTGGATTAACGTTGATCTGAATCTCTTAGGTTTTGCAGATTTTTTTCCTTTTTTTGGGATTTTAGAGTTGTTCGATTTCTCAATAACTAGTTTGAATCAGGAGAAAATGGGTTTTATTGTGTTTGATCTAAAAAGCTTAATATGGTATCAAGTTTCATGTTTTCTGATGTGTTTGATTCAATGGATAGTAATATGTAATGTTTGGCTAAGTTTGGGTTTTTTATAATTGTAGCGGCTGATATATTCATGTGGAAGAACAAGAAGATGTCTGGTGGTGTTCTTGGTGCTGCTACTGTTGCATGGGTTCTCTTTGAGTTGATGGAATACCATCTTCTCACTTTGCTTTGCCATGTGATGATTGTTGTTCTTGCTGTGTTGTTTCTATGGTCTAATGCAACCATGTTCATTAACAAGTAAGTTAATCACCAATCTTAACGAGTGTAAATTTGTCTGGGATACATTTTTGCATTGTTGACAAATGATTTTCTCTGTTTGTCAGGTCTCCACCAAAGATTCCTGAAGTTCATATCCCTGAAGAGCCACTTCTTCAGCTTGCGTCTGGGCTCAGAATCGAGATCAACCGTGGCTTCGCTTCTCTTCGTGAAATCGCATCTGGACGGGAGCTCAAGAAATTCCTCTCTGTAAGTCCAAACATTCTGAGTAGTAACTGTTCTATGTTTAGCCTGATGTTTGATAACAATGTATAAGTATTGGATTGAACAGGCTATTGCCGGCTTGTGGGTCCTATCGATCTTGGGCGGTTGTTTCAGTTTCTTGACATTGGCATACATAGGTAACGCTTAATCCTCCATACCGTGTTTACGTGTTTCCTTATCGTATCTCATTGAGCCCTGATGACTAAATCTTTGTTTGTTCCAACAGCTCTTGTCCTGCTCTTCACGGTTCCTCTTGTTTACGACAAGTACGAAGACAAAATCGACCCATTAGGTGAGAAAGCAACGATCGAGATCAAGAAGCAGTACGCAGTGTTGGACGAGAAGGTGTTGAGCAAGATCCCATTGGGACCGTTAAAGAACAAGAAGAAAGATTAGGTTTTTACAAAGGAAAAAGGGGGTAATTCGTCGATAGCAAAAGGGTGTTGTGAAATGGTATCCAAGTTATGTGTTTAGAGATCTTTTTATATGTTATTTTGTTCCGGGCGGTTTTTAGGTGGCTCTTTTTCGGTTTTGTGAATGAACTTGGGATTTCCCTAGACTGTTACTGATGCTATGTTTTGTGGTTTATGTCATTGTTGGTGGGATAAAAGTAGTACTGGTTGGTTCTCTCTCTAAGCCTCTATATAACTAAGAATTTCAAGATATTTCAGTTTTACAATTTTTGTGTTAATGGCCTTGGACGGGAGGTATAATTGTTGTTTTTCTTCAATCTTCTTCTCTTTTGGTTGATAGAAAAACAATTAGTCTCCGGAAACTAGTAACTGATCAGAATATGTTGTAAAAGGGGTTCATGTTCTTACACAGAAAATGTGTGGGCTTGCTGCTATGAGTTTTTATTTGTGTTTAGTTAAATCTTACATATTCTAGTTTTAAGCATCAGTCAGGGTGGCCGAGTGGTCTAAGGTGCCAGACTCAAGTTCTGGTCCTCGTAAGAGGGCCTGGGTTCAAATCCCACTTCTGACAATTTATGTTTTTGGTTTGTTTCTTTTACTTTCATTTTAGAATTTAGACTATTTTCGTAGACCATTACAGAGTTTCGTTTGTCCTTACAATTACCTTTTTCTACTCTACCGATTTTTGTCTGAAACACTGGCAAGTCGAAGTTACCAACGAATAAAATAGTAATCTGTGTAAACACTATTTATTACAAAGAAAAAACGTATGATTTCACCATATCCAAATTTATAAACTCGAACGACCAAAAAAACCCAAAATCTCACAGAAATTATAGTAACTGAAACTCTTTTAATCACACTTACAAGTAATAGTTCATGCCCACCTTTATCAAACAAATGTGAGGAATATTCAACATCACGCCTGGGCTCCGACAATTCTTCCTCAAGAACGAGTAAGCCACGTTTATCACCAGCCGTTTCACAAACACCGAGTTCCGCTTCGCTTTCACGTGACCGTGCCCGACAATGTAAGCCACTTCTGCGTCCTTCGCGTTCACTAGATCAAAAAGCTCTTCCTTCACCTGCGGTTGCCTGAATTTCGTGTCCATTGGTCTGAACTGAAACATCCTCCTTATGCTCAGCCTCGGGAGCTCTTGCTCATACTCTGCTCTTAGTTTAAGCAACACTGGCGATTTGCTGTTTGTTACAGTTGTCTGTGATCTCGAGCTGCCTGCGATATTGGCCTCGGATATAGACCGAGATAGCCTTGTCCCAAACTTGTTTGAGGTTTTCACAACAGCGAGCCGACCATCAATGGAACGGTCATTGTTTGAACCCCCGTAGCCTTCGGATTCTAGCTGGATAAACTCAGCAATGCTCATCACGAGCTCATCTTCAAAGTCGTCTCCATCTTTGTTTACGTCTTTGTAGCCAGCTCGGATAATGCATCGGTACATCCTGTATGTTTTTGGTCCAATCCGGCCAATAAGGTACCGTTCTTTCTGCGGTACATACGGGATAGGTACAGTTTTACAGCAGACAAAGACGACAACTTGGTAGAACGCCGGTAAGTTTGTTAGAAAGTGAGTGAAGGTGGCAGGAACGCCACTGGCAAGCTCAGTATAGATTAGTCCCATCCCAGGGACTTTGATAATCCCGAGACTCGGGCCGAGATTTAGGATTGATTTCATAGGGACTTTATTGTGCTGGTCGCATAGGTACTTCTTTCTGCTACCATAGTGCCATACGTACATGATGAAGGTGAAGAAGAGGGAAAGGACGAGAGTGATCCAGCCTCCTTTAGGGATTTTGACTAAGGATGATGCAACAAAGACGAGTTCTATGGTCCCAAAGAAGAGAATGAAGAAGACAGAGAAGATGATATTACGGTTCCAAACAAAGTTGATGATGAGAGGCATCAACCAAGTTGTCACAAAGGCTAGAGTCATGCAGGCGAGCCCTGGAGAACAAAAGGATTAATTAGGATGATGATATAAGATGAAATTTTAGAGTTTGATGAAAGATTAAGCCCTTACCGAAAGCAAAAGCTATGTGTCGAGTGTCTTGGAAACCAATGGTGACAGCGAGGGTGAGGATCATGACAACCCAATTGATCTCAGGGATGTAAATTTGGCCAAGGACCCATCTTGGTTTGTGAACAATCTTTACGCGCGGGAAGCATCCCAATGCATAGCATTGTTTGACAATCGAGAACGTGGCAAATATGACTGCTTGGCTTGCAACCATTGCAGCAAGCATAGCCATCATGAGAATCGGCCAGAAAAATGGATCTGAAGAACAGGAGCAAAACACATATGACCATATGAAAAACTACACGAGCAAAGAGGAGTGTATGAATGAATTTTGCCATATCACTTGCAGAAAAGAATTAACCAGAAACTTTGGATCGAAAGATGCACCATTGATAAAACCCACCACTAAAACATCACAAAATGGTTCAACTTCATACATTTGAGAACTTTTGGAACTTGTAGTGGAATTGTCCAAAATTGGAGGGATTCAATAGAGGTCATAAGGAGTAGAGGAAGGAAACGTGAAATGGATATTGACCAAATGATTACCTGGAATAGAGGCATAAAAGCTTGTAGGTAGAGCAGAAAAGTTCTTTGATAAAAACGCAGCTTGACCCATGTATTGAAGCACCAGACACGGGTAAACAACACAACAGAACGCAAACTGCATACAGAACCATGAGATTGCAAGATGTTATTGTCTCTTAATCTTCATTAGCCAGCAATGTGGCTGTCAAATAACTACATCAATAAGCAGAATTTTAACCAGAATTTGATAGTACATCAATTGCTTACAAATCTTTACCAACAATAATTCTTCTAGTAAACGTACGGAAATATTACTAAGGTAATGCTGAAAAAAGTCTCACCAAGAGGTTTCTGCTGCATAATTTAAAGAAACCTGTGCTTACATACCCGTATAGATGTAGCTGTAAATTGGCCAAGTTCAGCAAAGATAGCTTCCGTTCCTGAAATTAGACAAATTCCCGATATGAAACATAATATAGCACAAAAACTCGTCGAGTCTATTTTCAGAACATAAATGAACATATATTACCTGTGATACATAAAAGAATGCCTCCAAGGGAGAGCCATCCATCTATCCCCGTGTCTCTAAAGAATACATAGATATAGTAGGGAGATAAAGCTTTGTATACACTCGGGTTCCAAGTCACAATATTGTATAGACCAACAGTTGCAATTGACAACAACCACAAAATCATGATAGGTGCAAATAAAAAGGCAACTTTATTTGTGCCACGGTGCTGCAGAACGAAAAGACCAACCAGTAAAGCGCATGCTATCATGACCACAGTACCTAGACAAGCAACACATTGGTAAAGAAATATAAATAACAATGACAGAATGCATAACTATGATTCGCACTTATACTGAATTTATGTAAAATACGGTATGGAAGATAATAGCAAAGGTTACTTACTGTGTTGTAGTCCTGTTTTAGCTGCAAGACCATCGATAGACGAAGAGACTACAAGATGATAATGTGAGATGCTAAACGATAGAAAAGACAAAAAATGGTAACACACTATCCGATCAGACAGAAGCGAAACAAAGGGATGCGTAATTACCTGAAATTGCTGGTGTAAGGACACCGATGGTAATTACCATGGAAGTTCCTACCAAGACTAAGACAAGCAAAGCTGTTTTTGATCTTTTATTTCGTTCTATAAGGCTTTTGAAAGCAGAGCTAGGCAAATTTCTACTTGCATCTCCAGGACCATAGTACGTAGAGATTTCCTCATCAGCCGCTTGCTGATTTGGAAGCAAAGAAAACCTTGCGTGCCTACAGAGCAAAGCATACAAAGCAAAGATCCCTCCTGCAACAGAAATCCAAAACATCTTTACATCGTAACCTCTGAACGAGAAAAAAAGGGATTCAATAAGCAACCGGTGCACATACCTTCACCATTGTCATCTGCACTTAATACAAAAACCATGTACTTGATGAGTGAAAGGAGTGTTATAGTCCAAAATATCAAAGAAAACGCGCCGAATATCGTATCTTCCGTTTGGTGATGCCTTAATCCTCCGTAGAATGTACATTTATACACATAAAGAGGAGATATACTCAAATCTCCAAACACTAATCCAAAACTCTGATATGCTAAAAGAAGGACTTGGTTACACCTGTTTCTCCTATCAGCCTGATTCAAGAGAAACCAACATACACACTCATTAGTCACAATTACACACACATACACCAAAATGCTCAGAGATATACATACAGGAAGTCAGATTTCGATTCCTTGATTAGAAAATTTCAGAATCAAGAGGCAAATTCAATGAATATCGAGGTTGAATCGGTATCAGTCATTTCAGATTTTCTCTCCGTTCGCATTACAGTGAACGATGAACAATAAGGAAGCTAGGGTTTACGATTGAGGACGATTCAGCTATACGAAGTTGTCGAAGGAAATGGATAACATACCATGGTGATTTTCAGTCGCCGGCGAGTAAGATGCGGAGGAGGATTTTCACCGATCAGAGAATACACATCGGAGACTGAATCGGAATCGAATCTAGAGAAAAGTTATCGATGATCATTTAGAGAAGGAGAAGAAGAAAACAAATTCGATTCGATCATTAATTAATTTTTTTTTGTTATCTTCTTCGTCTGGAAAATGTCATCAACGTTACATGAATTACATTTCGACCCTTTGATAATTAATTAATTAATTATCCAATCGTATTTCTTGGATTTTATTGATTCAAGGATTAAGATCAAAAGATGGATCAGCAGCAATTATATATCGTAAAAATCTCTCATGAAATTGAAACAAATCCTGCAAATGGCTTTTTTTAATCCAAGGTTTTTTGGCAGAAAACCAAATAATTCATTTGGTAACATAAAACACAAAGCTAAGTTCAAACAACAATCCAAAAGATGTCTCTCATCGTGAGGGGAAGAAACATCGTAACGTTTTACATATTGACTCTGCGTCGGTTTGTCACCAATTCTGGATCTCCTTTCTTCATCATCGCTACGAATTCTTCGTAGTTGATTTTCCCGTCCTATAGATACGAAACCAAATGATTATAAACTTGATGCATACCGATATATGAATGCAAAAATATTAATGTATACATACACGATCGGAGTCAACTTCAGCAATGATATCTTTAATGGATTTATCATCACCCATGTTGTATTTCTTCATGGCTTGCTCTAGTTCTTCCATTGTTATGTAGCTTATAACACAAATCAAGACCAAAGAGTTAGATTTTATAGCTTGTTAAAGAGAGTTAGCTAAAGAATTAATGTTTTACCCGCTGTTGTCTTTGTCAAAGTACTGGAATGCGGTGTACAAGTGATCCTCACGTTCGATTCTGTTCATATGCATTGTTGCTGATATAAACTCCAAGTAATCAATTGATCCATCTCCATCCATATCAGCCTAAATGAATAACAAATATATAAGCACAGATTGAGAAATCAAAGTAGCGGGGTTTAGAGACTTACGGCTTCCATTAACTGTTTTATCTCAGCCTCGGAGATCTTAGAACCGAGTTTTGGGAGACCGGTTCTCATTTCTTCCAAGGTGACTATTCCGTTGTTATCAGTGTCTAGAGATTTGAACATCTCTTTTAGACCAATGATTTCTTCTTCAGAAAGGTTCTCCGCGATAACCTGAAATGCAAAACGAAAAGCAAAGATCGGTTTTTAGAACAAGATAAATTAAAACGGCGATGGTAAGACGGTTTCGATTAGTGTTACCTTTAGGGCCATCTTTTTGAGTTTGTTCATTGCTCGGAATTGTTTCATCCTGGATAACACAGCATTGTCAAGCGGTTTGTCTGATGCTTCCCCGTCTTCTCTAATCCACGGATGATCTGCGTTAATACTAGATTAAAACACGGCGTTTTCAATTAATATTATTCATCAAAAAATGTTGTGAAGCCGGTCTTACTTAGCACTTCAGCAGCTGAAAGCCGGTCTTTAGCATCATATTTCAACATTTTCTTCACAAGATCTTTGGCAACAGGTGATACTGCTGGCCACGGGTCAGCTGAAAAATCAAGCTGTCCTTGAAGAATGGCATCAAAGATCCCCGCTTCATTTTCTACGCCAATCGAAAAACAAATGATTGGTAAAAAACGTTACAAATCGAAAACAATATTATCTTTCTAAATGAGATCAATGCAAATACCTCCCCAAAAAGGCGGCACACCACTGAGAAGGATGTACAGAATCACACCAGCACTCCAGATATCAGCTTCTGGTCCATAGTTTCGGCGTAGAACTTCTGGTGCAACATAGTATGCACTTCCAACAAGATCCTTAAACATATCTCCTGCAAATTTAAATCGATCAATACCATCAGCGAATAGATACACTACGGACGCAAAATAAAGCCTCTAGACTGTTCAAACCTGATTTGAAGAAGACCGAGAGACCAAAGTCTGTAGCTTTCAATGGGGCGTTCTCATCTTTACTAAGAAAGAGAAAGTTTTCGGGCTTCAAGTCACGGTGCATTACACCCATTGAATGGCAACTATGCACAACCATCACCATCTGCCTACACAAATCCGCAGCGGCTCTCTCAGAGTAATGACCTTTCGCTATGATCCTATCGAACAGTTCCCCTCCTTCACACAGCTCCATAACCAGATTCACCGAATGCCGGTCCTCGTATGCTCCCTTCAAGTCCACAATGTTTCTACAAAATCATATAACAACTTGGAACTCATGGAAACTTTCAAAAAGAAAAATCACACACAAAAAATAATCGCTGTTCTTGCAAAACCTTTAAGAGGACTCAAGCTACATGTAAACACCTAATCTTGGGTCAAAAGATGATCAAAGTAACTCAATAGATTAATATAGGACCACCAACTAGTAAACTTTCTTCAGAAATGTATAATTTTGTACTTTTTGGATAATTTTCATCTAGATATGATGCAAAACTGCTCATTAAATATAGAAAACAAAGACATTTCTGATAGAAACTTGAACATTGGTTATAAATTAACATTATCCAAACTATATTCTCATTGCAAATGGACCTTAAGGGGAAACAAAATGCATTTCAAATTCGATTTTTGGGAAAAATCTCAAAATAAGGATAATTTTTTTACCGGTGACCACTGAGATGATGCATAATCTGGACTTCACGGCGAACATCTTCAATGTCGTCACGGTGGACAAGGCGGCGCGTAGGGATTGACTTACAGGCGAAAATTTGCTTCGTCTCTTTGTGAGTAACGAGATAAGTCACTCCAAACTGGCCACGACCTAGCTCCCGACCGAACTCGTAGGTTGTACGGACGTTCTCCATCGGACGACCTAAGATCCGACCAATCTGTGGAGTAGATGAGGTGGTGGAGCCTGTGGATGATGATTTGACGATCCCTGAGTCAGAGGATTTGACGGTTGCGGTACCGGTGGATCCACGGCGTTCTCCGGCATGGTGGACAATGTTGCCGGAGGAAGAGGAGGAGGAGGACGGTGGTGGATCGGAGGATTTGGATTTGCTGTGTCTGTGTCCCATTGTTAGTCAAAAATGTCAATCGAGAGAGAAGAGGATCTCCGTGTCTTAAGGTCTTTTCATTGTCTGAAGATCGAACACGGGAAAATGGAAACCACGTGGCGTCTTTTCATTTGTGGATATAGCTGGAGCATTTACAGTATAAAACGACGAGACTTTTGCCCAATTGTAATAAGATAGATTATTGTTTCCAATCACACGGCTAATTCAAATGTATTGCAATTTGAAAATTAAATACGAAGATTATTAGCATTTAACAGCTGGGGAAACAAAATATACGGAGTGATAGGAGTTTGGAAACAGACATAAGTAAAGCTTGTGATCGGATAAAATAACCATAAAAAAAATCATATAGATGATGTATATTTTGTTTATGGTTCTAGTGATTTTGATGACATTTTCCAACTTCGTCGCCTTAAGCTCAAGACACCGAGTCTTTTGTACCTTGACTACTCTAATTATGTCGCGGATGATTATAATGTTTCTTTGGATTGCCTTCTTGAAGCTAGACTGGATCTTCGATTATATGAGTCAAATATCTTTTTTTTTTTTTTTTTTTGTCACAAAACACACTTCTCTATTAGTTATTCGAATACATTATCTGTATCAGTACACCAATAGGGGACAGAAGTGCTAATAATTGAAAAAATCGTATCTCGCGTGCGTGCATTCCTTGCTAGTAAATCCGCTCTCGAAATATTCTCCCGTTGTCGGTAGATGAGATTGAATTCAGGGAAAGACTCCCGAAGGTTTGCCAAATCACACAACTCCGGTTCAAAACCGGGCCACTCATGTGGCGCGTCTACCATCTTCACCAGATCTCTTGAATCTGTGACGAAGGTGGAGCAAAAGCGTTGATTTTGAAGTAAGGATTTCATGGCCCATAGTAGGCCATGGGCTTCTGTGTGGAGGGGGGAAAGACTTCGATTGTATCCTTGTAGGCCCAAAAGATCTGTCGTCCCATCCTGAAGTTGTAGCACCCAACCCACACCACTTGTTTTGTCTTCTCTCTTCCAAGATCCATCTACTAGGCACGTGAATGTTGCTGGGGGCGGTTCCTCTGTGTCCGGTGGCTGCATTTGTGACCTTTGTTCCGTGATGTTTGCCTCGGACCATTCTCGTGCCTCCTTAAGAGCTAGTGCTAGTGTTGTTGTTGCATCCCGGTTCACCGCGTTGAAAGCCTTGTCGATTCGTGCTTTCCATATATACCATATAATCCAAGGGAAAGCCTTGGATACTTCTTCTGTATTCCTGTGCCGTGGGATACGCCAGAAGAGGAAGTCTAAATTGGATCTTAAATTGTCCGATGGGAAAACAAGAGGGTCTATCGGTATACCAGATATGGCCCAAACCTCTTGTGCTGTCGGACACGTGAAACAAGCGTGGTTTATTGACTCACAAGGGTCAGAGCATCTAGGGCAGTTCGCAACTTCCCTGATGTGTCTAAACTTGAGACGCTCGTTCACTGCCACCGCTCCTGCTAGACATTGCCATATAAAATGACGTAATTTATTTGGGGCGGGAATTTTCCATACGTGGGCCTTAAGCGGGTTATCAGATGGTAGCTGTAGTAAGAATTGTGTCTCCGCATCCTTTTGAGTCCTGGCTAGGTCATATCCTGACCTAACTGAGTAAAGCCCGGATTTGGTGTAATGCCAGCAATAGTTATCTTCTGATACTCTTGGTGGAAGTCTCATGCTTAGAATTCTTGGCACATCCTGGGGGTGCACATTGGCCTGAATTGCCTGTATATTCCACTGTCGGCTCTGTTGGTGAATAAGATCCGATACTCGAAGATGTGGGCTGACTCTGTTGTCCCGACTGATTGCCGGTCGGGGTTTCGTGTCTGGTATCCAATTGTCTCTCCAGACCGATATACCGTATCCATTGCCTACGAGTTTGCGGGATCCTTGGGTCACCAGCTCCTTTGAAGACCATAAACTTCTCCACCCGTAGGATGGTCGATTAGGTTTTGGCGAGTGAAAAGGGTGCGTATACCGAAAGTACCGCCCTTTGAGAACTCTGGCTGCCAGAGAGTTTGGGAATTGGTGAAGTCTCCACAACTGTTTCGCCAAGAGGGCCTGATTAAAATCTTCGAAAGACTTAAATCCGATACCGCCCTGATTCTTGGGTAAACAAAGTTTCTTCCACGCAATCCAGTGCATTCCCCTTGACTGGGGCTTAGAACACCACCAAAATTGGGAGACTGCACTGGCCAACTTCCTGCAGAGTCCTTTTGGCAGGAGGAAGCTCGACATCACGTACGTTGGAATAGCTTGGGCAACTGATTTAATTAAAACTTCTTTGCCTCCTTTTGATAGGAACTTTGCGGACCATCCATTAACACGACTATTAAGCCGGTCGTGTACGTGGCTCAATTAACCCCTCCAGGGGTCTTCGACAGGGAGACCCTCTTTCTCCGTACCTATTCATCCTTTGTACGGAAGTCTTAATATCAAACCTAAAAGCTGCGGAATCGGCAGGAATGCTCTCAGGCATTAAAGTAGCATATGCTAGCCCTCCAGTGTCCCATCTTTTGTTTGCAGATGATAGTCTATTCTTCTGTAAAGCAAATGTTGAACAAAGCGACAAGGTTCTGCAGATTCTTACCGAGTATGGGAATGCTTCAGGACAACGCATGAATTTAGACAAGTCAGCTATTACCTTCGGTAAAGACATCCCCACGGGAGTCCGTCAGGCCATACAACAACGTTTAGGAATAACAAACGACGGAGGAACCGGAAAATACCTAGGTATTCCGGAACAGCTGCAGGGATCCAAGTCAAATATCTATGATGATGATGATCCATCGTCGAATGAAATCTGTGGCAATGTTACGTGTCTGATTAAGGGGATGAGTAAAGTTAAAAGCCTTCACTTGTCTCCGCATTCTCTTGAGGTTAGTTTTGCTACGTCTTCTTCGCATGAGAGTCAAACTAATGCTAAGCAAGGTCTCTAACTTGGTGATAATGGCTTATTGTTTCAGGTGTTTTACTTTTGTTGTCATTCCATACCGGTGTTCAAGAGTCTCCTTAATTTATCTATCGAAAGTGACGAGAAAAAAGGTTGGCAAGTGTGGAATGTAGGCTTAAGATCAAGTGACAAGAAGCTATGGTTATTAGCTAAGAGGAAGGAGAAGCTCAAGTTTATGCAAGCTTCAAGGAAGTTAATCACACAAGAATTGGCTAAGTGTGGGTGATACTCTTTCACATTGAGAGGGTTATCTATTTGGTTCACTAGAAGATGCAGATTTCGGTTTGGGCCTGTGGTTTAATGGGCCAAACGGTTTAGGCAAGATTAATAGCCTAAGTCTCTTTGTATTATCTCTGTAAGTTTTGCTCATCTCTTGTAACGATAAGAACAAGAAAAGAGTGAAGAGAGAGGAGAGAGTGGCTAGATCTGTATTGTTCTCCGGCGAGTTGCCGTAGTAGAAACTAGTGGATTCCGGTGACGTAGATCACCGGCGAGTTAGGGCCGGCACTAAGCCCGAAGCTCGAGTCTTGGTGTTCTTTACTTTATGCTCAATCGATCGATTAGGAACTCTCATAGGATTCGCGATTCCGAGTAGGATTTGTTTCTATAAATCCTAACAAATTGGTATCAGAGCCAGGTTAAAGGCTTTACGGAAGAAGGGAGAATCGCAAATCGAAAGAATCGGAGGTTTTGAAGGTTCGTCAACATTGCGACTTCATGAGATTGGAATTAGAAGATGTTGTAAGTCGAGCGATGGCGAGAACGGAGAAAGAAGATGATCGAGGTTGTTCAGGGTATAAGACACCAAAATCGGAGGAAGGAAGATTCACGGAGATTCAAGTTTATGAACAAGGTTGAATCTGTAAGTTACTAGCTCTCTCTCTCTCTCTCTCTCTCTCTCTCGGAATTTTAAATCACAAGGAGAATAGGATCGTTGATATTTTGGGCGAAGATAATCGGAACCGGAGGAAGAAAGTTTTTTGCGGTGATAAGTTTCATCGTTCGAAGATGACTTCAAGTTTCTGAAATTGTGAAGTCGTAAGTTAATTTCTCCATGGTTTTGTATTTGTGTGTTTGCGAGAAGACATGGAAATACTCGCAGGTTAAGTTTATTGCAAGGACCTGAAAGAATCGATCCATATTCAAGAAAGAAGCATCAGATCGAATAAGAATGGTACTACAAGCTAAGAATCGTTTTTGAGACAGAAGAAGACAGTTTAATGATGGGATAGGTGGAGGAGTTCTCACCAGCAAGGATTATGATTTTTGGTTCAAGAAGTGTGTGAGTTCAAGTATTGAATCTCAAGACAAGTGATTAGAATTTCATCACCATCATGAAGGCTCAATTCTTGGTAAAATCAAGTCTGCATCCGCTGTAAGTCACAAGGTTAATTGTGAGGTTCTGAAATTGTAAGTTCTGCAAAGAAAGAAGTCAAAAGATTTGTTACTGCACAAGTTTGTATGTTCACTATGCAAGGTTTTAGCAAAGATTCACTACGTGGAGTTAGTTTGTTTCTGGTTAAGGCAGTGTGGAAGTTTTTTGGTGCAAACTTGTGTTGAAGATGAGTAAAGAACAGCTATTGGAAGCTCATAAAAGTCTAAAGACTAGGGGACGCCTTGGTTGTTTGATTGGTATATGGGTTAGTGGTTGTTTGGATATCATCGGTTAAGGCTCGGTGTTGAAAGAAAATAAGTGCAGGACAATTCAAGGATAATCAAGAGGTCTACTTAATCTAAGTAGGTTAATGATACAGTGGATTTCAAGGTATTTACTAGAGTTTTGAGGAAGGGTCTGTCAACGGTTCGGTCTAAATGGTAGTTATCAAGTTCTTAAGGAATCTAAAGGATTCAAAGTTTGTGATGAAAGAAGTTTGAAGGCTGTTCATCAGTGGGTTAGTAGCAGCTAGGGAAATCCAAGGGAATGGATTAAAGCTGCATCATCTATCGTGTCGTTTGTTTGGTGGCAGAAGTGCTTTAAGTGAATGAAACGTATATGCAAGGTTTGTGTTCTGTTTAAACAGACAAGGATAAACAAGATGGACCCAAGATGGAATAAATGAAGGTACTGGTGGTATAAACCAGTAAGTATGAAACCAAGGAAACAAGAGTTGGTTTCTGGTTCTTTACGGCTCGGGTCAAAGAGTCAAAGAAGAAGAGGATTGGCTGGCTATAAAGTAAGATCAAGACATGAAGTTTCAAGTTTCAGAATCTGCTTGGTATGAGTGAAGACATGGATTAATGTGATGTTTCCAAAATGATATTCATATCGGCTTGTGAAACTGATAACAGAGAAAGGTGGAGCATTGTGGTAGATGCACATTGCATCATTTCTAATAGAGAAAAGTCAGAGAAACATGCAGAAGACATTTATTCTGGTGGAATAAATTCAGAATTGGAGTTTGAAGAATGTGTCTTTCTAAAGCTATGATGGGTTAACGGCTGATCATTTGGTCATACGACAAAGGTATTTAATTTGATACAAGAAATCAGATTGAGAGCTTCATGAGAAGCAAGTAGTTCTTGGGAATAAAATGATTGTTGGTGTAGCTACAAGGTGAAAGGAAATATGTCATAAGATCTGACATATGGATTTATCAAATGATAAGGAGGATACAGTCTAACATACATGAGTTTTGTGAGATTGAATCAAAGAGAAACAGTGAGTAAGAAAGTGTGATCTCAGAAAAATGGAACAGAACAACAAAAGATTGAGAGACAGTGACAGTTTTGAAGGATTAAAGGTTCTAGGTGGAGTTATTGGTGCACGTTTAAGATAAACGGTGGATTATGATTCCAGGTGGAGCTATACAGTTAAAGTGCGTCTCGGTTATCTCAAGTGTTGAGACATGGTCTGGGTGAACAAGTTTATCATCTCTTCGAGTGTGAGTTACGAGAAGAAATTGTCTACTGTTTGAGTATGATTCAAGTTCGTCATGGTGGAATGAAGACAGAGGTTCAAGAAGCAGTTAAGATGTCGGAAAGGTTCAGCAAAATCAGGTTGCAACAAGAGTGAAAAGGAAAGCTTTCAGGTTTGAAGATTGCTTGATAGTGTAGAAGACATCTGGATTTTTCAGTTGCAGGTTTTCTACGTTCAGTGAAACTGAAGTGTGAGCTCAAGATGAAGTTACATTGAAGGGATTTTCAGTGGATTCTCTTTGGAGAAGAGTGGTACAACGAGGTTCATCATAAGAGCTGGTATTAGCAACTGGGAAGCTATCAAAGAGAGGCTGATAATTGCAAAGGGTTTAAACTGCATTGAGAAAGAAGAACGAGTAAAGTTCTGGTTCACCTATTTTGCATCATAAGAAGATCAAGTTTATGAATCTTCTCAAGGTGTTCACTTACGGGAACAAGAACAAGAAGTCATTGGTAACAAGATGAAAATTCAGAAACATTAGACTACATGGAGAGTGAAGATCAAGTAAGGTATACTTGAATATTTGCAGCATCACAAGGAAGAGGATATGGAGATATCTTCTTGTGGAAAAGCCACTTACAAGAAACATTAAGTGAGGTATCATTAGTCTTCAAAGTATGCTAAAAGGAAGAGACTAATGAATGATGAGAAGATTGGTTTTAAGGTCTAAAAGGCTGGTGTGATGCGGGTACCAAGTTTTTTTTTGGTAAAGGCTACAAGTCTAAGTATTGCAGAGTGGTCTCTACAGCAAGGAAATGACTTCAGAGGTTCTAAAGTGAAGTGCTATGGGTTGTGAAGAAAAGTCTCAGACACGTCACGGGTTTGTGGGCGTGAGACAAGTTTAGAGATGCACGCAGTGATTAAAATCAATTAGTGAGATGGATACAGAAGAGTTTGAACAAGGTTGAGCAGAAATAATTGCTTCGAAAGTCTTCCTAACTCAGTGAAGCTAGGCGGCGTGTCCTGTTAGTAAAAACAGCGGTGCAAGGTGATGCTCATAGTTCAAATAAATCAGTGAAGAATCGAAGACTGTTTCAGTTTATAAAGCATAATGGAGTCAAAGATTTCTGCATATGATTCAAAGCTCAGTGCACATGAGATGGATCAAAAGGTTAACAAAGGATTTGATTTGCAGAGGTTAAGAGTATTCAGTTAGTGAAGAAAACAAGAGGATCAAAGTGAGTTTCGTTTTAATACAAGTCGGTGTTGAAGCTGGTTTTACAACTCAAGAAGTGATACTAGATGTTTGATGGTTCAAGAGTGACAGTGTGATTCATATCACATCACGAATTCATTGATATTTGGTTCACTGGTGGTTTGATCAAGTGGTAAAGATAGGAATTGTCAAGATTATAACCTGAGTTTATATGGTTATATGGACAGATTCAAGAAAGTCTTCATGCTGAATCAAGATATATATTTTGATGATGATGTTTTGTGGAAACAAGTCTGAAGAAAGGAGTGAAGACGTTTTGAGTTTCGGAAATTGGAACGGTGAAGTTCAAGTTAAGCGGTGAAGCTTAAGAAAAGTTGAGCAGTGGAGCTCAGGCCCCGGAGGGGTTTCTAAGAAGTGAAACGAGCAAAGGTCCGGTAAAAGATGCAAGTATCCGGTATAGGATGCAAGGAGCCAACAAGGTAACAATGGTGTGATCTTAGCCTAAGGTGGAGATTTGTGGAATGTAGGCTTAAGATCAAGTGACAAGAAGCTATGGTTATTAGCTAAGAGGAAGGAGAAGCTCAAGTTTATGCAAGCTTCAAGGAAGTTAATCACACAAGAATTGGCTAAGTGTGGGTGATACTCTTTCACATTGAGAGGGTTATCTATTTGGTTCACTAGAAGATGCAGACTTCGGTTTGGGCCTGTGGTTTAATGGGCCAAACGGTTTAGGCAAGATTAATAGCCTAAGTCTCTTTGTTTTATCTCTGTAAGTTTTGCTCATCTCTTGTAACGATAAGAACAAGAAAAGAGTGAAGAGAGAGGAGAGAGTGGCTAGATCTGTATTGTTCTCCGGCGAGTTGCCGTAGTAGAAACTAGTGGATTCCGGTGACGTAGATCACCGGCGAGTTAGGGCCGGCACTAAGCCCGAAGCTCGAGTCTTGGTGTTCTTTACTTTATGCTCAATCGATCGATTAGGAACTCTCATAGGATTCGCGATTCCGAGTCATTCCGAGTAGGATTTGTTTCTATAAATCCTAACAGCAAGTAATGCCACGCTTGCTCGAGAACTCCCCAAATCTACAAACTTTAGCCATCAAGGTATGAAATTTTGATCTTTGGACATAATTCTTTTTTCTTTGTTGTCATTATACATGTCATATCAAGTGGTGTGATTTCAGGGTCTTGAGCACATAGTTACAGATTGGTGTGGAGACGCGTGCACTTGCATTCGTAAGCAGAAGAGGAAGATATCATGCTGTTTGTCGAGGTGTCGAGTGAAGTTGCTAGAGATTTCAGGGTACGGAGGAAGTTGCGGAGAGCTGAAACAAATGAGGTATTTCTTGGGGAAGTTGGAATGTCTTGAAGCTGTAAGAGTTGGTGTTGAAGAGGACAACAACAACTTGCGAGCCAATCTAATGGCTCTCCTCCGGGTTTCATCAAAATACAAGATCGAGTTCATGATTTCTCTCCCTCTCTTTTTAGTTTTTTGGCTGAGATTTATAATTAAGTTATGGGGCAATTTAAAGTGTGTAATATTTTTTTTTCAAAAGCATATACAATATGCATGCTTCTAATTAGAGTTTATATATCATCCCCGGAAGACTCGATTACTTTGTTTTTTAAGTGTTCTATCTTAACGGGATTTATTTGGTTTTAGTATTTTAATGAATTTGAAAATTCACACTGAATCCTATGTTATTCAGTTAATCATTTTAAAATCTTCCTCAAAATAAAGTTTTATTCAATTTATGATTCTCAAATACAAATCAAAATCACATTTTATTCAATCATACGTATTTACTTATAAATTTGATTTCAAAATTAATTTAGTGAATTTTGTAGGATTCTTATGTTAAAAATACAAAAACTCAAATCCATTGAAAAAAATTGTTATTCTCAAATCCTAATCAAGATACACTTGTTAGATTTGAAAATCACAAGGATTTGTAAATCCTATATAGATTTTCAAATACATTAAAATACCAAAACCAATAAATCCCCCTAAGCTTTACACTATAGGTATTTTATTTTCAAAATTTGTGTGTCTTTAAGCACAACTTTGTAACTATTTCAAATCGATAAAGGTTGGATTCCTCCTATAATATATTTTCTTTGAAAGAAACTTGTATGGTTTTGTTCCCTTAACGGTAAGAAATCATATAAATATTTCAGGATTATGAACTTTTCTCTCGTCTAAATGCTAGTAAGAAAGCATATCAAGTTATGAATTATCATGGGGAAATACTCGTGTAAAATATAATAGAATGGATCATATAAAAACCAAGAAAAAACATGCTGTCTAATTATGCAAAGTCAGAATGGATTTAAAGTACCAAAAATGTAAACCACTTCTCATCAGTCGGTAGGAGAAGATAAGTAACAAAGACGAAGTCCTAAAACACGGCTTCAAAATGTACAGACCCAAAAATCCAAGTAGAAAAACCAATATGATTTTCATTAAAATAGTAAAATCAAAGAATCATATGAAAATAGATATGAAGGATGAAACTGAATATGTGAAGTTGGGTTTCTGCATTGCTTTCTCTCTTTTTAGTTTTTTTACTTTTGTGTCATCTATTTTTTTTTATCGTCTAAATTTATTATAAATTACCTTTTTACTTTTTCATGTTACAAAGACGATTCTACTGTGAACATTTGTGTCATAGTCCTTGGTACGTGGAAGTTCAACAAAAAGAGCCTTGACGATTCTTGAAAGTTCAGGGTGAAAGGCTTGACTCGAGGTGGTGCTCTTGTCCAACTGAATATCGCATTCTGGTGTTTATTAGTGATGGTGTACAACTGAGTTACACACTAATCAATAATGGACACATAAACAATGGAAACATTTTAACTTAGACAAACCTTTATTGTTCATTGATAATGCTTAGTAGTCTAGAATTATATATAAAAACTTTTAGATTTATGAATTGTTTTTGTCCTCAACGAGGAGCTACACTAGTAATAGAAGCATCGTCGACTGAGCAGAGAGCAGACGCATCTATTGATGGACCTGCTCTATCTACTTGTTCATGCCTGCCTCGAAAGAAAAATCCAGGTGGTCGAGGTACAGCGAGAGCGGTTGAGCTAGTAGTGAGCATCTGAAGGATTGGTGACATAGTTGGACGATCTTCAGCTTCTTCTTGAACACATAGTAAAGCAATATGTATGCATCTGGTAATTTCTGTTGTTTGGTAGTTATCTTGAAAGGACGGATCCACGAGCTCTAATGGTGACCCATTGCTCCATAGTCTCCAAGTCTGTTGACCATTTAGAACTTTAAGTCCATAGAAAAATAAGCCATAAAAAATGGAAGTTTTAATGCTCTCTACTCACATATGTAACCAAGTTACCAACACTATCATCCATATGAAAGAGACTACTGTTCTTTTTGCCGCTAATAGTCTCAAGAACTAAGACTCCAAAACTATAGACATCTGATTTCATGGAGAATTGGCCATACATCGCATACTCGGGAGACATATAACCACTGCCACAATATTTAAATATTGAGTAAATAGATGCATATTAAAGTCTATAGAGGCAAGAAATGGAATGAGGGAAACTTACTAGGTCCCTACTATTCTTCTTGTATTCGCTTCTGTTTGGTCCATTCCAAAAATTCTCGCCATTCCAAAATCTGCAACTTTTGGGTTCATATCAGCGTCCAAGAGGATGTTACCCGCTTTGAGATCACGATGGATGATTGTGAGTCGTGAATCTTGATGGAGATAGAGGATCCCTCTAGCAATTCCTTCAATGATCTTGTACCGTCTTGTCCAGTTCAGAGTGCTTTGCATTGTAGCATCTGCAAATGCATATTTAAAATGTTAAAAACAAAGAATGACATGAAATTTTGGAAATATATATCTTTGGAAAAATCTTGAATTTGACTGACCATACAGGAAGTAATCAAGGCTTTTATTGGGCACAAACTCATAGACAAGTATCTTCTCTTCTCCTTCCAAACAAAACCCAAGCAACCTCACCAAATTTTTACGCTGAAGCTTTGCCACAACAATAACTTCGTTCTCAAACTCTCTTTCACCTTGTCCTGGTGTCTTCGATAGCCTCTTCACCGCAACCTGTACTCCACTAGGAAACGTACCCTACAAGTATTTTTTATTTTTCTTTATTTAAAGAATCATAAGAATGGGAATTGGCTGAATAATGAATCATTAAAATGAAGAATTTCATAAATGCAATTCTATAGAAGTTCAATAAAGGAATATAGTTAAGGTGTAGAGTTTGCTTTGGTCCGCAAAAATCTGTACAATAGGGAATGAGGAAGATTTTTGTGTCTTGCTATTGCGACTATAGAAAGATTCTTTGTAATTGCAAAATAGTTGGAATTAATTCCATAACAGGGGAAAACAGGGTATTGTGTGGGAGGTGAAATTAATCTCGGCTTCCAGTTTCAAGCTTTACATCATTTGTTTTAATTCAAAACAGAGAGAGTGGTGAGGTCTTTGAAGGGTTTACATAACTTAGTGTTGGGGAAAATCAATAAGCACCTATGGCGCAGCGGAAGAAAGTTCCCCACACTTATGTGAACTAGTGAGAAAAATAAAGTTTCACACTTATGGCGCACCTATGGCAGCAGCAAATCAAAGCAGTAAAGTAAATGAGACAGAATTATTTTACGTAGAAAACCTCCCCAATGCGAGTAAAAACCACGGGACCGTAGTCCACTCAAAATTCCACTATATCAAATTTGAGTTACAACCACGTCCTCCTAGAGACTAAGGCTCCAAGGAGCAATCTCCAACAACAAGAAACTCCACAAGAGAACAATACAAGAGCCTAGAAAACAAGCAGTTCCAATCGACCCTAAATTAACTAAGATTCCGGTCTCCAAATCAGATCTCCACCATAAAAATATTAGATAAACAAGTCAGGAATACCTCTGCAAAATTTCAGCTCAATCCAAGAAGAATTCACCGTCGGATCTTCAAAACACTCAAGACAACACAGTATGAAATCTGCACTCGCGACAGACACGAACAACCACGCTAAAACTCAGATCTACGACGAACCAACCGTTGAAATAAAATCTCCACTGTTGAATATCAAGACCACTGAGTCACGAAGCTATCACCAAAATTTCAGCCAAATCTGAGCACGTTTAAGCCTCCAAACGTTCTCTTGAACAAACCTTGACGAAACTGTTTTTCTTCTTCTTGCCTCCGAAAATTGTCTCTCTTTTCTTAGTTTCTCTCTACGCCAAAATTAGGTTAAGAGCAATATATATACTCCCTCATAATCATAAGCCCAATAATAATCTATTGGATTATAATAGGCCCAAGTTTGGCTTATCATAAACCAAACCTAAATTGGTTTCCCCACTAGGAGGAAAACCAACAAACTCTCCCTCCGACTAGGTGGAGGAAACAGCCATTCCGGCCATCTCTCGACAAACTCCAAACTTCCCCCTCGGCAATGACTTCGTCATCATATCAGCTCTATTATCATCCGTATGAACTTTTGAAAGTTCCACTTCCTTAGAAGCAATCACATCTCGTATCCAATGATACCTCCTATCAATGTGCTTAGAACGCGAATGAAATGTAGAGTTCTTTCCGAGATGAATTGTGCTTTGATAAATCACAAAGCAACTCATACTTATCCTGCTTGAATCCAATATCATCAAGAAAATTCTTCATCCACAACAACTCCTTACAAGCTTCCGTTGCGGCTATGAACTCAGCTTCAGTGGTAGAAAGTGCAACACACTTTTGTAACCTTGACTGCCATGCTACAGCTCCCCCTGCAAATGTTACCAAGTAACCCGAAGTAGACTTCCTTGAATCAATATCCCCAGACATATCAGCATCTGTATAACTAACAAGCAAAGGCTTATCTTGTCCAAATGTAATCTTTAAACTAGAAGTTCCTTGGAGATATCTCAAAATCCACTTCACAGCATTCCAATGTTCTCTTCCTAGATTAGAAAGAAAACGACTAACTGTACCAACATCAAAAGCTATATCAGGTCTTGTACAAACCATAGCATACATCAAGCTAACTACTGCAGAAGCATATGGAACCCTTGCCATATCTTCCTTCTCCAAATCTGTCTTCGGACTCTGTTGACTGCTTAATCTAAAGTGTGTAGCAAGAGAAGTGCTTACAACTTTAGACTTGCCCATGTGAAACCTCTGAAGTACCTTCTCAATATACTTCTCCTCAGACAAGTGAATCAACTTCTCACCTCTATCTCTAACAATTCTCATACCAAGAATCTGCTTCGCTGGACCCAAATCTTTCATGGCAAAGGACTTGCTACGTTGCTTCTTCAACTCTTCAATTCTGCTCAAGTTCTTGCCCACAATCAACATATCGTCAACATACAGCAACAAGATGATAAAATCATCATCACCAAAGTACTTCACAAACACACAATGATCAGAAGTAGTCTCTTTGTAACCATACTCCCCCATAACAGACTTAAACTTCTTGTACCACTGTCTTGGTGCCTGCTTTAATCCATAAAGGCTTTTCTTCAAGTGGCAAACTAAATCCTCTTTACCCTTTTTCTCAAAGCTTTCCGGTTGTACCATGTAAATCTCTTCCTCCAAATCACCAAGAAGGAAATCCGTCTTTACATCCATTTGCTCTACCTCTAGATCAAGACTCGCTGCCAATCCAAGTACAACCCGAATGGATGACATCTTCACAACTGGAGAAAAGATTTCATCATAATCAATTCCTTTCTTCTGGATGAATCCTTTCACAACCAACCTAGCCTTGTATCGAGGTTCCAAACTGGACTCTTCATGCTTAATCCTATACACTCACTTATTAAGCAATGCCTTTTTACCTTTAGACAACTTCACCAGCTCAAAAGTATCATTCTCATCAAATGACTCCATCTCATCTCCCATGGCACCTAGCCATTTATCCTTGTGTTCACACTCCAAAGCTTCACCAAAGCTTTCAGGCTCTCCCCCATCAGTAAGTAACACATACTCACTAGGATCATACCTTGTCAACGGTATTAAACCTCTCTCAGATCTTCTAACAACAGGCGGGTTCTCAGTATTTGGTGTCTCACCATGATCGTCACCATGATCACTAATACCATCATCATGTGCAGGAGCATCTGCACCAGGTGTATCAACTTGAACCTCAGCCTCGACCGAACCGTGGACCGATGTAGAAGGACTAACCTCTGAATCAATCAGACTCTCATAACTCTGAGCTGGTTTTCCGGACTTGTCAATGTCCTTAATCGTCTGATCTTCCATGAACACCACATCTCTGCTCCTAATGAGCTTCTTCGCAATGGGATCATAAAATCTGTATCAAATGGTCCTGAATACTCTCCACCATTATCACTGCGGATACATTTCAACTTCTTTCCCGTTTGTCTCTCAACCAATGCCATAAAATGCCATAAAACCTGATCTTTCGTCTTCATAGTATAAACCCACAACTTCCTAGAATGGTCATCAATGAATGTGACAAAATATGATGCACCACCAAGAGATCTTGTCTTCATTGGACCACACACATCTGAATGAACCAGATCAAGTATCTCGGATTTCCTAGAAGGACCGGAGGACTTGAAAGAGACCCTGTGTTGTTTCCCTGCAAAACAATGCGCACACTTCTGTAAGTGTAAACCGGAGATACCTGAAATAGCCTCCTTCTTCGACAACACAAACAATCCTTTCTCACTCATGTGACCGAGTCTCTTATGCCATAACTCCATGGCATCACCATTCTCCACAGCATTAACAATGTCTTTAGAGACCTTAGCCTGCATCCAATAGAAAGATGAATGCTTATCACCTCGAGCCACAACCATGGAACCTCGCGTAAGTTTCCATTTACCTCCTCCAAACACACTATAAAAACCTTCATCATCAAGCTTCCCTGTAAAAATCAAATTCAACTGAATATCTGGGACATGCTTAACTCCCTTAAGCAAAAGTCTAGTACCAATACTAGTCTCCAATTAAATATCACCAATGCTAGCAACCTGAGCAACTGCATCACTACCCATCTTCACAGAACCATAACTACCCGGAGTATAAGTAGTGAATAAATCCCGCTGTGATGTAGCATGAGTAGTAGCTCCACTATCAACAACCCAACTGGTGTCTTGGCTAGCAACATTAATGGCATCACTCTCAAGAAGAATATGAAACTGATCCTCGGTGACACTCACCCGATCCTCGCCATCTTCTTGACGATTTCCAAGTTTGCTGTCCTTTTTCAACTTCCAGCAATCCTTCTTCAAGTGCCATTTCTTATGACAATAATGGCACTCCAACTTAGCAAATTTGTTAGATTTGCTCCTGCTCTTGTTCTTGTTATTCCTGGGCTCTCTATATGAACTCCTCCCCCTCGACTCAGAAACCATTACATCTGAACGCGAGAAACTAGGACTAGATTTCCTCCTTACTTCCTCATTCAAGATACTGTTCTTCACTAAGTCCATCGAAATAACACCATTTGATACGGAGTTACAAAGAGACATCGTAAACACCTCCCAAGAATCTGGTAATGTACCAAGAAGCCACAAACCGTGAATCTCATCCTCAAACTTAATTCCCATGTCAGAAAGTTTATTGAGCACTCACTGAAACGCATTCAAGTGATCTGCCATCGGAGTTCCCTCCTGGTACCTAAGCTCAATCAACTTTTTGATCATGTACATCTTATTATTCCCGGTCTTCCGAGCAAATAACTGCTCCAGCTTCAACCACAAAGAACGAGCATCAGTCTCATTTTCAACATGATTCCTCACGTTATCATCAACCCCCGTTATCATCAACCCATTGCTTATAAAACCACACACTTGGCGATGTAGCAATTTCCACTGCTCTTCAGTCTTCTCCTCAGGTTTCGCTTCCTCAAAGACTGGAACATGCAGGTCCTTCACATAAAGGAGATCTTCCTTCTTGCCTTTCCAGACATGATAATTGGAACCATCCAAACTGATCATCCTGCCCATATTTTCCATCGCTCACAAAAGCAACAACCAATAACCCAAAGTTATCAAACCACAAAGCTCTAATACCACTCTGTTGGAGAAAATCAATAAGCACCTATGGCGCAGCGGAATAAAGTTCCCCACACTTATGTGAACTAGTGAGAAAAATATAGAATATGGCAGTAGCAAATCAAAGCAGTAAAGTAAATGAGACACATAATTATTTTACGTAGAAAACCTCCCCAATGCGTGGAGTAAAAACTACGGGACCGTTGTCCACTCAAAATTCCACTATATCAAATTTGAGTTACAACCACGTCCTCCCAGAGACTAAGGCTCCAAGGAGCAGTATCCAACAACAAGAAACTCCACAAGAGAACAATACAAGAGCCTAGAAAATAAGCAGTTCCAAACGACCCTAAATTCACTAAGATTACGGTCTCTAAATCAGATCTCCACCATACAAATCTTAGATAAACAAGTCAGGAATACCTCTACAAAATTTCAGCTCAATCCAAGAAGAATTCACCGTCGGATCTTCAAAACACTCAAGACAACACAATATGAAATCTGCACTCGCGACAGCCACGAATAGCCACGCTAAAACTCATATCTACAACGAACCAACCGTTGAAATAAAATCTCCACCATTGAATATCAAGACCACTGAGTCATGAAGCTACCACCAAAATTTCAGCCAAATCGGAGCACGTTTAAGCCTCCAAACGTTCTCTTGAACAAACCTTGACGAAACTGTTTTTCTTCTTCTTGCCTCCGAAAATTGTCTCTCTTTTCTTAGTTTCTCTCTACCAAATTAGGTTAGGAGTAATATATATACTCCCTCATAATTATAAGCCCAATAATAATCTCTTGGATTATAATAGGCCCAAGTTTGACTCATCCTAAAACAAACCTAAATTGGTTTCCCCACTAAGAGGAAAACCAACACTTAGAATGTTCCCAAGATTAAGAACTCTAAACTACCAGTTTGATTAAACCTAAATTGGTTTGGAGTTGCAAGCCATTGACTTAATATTGAAACTTAGAGGAAACTACAAGAGAGAAAGTTTTAAGTCTTTTCAAAGAGAAACAAAAAAATGAGATGTCTCATTCATAAACCGTGAAGCTATATCATCATCAAATGCCTACTTGATGTAGTAAGACATCCATTTAAAACCCTCACCATATCCCATTTTACGGACAATGCTACACATGTAGACCTCTAGAGGACGAACACTCGAGTCTCCGAGGTTAACACTGCCTTTACCGGTTGTGAAATTGGTAAGACCCAAGTGATACTTCATCTCGTCTTCCGAAGCTGCATAAGGAAGATCAATCTTGTTCCCAAGAATAAGAAATGGAACATTTCCTAATGCTTCGTCTGATAGAAGAGCGTCAAGCTCTCTTTTCGACTCCACAAATCTCTCCTTGTCGTTAGCATCCACTAGATACACAACAGCATCAAACTTCACACACACACAGACAAAAGGATTTTTCTATCAGCATAGATAGATAGATTCACTCACACACTTAGACAAATGTGCATAAGCAATCAACTTGGTTTACACTAAAGAGATATTTTCTATCAACCAAGAGACTTCTCCATGTTCACTATATACACAATTCTCTGCATTCAAGATTCTCCATGATGCAGAATAAGCAAGATTAGCACTTTAAACATAAACACAAGACGTGTATCTAGTTAGAATTATGTTCTGTTAAATCCACACACACAGAAAGAAAGTAAAGAGTTTGTATCAGCAAAAACAGATAGACTAACTCACACACTTGCACAAATGTGCATAAGCAATATCCTTGGTTAAACTTAGGCAACAGTTTCTATCAACAAAGAGACTTTTCCAATTCACTAAACTATACATTTCTCTGCATTCAAGATTCTCCAATATTGCAGCATAAGCAAAGATATCACTTTTCCAATTCACTAAACTGCATTAAAGATTCTCCATTTTGCAGGAGGATAAGCAAGATGATCACTTTTAAGTCAAGCGATTTAGCTTAAACACAAGTCATGTAACTAATTAGGATCATGTTCTGTAGCAAAGAGAGATTTTTTAACCTTAGCATAGTAGTCTTTCCAAACCCTACGAGCAATCTGATGTCCTCCCAAATCAAAAGCCTTGAACTTGATTTACCCAATGCTCAATTCCTCAGACGTTGGATGCTGTGTTGGCTGATGCTGAACTAATCTCTGCAAAACAAAATCATACAACACAAACAAATCGAGATTAAGCATCTTAGATTCACCTTTAAATTCCCAAATTCTAGATCGATTGCAAGATTCCCAATTACAAAGCAAAGAGAGTCAAAAGGTAATATAGAATCTCAGAAGAAGAAAAATGACCTCGTCTTTGAGCATGTGAAGCAAAGTAGTTTTTCCGGCATTGTCGAGACCTAGAAACAAGATCTTAGCTTCTTTCTGCCATAAACCTAACGTGGCTAAGATTCCATAGAACCAATCGAACAAAAACATGACGTCTTCTTCTTCTTCTTCTTCTTCTTCCTCAGATCTGATGAGAAATCACAATAAGAAACTCAAAAACGATCTTTTTCTTTTAAACAACTATCGAAGATCGAAGCTCGAAACGAAGAATGAAGAATTTCAGAGAAATTACAACAACAAAAAATCAAACTGGTAGTTTATACTTGTAGATATAATTAGCTATAGTGGTGCCCTATGCAATGTTAATACCTTGTAAACTTCGCCGAATCCACCTTGACCAAGCATGTTACTTGGGGAAAACTTATTGGTTGCTGCCTCAATAGCCTTAAAATCAAACTGAAGTGAGCCTGCAGTGGTAATATCATCCTGGCCTGTAGAAACAAATTCAAAAGGTGAATTAAGATAAGAAGAAATCAAGACTAGTCGTTTAACCTAAAAGGAAAGAGTTTTCCACCTTCAGCTAGTGGTTCTGTCTCATAAACCGTCCTTTTCCTCTTAGCCCGAAAACTAAAAACAGCTACGAGAAGAAGAAAAACTGCAGTGATTGGAACAACAACAACGATGATTATGACAGAGGATTTTCCACCTTTTCCTGTATTCACAGAAATCAGATCACCACGTTGTTTTACAAAATCTTGAATGTCTCAAGAAAAGCTGTGGTGAAACAAGAAATCAATGAAATGAAAATTTTCAGACCATGTCGTGGTGAAGAAATTGAAATAGGCGGTGGTGGAGCTGAGTCTAGGAGCAGTTGAGGTGTGATAACGGCTGATTCGTTGTAGAACGGGTAAAGCTCGTATCTTGAACTACAGCTGGTCACAATAACTCTTCCCCCGATCTTGTTGGTAGGTAATTCATTGATGAACTGTTGCAGACAACGCAAACAGCTTTCACTCTGTAGATCAGGAGTGCACTGAACCATTACGTACAAACTCTGGAACGCAGTAAAATAGGCTCTTCTCGCAGCAAATCTTCTGGAATTGCCCGATGCGTCAACGGCGACTTGGTTCATCGTGGACAAGACCAAATATCTGAACCGCTCTTGTTGGTTAGACGAAATATTATTGGTGTTAGTCAAGATAACTCCATTTGTTCCATTTTGTAATGAAGAGTCCGACAAAAAGCTTCGGTCACCATATCGAATCCTGCACTGATCATACCATATGTGTCCCTTTTTCTCATCTGGACATCGATACAGCGCGTCCTTGGCAGCAAAGACGATGTAGTTACGACAGATTTCCCGCGACATTTCTCCTCTGCATAAGAAAATCCCGTAAACCACGTCAAGGCTCTGACCCGTGGCTGTGCTATAGAATCCGCTAGAGAAAACACGATCATCGGAAGAAAGAAAATTTAAAAGACTTATGAGATTGAAAGAATATGTGCTGTTTTTTGAGTAAGTTGTCTCGTTAGAACAAGCATGGTATATGTAATTTGGATTTTGTTGCTGTGTATAAGATATGAAGCTTGCAATGAAGGCAAGAAGGAATAGAGAACCAAAAGAAGCATAACCAGACATGTTTCCAATTCTCCTCATTTCCTCAGTTTTTGTATTTTGTTAATGTCTTGATAAATTGGATAAATGTCTGAGATACTCCTATCTGGTATTACTCCTGTCAGCGGTACTCCTAAGTTGTTTGCGGTACTCCAATTAAGTCATAAAATAGGAAAAACCCTTTTTACCCTTAATGATCTGTTTTATGAGTAAAAATATATATATAATAACATATCAAATGGGGAAAACTCTGGCCAATCAAAAATCAGGGCGTTTTTATTTGATTTTAAATGGGAAAACTAGTACTATTGATATATCTTTTACGACTAGTTGTACTGACAAGGTAAATAATTCGTATTGTATTTGGACAATATATTTTCAAGGTAGAATGAACAAAACAGTCATACATGTTGAACATAGAGAGAAATACGAGGGGAAGGAGATAATATTTGATGGGATTCTATCCAGTTCACATGGTAATCCGAAATCTCCAGCCATTCTCACCAGCTCTGACCAGATTCCCGTCGAGTTGGACAAAAAGTTGAATTCTAGTTCAAATCGTAGTTTCCAGTTAGAGATTGAAGCTCTTCTCAAGTTCACACGAAGCACATATTTAGTTCACACGACGAAGCGATTGAAACTCGACGATTAGTGAAATCGAGAATTTATCTATAATATTGAACTTGTTGAATTTGAGTAACCAATGTCATTGTTGTTTATGAACTTCTTGAATTTGAGTTTTTGTTATGTTTTGGAACTCTCTGCCTCAGTAGTATTACGACTAATTGGTATCACTGTTGTTTTCATGGATGTCTCATCATTGGGTAGGAAAACATACTAATTTCAATTTGTTATGACATTTCCTAAGAAAACAAATAATAGTAAATGAAATAAACATGTGTATAGGAGTATAACTATGAAATCGTAAATAAATAGAATCATGATTCACATTTCTCGACTAACACCATATACTTATATCTTACTTTGAATATGAATAACCACCTTATCATACGAAATATATATACGACATCTATTTATACATATTATTACATGAAAATGTTGGGGCAATACAAGAGTCTCCATATATATGTGTACAACTAAATAACTAAAAAAAAAATCTTGGTATAACTAATATAAATTGAAAATATCAAAAATAGATTTTTGGTACAACTAGCAACTATGAACAATTGGGTAGTACAACTATATGTATATGGAAGGTTTAATTTTGGTGATGTACACGTTTTGCACATTTTCCACAAGGTTTAATATTTGATTATTTTTTTTCGCTGGAAAACAAAAAATTTTTAGGATATAATCCCTTATTCTATTTTTCTCGTTTCTTCAATATTTATTTTCCAATTTTCTTTCTCTTCTTCTTCTCTATTGTTTCATTATTGTTTTGTCTGAACAAAAAGAAAGATGTGAAACTGTAGGTAAGCTAGCAGTTTTGGTTCGGATTTTGGGTTTTTGTATTCGTGGATTTCCATATTTAGGATTTAGGGATTTTGACCAAACACTAAATGGAGACAATTACTTGCTTTCTGGTTCGAACTACTAAGCACAAGCAACTACTTTCTTATGTCTCCTTTTGAACTTCCTAGTTTGTACTATATTTGTTTGGTATCCGTCGGAATCTTTGAATACATGAGGGAGGCAATGACAAGCCTACGAACCTTGAAAGCAAACAGATCTCACGCTCGACATTGATGAGCTCAAAGTTCAGAATTTTACTCATATTGCCACACCACACAGTTCAATCCATAAAAGCATATCATGAGAACTTTATGTAATATTTAGAATCAAACAAATACGGAAAACATCAATTCAACGCCGAAGCATTTCTTCCTCGCCTTATGCATCACATATTTATCACTCTGAAATCACTGATCAAACCTTCGGAGAAAATTTACCAGAAAAAAGCTCATCAAACATATGTGAATTTAATTACAGAATCGTCAAAGCAACTTAAATCCCTAAAAAGTTGGGGATTTGATTGAGGAAACCGAAAACGAATCTCCAAAATCCAATTCGATTCTCTAGCAATTAAGATACCCAATTTCATAAGAAACACTCAGCGATTCTTTGTCTGATAAACATGTAAAAAGTGAAACCGCCATCTACCGCTGTAGATTTCAACGATCCACCGGTGTCGATTTTGCATTTACATTCGTCGCTTGCATCGTAGATTTTTTAAAATTGCCACTGAACCTCTATTTTGCCAAGACCATTGTCTTCAATCGATCTTTCAAAGTAGTCATGATATCATCATCGAACGGATTGGAAAATGGGATCTTTTGGTGTATATGGATATCTCTTTCCAATACACTATTTCATACGATTCTTCCGGGGTTTGGTTACTGTTAATGGTGTCGGTTCGTATATATAACCGCTTTTTCGCTTTCTCTTCATAGTCGAGCCCCTTTCCGATGAAGACTTTGGCTATGGTGTTTTGGTCGGTGAATGTGTTCCTCTATTGTTGAATCTGTCCACGTTGATCCTAGGATTTCATGTTTGGAATCAACGATTTTCATGGAGTACGACATGGAATACAAACACTTGTAAAGTTTGCTTATGTTAAAGAGAAAGCAATGACTTCACAGATGGATATGGATTCAAAGAAGAATTTATCGAATTCTCATCGCAAATTGGGTAGAGTGATGGATCTCAATGTCAATTTGCGGAAGTACCAAAGGGTGCAATGTTATATTTCTTTACGACATCAAATTGCCTTGGTTCATTGTAACCGTTTTTTCTCTCATGGTAGAGCGTTATTTCTCCGGCGACGATATCGTCTCCGATGTGATAGTTTAAAATCGTCAATCGAAGAATGGTTCCCTAGTTTAGAAGATATTGACAAACCATCTTTGAAGGGAATTCCAATATCGATCTCATTCATGGCCGAACAAGGAACATAGCTTATTGGATTACTCGATTTGCAGGTGTTCATATAGTCCATATCGGACGTCGTTCAAATGCCATAATTATTTCTTGTTGTATTTATAATAATCTTCTATATTGTATACAACATTTACTCTTTTGAGTATGTAACGATTTCAAGATCAATAAAATAGACGTTCAAAAAAAAAACATGAAAAAAGTGACGAGGTTTGATCAAAGAGAGAGAGAGAAAAGTGACGAAGATTGATGATTTGTTTTGGGTGGGTGGATATGTTTTATTGGGTGGATAATAGGGTGGTTGGATCTATAATTTTATTTTTTTGTTTGGTTAAATCGTAATCTCCTTATTTTTTTACTTAAAAATAAATGGAAACTAAAGTCCCCATTAAACTGGAGTGTTTGAGACATTCTTTTTCCGAACCGGAGCCTCTCAGACATTCATATTTCCTCCACCGCATACAATACAAGTCTCTGTAAAATAATGCAATTTCTTCCAAGTCAACGTCAATCCTAACTTTCTTTTTAATAAACGTATTAGATCTCAGAGAAAAGTATTACGTCTTCTACCATTGAAATGTCTTCATTGACGTCGGCATTAGAAATGTGTTTGCTTTAGGTCATGTTGTGAGCTTAAAGGTGCTCCCATATACATAAGGGTCACTGAGAGAGAAAGAAAGAGTGACTGATTGAGAGAGATAGAGAAAGGAGAGAAAACTTGTATAAGCATAAACTTTAACTTGTTTTATCTAGACACATGAATTGATTGAGTGAGCTTTAAGTGCTAGTGAAGGGCATTAAAGTGGATCGCTAAAAGTTCTTATTTTAATCTCTACCTTAAATCTAGTGGATTCCGAGCAAAGTCTCGGCGAGACGTAGCTACCCTAATTAATAGGAGTGAACTCGCTAAATCTTGGTGTGCTCATGCTTTCTATTACATCTCTTGCATTCTCCGTCTTTATCTATATAACATATCTACTTTTACCCTGTTTCTTACTCTGTTTTGTGTCTGAATCAACATTCACTTGCTCAATAGTCTTTGTTCTTGGTTTGTTGTGTCTTCTCTCAAGGAAAGTCGACGCTTTTGAGGTATAAAAGACTTCTGATAATTGAAGAAGACTACAATGTACTAATAGACTGATTGACATGCATGTCGTAATTCCGTTAATTATAATTTCATGTGTCATAATCAGTCATGTTTTGGTGAGACAGACCGAGTTTTACATAAGAGTACTTTCAAAAGGATGTCTCACATAGTCACATGAGTTTCTCAAATTCTGGAAAAAAAAAAAGAATTATTAAGTGAATATTTCAATTTGGGGAGAAACCCACCCAATTTTCTTTTTTATTAAATTGCGAAAACAAAACTGAAATTATTACTAATAATAAAAAATCGTTTAATTTCTTTTCGTGATCTTTGTACCATTGGGGTAAGACATAGCCTTATCGGATTCGTGGAGTCAAGGTCTTTTAGTTCGATAAGAGTCGTTGCATTTCTTAAATATAGATCATAAATTCAACTGCATGGTTCAGGGACACATGTACGCATATAGACGTAACAATTTAATATTAAGCATAATAATAACGAAGGTGTGGTGGCCTAGTGGTAAACACAAAAAGATTGGTTTTTTGCCCTGTTCAAAAGATCAGCCGCCTAGCCGATTAATCGTCCGATTAATTCATGTCGGACACTCTCTGATGAAGACGAGGGCAATTTCGTCATTTTGCATTTCATTAAAGTAAATACGCAGAAATAAATCAAAAAGGCAGATGAGAGACTCGAACACGCGTTCTCAATGTATAATTAGTCTCATCGTACCACCATACTATCTTAACTTATTGTTATTTATCCGCAAAAATAAAATATATACTATATTTCATTAAAAATGTGTAAAACTAATCCCTGATTAATCTCCGTTTAATCTCCGATTTCCTCATTAATCGCTAGGCCCACTCCGACCGTCCGATTAACGCCTAGTGAATTTTTGAACATTGGCTTTTTGTGCCTTGGATTCAAATCTTCTTTGGTACGGAGGATTATTCTATAAATCGGAATATCCAAATACTGCTATTAGAGTATATGTATTAAACCAGTTGTATACCGTATTATTAATTGTGTACTCGGTTATGTTAACCGACTTTCCTTTCTCTATAACAGAATGATTATGTAACAAACATTTCTTTAATGAGAATAACAAACTTTCCTTATCTTCTCTAATATGGTATCAGAGCGTTGAGTCTCTAAACTCAACATTTTCCGATCTTCGTTTCTTCGATTTTTGACCTAATTTGAACGGAATCTCTCTTTTCGATCATCAATTTCTGCATTCTATCGGTTATTTCGCCGATATCGAGCTCCAATTTGGGTTAATCCGCCTGAATTTGATTACGATGGTTACTATTCGTCAAACTTCTCGTCGCAGTGGACGTGTTGCTGTATCAGCTTCGAAAACCGCTAATACTCGGCGAGCGACGGCGAATCGAAACACTACGACGACTGAATCAACTATTCCGATGAATCAGTCATCTTCTCCGCCGCCGACTAATCCGCCGATCTTTTTTGTTCCGGTGTCTATGTCGCAACCGATTCCTCAAGAATCTTTTGATTTCGAAGGAATCCAATACTCACCGTACTTCTTAACAAGCGGAGATAATCCTGGTACTTCCCTTATCTCTGAGGTTTTGGATGGAAACAACTATAATACTTGGGTTCTTGCTATCACTATTGCATTAGATGCGAAGAACATAGCCAAGTGCTTCTTGTATGATACAGGATCCTACCAAGGGATTGATGATTGGTCAGGGTGAAGAAGTAGCTAATATGTATGTTCTGGATGCATCTTCTCTTGGAAATAATCTGCTCCAACAATCTGAATTTTCTTTGAATGTTATTGTTGATTCTTCTTTGTGGCACAACAGATTAGGTCACCCTTCTATTCATAAGATTGATCCTATTACAGATGTACTTGGAATTAAACAAAGCAATAAAGGTTCATTTCATTGTGATATCTGTCCTTTGGCTAAACAAAAGCACCTCCCATTTCATTCCAAGAACAACCTGTCTTCCAAGGCCTTTGATCTAATACACATTGATATATGGGGACCTTTTCGAGTATCTACTGCAGAAGGATATAAGTACTTCTTGACCATTGTTGATGATCATACAAGAGTCACTTGGCTATATCTTCTAAGAACAAAATCTGAGGTATTAACTGTTTTTCCAGATTTTGTTACAATGATTGAAACCCAATATAAAGGGGTTATTAAAGGAGTAAGGTCAGATAATGCTCCTGAGCTTAGGTTTGATGCTTTGTATAAAGCCAAGGGAATCACTGCATTTCATTCTTGTTCAGAGACTCCTGAGCAAAATTCAGTTGTTGAGCGCAAACATCAATATATATTGAATGTTGCCAGAGCTCTCATGTTTCAGTCACATCTTCCCTTGGAGTTTTGGGGAGATTGTGTGTTAACTGCAGTGTTTCTCATCAACCGACTACCAACTCCTCTCTTGAAGAACAAATCACCTTTTCAGGTTCTAACTTCTTCTACACCCAACTATTATGGAATTAAAGTCTTTGGATGTCTTTGCTACAACTCTACTTCTTCTGAAAATCGTCATAAGTTCCAGCCTAGAGCTAGAGCTTGTGTCTTTTTAGGATACCCTGCAGGATATAAGGGATACAAGGTGATGGACATTGAATCTCATTCTGTCTATATCACTAGGAATGTAGTATTCCATGAAGACATCTTTCCTTATAAAACTGCTAGCTCCGTATCTTCTCAGGATTATTTTACTATGGATTTAAGACAATCAAGATCTTCTGGTGTCAGTCCTATAGTTGTGAGTGCTGAATCTCCTACAGTTGTGACAAAGCCACCAGGATATTCTCCTCAGAATATTAACATTCCTATGGATACTGTTGATATAACTCCTGTTGATCACATAGAAGTAGATGCTGATCTTGAAGTTAGTGGTGAAGTTAGTTGTGAAGAAAGTTTGGATATTAGTAATGCTGGAAGTGATATGAGTAGCGATGAAGTTTGTACAGAAGATAATGTTGAAGATAGTGATGCAGTTAGTAATCCTGTTGGTAATGATGTTGCTGCTGGAAAAAGAACATTTAACCCCCCTGCTTATCTTCAGGATTACTACTGTAATCTGACCACTGTTGATATTCCCTATCCTTTGGCTTCTTTTATGTCATATGTGCAGCTCTCTGAAGATTATAAAGCTTATATTTGTGCTTTGACTAAACATCCTGAACCAACTTCATTTGCTCAAGCTAATAAGTTTGATGCTTGGATACAGGCTATGAATGAAGAACTCATTGCTTTGGAGAACAACAAAACTTGGTTAATATGCTCATTACCTTCGGGCAAGCATGCCATTGGATGCAAGTGGGTTTACAAGGTCAAACTTCTTTCAGATGGAGCTTTAGAACGCTACAAGGCACGTTTAGTTGCTAAAGGTTACACGCAAAAAGAAGGAATTGATTTCATTGATACATTTTCACCAATGGCTAAAATGACTACAGTCAAGACCTTATTAGCTGTTGCAGCTGCTAAACGTTGGAGTTTAACTCAGTTAGACATTTCCAATGCCTTTCTCAACGGTGATCTCGATGAGGAAATCTACATGACTCTCCCACCTGGTTATACGCCTAAAGATGGTACAATTCTTCCTCCTAATGATGTTTGCAAGCTAAATAAGTCTTTGTATGGACTTAAACAAGCTTCTCGTCAATGGTTTTTGAAATTTAGTTCAACATTGATGAGTCTTGGTTTTCAGAAATCTCATTATGATCATACTTTGTTTATCAAGAATGAGAATGGAAATTACTTAGCTGTGTTAGTCTATGTAGATGACATCATTATAGCTAGTAATTCTGATGAGGAAGTTAGTAAACTGAAGCTAGGATTACAAGAAGCTTTTAAGCTTAGAGACTTAGGAGAAGTGAAGTATTTCTTAGGTCTGGAAGTGGCTCGTTCTCAATCTGGTATTTCTCTTTGTCAAAGAAAATACACATTGGAATTGCTTGATGAGACTGGATTGCTTGCTTGCAAACCTTCATCTATTCCTATGGACCCTAGCATTAAACTCTGTTCTGATGGTCCTGAGCCGCTCCTTGAAGATCCAGCCGTGTATAGAAGGTTAGTTGGGAAGTTAATGTACCTCACTATTACACGCCCTGATATAACTTTTGCTGTCAACAAGTTATGTCAATATGCTTCAACTCCCAAGAACTCTCATCTTCAAGCGGCTTATAAAGTTCTTCATTATCTCAAGGGTACTATTGGTTTAGGTCTCTTCTATGCTGCTGATTCAGACCTTATTCTTAAAGGATTTACTGATGCTGATTGGTCTTCATGTTCTGACTCAAGGCGATCAACTTCAGGAACTTGTATGTTTCTTGGTCCATCTTTAATTTCTTGGAAATCAAAGAAACAAGGAATTGTTTCACACTCTTCAGCTGAATCGGAGTATAGAGCTATGGAACTGGCAGTGAGAGAGATAGCTTGGTTGGTTAAGCTTCTCAAAGAGTTCTTGGTTCCTCAGAATCGACCAGTGGCTTTCTTTTGTGATTCCATGGCAGCAATTCATGTGGGGGTCGAAACCAACACAACTAGAATTTGTAAGAGTTCTAGGGAAGCTTGTGAGATTTCTATGGTAAGCTAGGGTTCAAGAAAGATATCAAGAGATTGTTTATTGCTTTGAAAACGTATGAGTACAAGATTAGGTGTGAAATTCCGGATCCCCCTTAGGGTGTACAAAGAAGTCTATTTATACTATGTCTAAGGCGGCTCAGCCTCCTAAGTCTTCACGGAGTCGGTTTGCATCATTGCGGGCTTCGTGTCTAAATCGGGCCGCCTTGGTGTTGTTGGACCGAAGGCGGTGTTGGACCAAGGACTGGATCAGCAACTGGGAGGAGGCCGTGTTCGCTCATGGGCCGAAACCGTGATCGCCTATGGGCCGAAGCCGTGCTCACCCATGAGACCGAAGCCATGGTCGGCCTCAAGACCGAAGCCATGGTCGGCCTCACGACCGAAGCCATGGTCGGCCTCACGACCGAAGCCATGGTCGGCCTCACGACCGAAGCCATGGTCGGCCTCACGTCCGAAGCCATGGTCGGTCTCATGGCCGAAGCCACGGTCGGCCTCATGGCCGAAGCCACGGTCGGTCTCATGGCCGAAGCCACGGTCGGCCTCATGGCCGAAGCCACGGTCGGTCCCCAAGCAAGGTCATGGTCGGTCGAGGCCGTGGTTCGTTGGGCCGAACACACCTCCATTCGTCTAGTCTAGGATGGTCCTCCCTTCGATCCAGACAACTCCCAAGACTTATGGCTTTGCTTCGCGTGAGGACTTAGGCGCCGTTATGCCTTTCTTTTCAAGAACCCGGAGGGCCATTTCTTCAGTCAATTTGTATTTGAACGTTAATGTTGAGCGGGTGAAAACCGACCCCAACAGTTAGCCCCCCAGCTCGGTAGTATCAGAGGTGATAGTGCCGAGTTTAAAAGATGTGTTCGATATCGGCGTTACCGTTCAAAGTCAAGGTGTTGGCCTATCCTTTCTCAAAGTAGTAGAAAATGACTTCATACAGGAGGTTTTAAGACTCCGTAAACGTTCTGAAGATTTTAAGACTTCATGCTTCCTTTGCTGAAGCTGCAATGTTTTCTGCAGAAAAGTTTTTGCTCATGAATGAGGCTTTGTTTGCTCATAAATGAGGCTTTGTTTGCTCATAAATGAGGCTTTGCTTGCTCATGAATGAGGCTTTATTAAGGCTGTGAAAACGCAAATGCGCTCACGCTCTTTATCTGCCAACGTTGCCGTTGGGCTTTGTAAAATGGTGCTGCTCTTCTAGACACGTCTGTCCGAGAGCAAGTTCATCTTGAGTTCGACCAGCGCTTGTCCTGGGTTTCAGAGTGACACGTTCAAGTATAATCTGAACGGAGGTCACTAGCAGCTGCATTACCAACGGTGTTGTTGGGTTTCGGAGTGACACGTTCAAGTATAATCTGAACGGAGGTCACTGGAATTTATATAGCGCGCTGTATCCGTTGTGGATGTCATTGTGTTCGTATCTCTACACTATTGCTGTGGCCAGCAACAATAGATGTAGAACGACTCTATTCGAATAAAGCTTTGATCGGTCCGTAGAGGACAAGCTGTTCTCATGATGAGTGATGTGGCGAGTGTTTGTTGTGCGACGATGAGGTTGTCACTGGGGTTGGCGTCGTGTGAGCTCATCCGGAAGGAGGCTGAAGTGAAATGTAATTCCCCCCCCTTTTGATGGAGGGGAGCAACTGAACCTATCCGAAGACAGGCTGCCTACGTACCCTTTGCAGGGATCAAGTCACCTCGTAGTTCATTGCGAGAGCTTCTAAGAGGGTGGTGGCGTCACAGCGGATTGGATGAGCTCGTCCGCGTGCTTGGTTTTCCCACCCCTCTTAGCGCGGACTTCCTCTTCGCTTCGAGCGAAGTCTGTAGCGCGGTGGAGAGCGTCGTGGATAGTCGCAGGTGGGTTGACAGTCAACTCCTGCCAGAATGGAGAGGGGCATCGAAGCGCTCCTCTCAAGGCCTCCAGTGCGGACGTGTTGGTAACACCGTCCACTTTTGACAGCGTATGCTTGAATCTTGTTACGAAAGACCGCAGGCTTTCGTTCTCTCCTTGCTTGTTCGTCCACAGCTCCGCATCATAGATCTTTCTTTCAGCGAAGATGTTGTAGTGCTGCACAAACATCTCTGAGAGTTGACGGAAGGTGTGGATTGATTTCTTCTCCAGCTTGTAGAACCACTGGAGGGCAGGCCCTTTGAGGCTCTCTACGAACAGCTTGCAGTAGCCAATGTCCTTCTCGGCTTCTGTGAAGTTTGCCCTTCCTAAGGCGACTTCGAATTCCATCAGGTGGATAGCAGGGTCGGTGGTCCCCTCATAGACCGGGAGCTTGACCTTTCCGGGGTCGGAGATTTGAGTCCTCGCGACCCTCTCAGCGAAGGGTGTGTTCCGTGCCCTCTCGAGCACAGAGGCGATCCCAGGAGCCTTCGCCGTGCTCCTGTACATTTGTTGTTGGGTAGCCTTTAGGTCAGAGGCGACCTGATCTAACTGGGCTTTCAGCGCAGCGATCTCTCCGTCTCGGGAACCTTGCGGAGCCCTGCGCTCTTGTTCCCTCATGTAAAGCTCTGCTATGATCGCATCTCCTTCTTCTGCGGCCGTAGCATGGTCAACTTCTAGGTCGACTCGGGCATGTCTTCGAGGAGGCAGATCCTCATCTGATTCTCCAATCATGCGCTCGGGAGTTAGATCGGATTCCCGACGAGGCGGTGGTGGAGGCAAATCCTCTAGATCTGTGCGAGCAGCCCGAGGTGGTAGCTCTTCGTGTCGAACCCTCCGATTGGTTCGAGGCGTGGCGAAGCTGAGGCGTGTCGGACAGACACAGGACCTCCTGCGCTTCCTTCTCTTGAGCGATTGCAGCTCGCTCGCTGTATGTTCAGTTTTCTTCATCAGAGTCTCAAGCATCTGCTTGATCTCCGCGAGATCCGCTGGATTGTTAGCAGCGCGAGGCGCAGTGTTTTCCATGGAGTTGCTTCTGTCTTCGTCGTGCTGGTGAGACGAAGATCCTTCGTTGCTCATGGTATTGCTTGACATCTTGGTGGCGTGATGAAGAAACCCTAACTCTTGAGCGTCAGAAATTCTCTGTGTTCCCCTTAGTCGGCGCCAAATTGTGGGGGTCGAAACCAACACAACTAGAATTTGTAAGAGTTCTAGGGAAGCTTGTGAGATTTCTATGGTAAGCTAGGGTTCAAGAAAGATATCAAGAGATTGTTTATTGCTTTGAAAACGTATGAGTACAAGATTAGGTGTGAAATTCCGGATCCCCCTTAGGGTGTACAAAGAAGTCTATTTATACTATGTCTAAGGCGGCTCAGCCTCCTAAGTCTTCACGGAGTCGGTTTGCATCATTGCGGGCTTCGTGTCTAAATCGGGCCGCCTTGGTGTTGTTGGACCGAAGGCGGTGTTGGACCAAGGACTGGATCAGCAACTGGGAGGAGGCCGTGTTCGCTCATGGGCCGAAACCGTGATCGCCTATGGGCCGAAGCCGTGCTCACCCATGAGACCGAAGCCATGGTCGGCCTCAAGACCGAAGCCATGGTCGGCCTCACGACCGAAGCCATGGTCGGCCTCACGACCGAAGCCATGGTCGGCCTCACGACCGAAGCCATGGTCGGCCTCACGTCCGAAGCCATGGTCGGTCTCATGGCCGAAGCCACGGTCGGCCTCATGGCCGAAGCCACGGTCGGCCTCATGGCCGAAGCCACGGTCGGTCCCCAAGCAAGGTCATGGTCGGTCGAGGCCGTGGTTCGTTGGGCCGAACACACCTCCATTCGTCTAGTCTAGGATGGTCCTCCCTTCGATCCAGACAACTCCCAAGACTTATGGCTTTGCTTCGCGTGAGGACTTAGGCGCCGTTATGCCTTTCTTTTCAAGAACCCGGAGGGCCATTTCTTCAGTCAATTTGTATTTGAACGTTAATGTTGAGCGGGTGAAAACCGACCCCAACAATTCATATTGCGAACAATGCGGTATTTCACGAAATAATGAAACATGTGGAGAATGATTGCCATATAGTTCGGGAGCGAATCATCAGTGGTTTGATAAAGACTATGCATGTGAAGAGTGAACATCAGGTTGCAGATGTGTTCACTAAAGCACTTTATCCTGCTCCATTTCAGAAACTCATAGGCAAGATGGCACTTAAATCAATTTACTTGCCATCTTGAGGGAGGCTATTAGAGTATATATATTAAACCAGTTGTATACCGTATTATTAATTGTGTACTCGGTTATGTTAACCGACTTTCCTTTCTCTATAACAGAGAGATTATGTAACAAACATTTCTTTAATGAGAATAACAAATTTTCCTTATCTTCTCTAATAACTGCCTCCGAATGCCGATGAGACTATTAACCAAAGGTTAGAACTCTAACGGTTAATAAAAACATTTTTTTTTCTTTCTTTCTAATAATAATGTACCTGTGAAGTCTGATATTGGATGATCCTCAACTAAAATTTAACAATCATGCACATTGACATTAAATATATAGTACTAAATCACGCGGGTCCTTAATTTGCTAGTGCGAATTAAAATTACTTAATTTGAAGAGAAACATAAATATCATAAAAATTACACAAATAAAGCTTAAAGTACAAGAACTTGAAATAGAAAGTAATCGAGTCTTCTCCAACTTTTTTTTATTTTAACCTTAATGAAGGTCAAGAAATCCAACTGTTGAGAATTAACATCAAGAGCCGTTGCTTTTTTTTCATTTTCGAAAGATTTAAGAGACGAAAACCTGTTATAATAAGCTAGAAAAGTCTTGTGAATATATTGAAACAGAGGGAAGAATCTTCCACCATATTCCCTCCGTTCCAATATATAAGTAGTTTTAGCTAAAAGCACGGTGTTTAAGAAACTATTTTTTTTATAAAAAATATAATTTAATCAAACCTAAAAAAAACTAAAGAATATTATTGGTCACACAGTATTCAATAAAGATGAAAAATATCTAGGATTCTCAAAATAAATTATATTTTGAAACAAAAATAAACACCAAAAACAACTTATATTTTGGAACGGAAGGAATATACGGTTGCAATGGTTTTCATCTAAAATTTCCGTCGGAGACGTCTTCCTTTGAAAAGTATTCAAAAATCCGTTGCAAATTGTAATTGCCTTCTGGTTGTAAAAATTGTAAATTAATGAAACACTGAAAACAATGTAGAAATTAAAAAAAAAAAAATGAAGAAATGAAAATCCACAAGAATCACTAACACTGAAAACTCCATGACAGTATCACTAACACTGAAAACTCCATAACAGTATGTATGATGAACAACTCACATTATTCTTATTCATAAGAAACAATACATCGAACACAATCATGATGACTAACATATCAAAGCATCTTACAAAACCAAACATGTTACATGTAATGAAACTCCACAAGACCCCACTTATTATATTGAAAAAACAACTTATTTGACCAATCGAGATAGTAGTGATGATGGCGATGATGATGATGATGATAATGATGATGGTGATGATTAAGCTTTAACGACGTGGTGGTCCATGTCAGCAACCATGCTCTTGACGAATTTCATGTAGGTGCTTGGTTCGGGGGAATCATCGTTACGCTTCTCCCATATTATAGTGATTTTGCAAACGCAACTATCCTCAGATTTTTGAATGAATTGGTAGATGACATCATAAACCTTGAGCTCCTCCATCACGTGACCTTCAAGTCCTCTTAATGTCAACGTTTTAGTCTCATCGTCAATCTCTCTTTTCTCCTTGAATATCTCCTGCTTTCCATCTTTAATTTACACACGTGTTCATCAATTAATCAACAATATTTAAGAATGGAAACAATATTCTTCTACTAAATTATAAAGGCACACGCAAGCGTGTGTACGTTTGCGTTTACATTTTCCTAAATATTCTAAGAGATGATAAATATATTACCAAAACCCTAGTTTCACACATGCACTATAGTTAACCTAAATAGTGTGTGTGTCAATTGTGGGGTAGTATACGTAAATATACGTAAATAGAGAAAGTATACGTAAATGACCCCATGTGTAGTTCCAAGTCCGGATAGACCCGTGAGAGTCCGATTCGCCTTCGTGAACGGTGACATCTTGGATGTGGTGGCCGATGGTGTCAGGGAAGACATGGTTCTCGCTCTTCCACCTTTTGTAGTGTTTGTCCGCCGATCCTTTCAACGGAACCTCAGTCACGTATGTTCCGGACGTCGCCATTTCTCTTTCTCTCTCTCGTTTTAAAGCTTTTACTTGTTTTTTGTTTTGTTTTTGGTTGATGGAATAACACTAGTCCTCGCCTTGGTTTATATAGTGAACGTGACGGTGAAATACATGATTTGTACTGTTTCTTTTAGTCATTTGATAATAGTGCATGCTAGAATCTTCTCTTCTTTTCAAACCTACAATAATATTTTAATTAGCATTTTTGGGTCCATATATATATATTTTTTTTATTAGTTCATTGATGTGGGTGGTTGGCTAACATCCTATAGAAGATAATCATTCCCCCATACGCACATTAACGTGTTTAAAAAAAAAAAACTCATTAACGATTTAATTTCTTTTACCTTTTGGGAAATATAAATATACACATCTTAAAAACGTTAGATATATAAAACACCTTTGATGAAAATATACCTATATACTCCAATTAACATGTCAAATATTTCTTTAAATTCTCCAATCAACTACATTTATCAAATTTAATATAAAAGATTGTGTTAATATTGATTTAACTGTTCAATGATTGATGATATTATTGTTGTTATTGTGTCATAATCTTAATTCAAATTTGATATATAGTTTGCCTAGGTATGTTGTATGTGAAAAATATGTATAAATCCAAATAAATATATAGCTTTAGACTAATACAACAAAGGTTAATATTTATTATTTCATATCATATAATCATATCAATCGGTCTTTAAATTCAATATTTTTTTATAGAAACCAAAAATGTAGGATTGAGTCGATTCATGGCAAGGCGGTGCAATAAATAGTCTATTATTAATGATCTACCAAATTCTAAAAATGGTATTTTTAGAACTTTAAAAAAAAAACATTTTTAGAATTTTTTTTAAAAATGAGATATTTTTGAGAATCGTCCAAATATTTATTTGGTAAAGGTAAACTAATTTCCGACAACTTTATTAATGTGGTAGTTGGCACAGCATCCTTTAGAAGATAAACATGCCCCATACACACATTTAATGAAAATAATCGTGTATATTTAATAGTTTATCAAAAAAATTCAATCTTGTTAATTTTCATTGCAACATGTAGCATAATAGATTGTATTTAATTTTCACCGGAGTTCTTCTTCTCGGTAGATTTAAGAACAAGGTGTTTCAAGTGGGTTTAAAGATTTAAAGTTCTTGGGAGTTCTGGAGTTGATTTCATTTTCTGTTACTCTTTGTTACCGGAGCTCCAGTACCGGCATAAGATGAATGATGGAGCTGGAGACGTGTCATTTCAATAATCCATTCGTGAGGGCAAGAGGACACGTAGGGGACACATGGTTATTTTAAAATCATAAGTTACTGATATTTTATTGTCTCCTTATGGACTTAATGTGGGCTGTAATTTCATTTTATTGGATGTTGAAAGCTTTAAATATTTAAACCCTTGTATCATGGGCCTTTGTGGCTTTTTTAATACTCCCTCCGTTCATGTAACCTATTTTGGAGTTTTTGTTTTGTTTTATAATGGAAGCTGTTTTGATAATACTAGGTATTTTTAACTTTATTGAATATCGTGTAACCAATAGTATTTTGCAGTTTTTTTTATAATTGGTTAAACTGTTTTTAATATATATTTTAAATGCTACTTTTTAGAGTAAAAATACTATCTTAATATTCGCGATTTTCGATAAAACATCTTATATTATGAAACGGAGGGAGTATAATATAATGGTTGGAAAAAAAAAATTGTATTACTAATTGACTAATTTAATTTCCAGTGACTTTTGTGATCTAACAAATAAAATAAAACTTAATATTATTATTCCACTAACATGCGTTACCATCTAAATTACCAATTACATATACATCTATGACTTGTATAGGGTTTTCAGCAAAAAAAAACAATCCAAGTTACTCAGTTTTGCACGAAAACCCCTCGGGCGAAAAAACCATAAATTAATCACACCATTTAGGGCTGGGATTTTTACTCGGATCCGAACATCCGACCCGATACCGAATTGATATTATCCGAACCAAATTTTTCAGAATACCCGATGGATCATATATGTCTAAAACCGAAACCGAACGAGTACCGAACCGAGAACCGAATGGATACCCGAAATATCCGATAAATAAATTATTTTATAAATATTTTGGTTTTAAGTTGGATATGTAGGATAAAATCAGTGTTTTGAAAACCGGACCGGACCGGGGGTCGGACCGGGTTCAACCGTGAACCGGCCAGCTAGCCGGGTTGGGTTGACCCGGGTTTAAGGTTTTTTTTTTTTTTTGTAAATTTTTATTTTTTTCCTTATTGAAATTTTTTTTTATTAAAATTTATAGATTTAAATACTAGTTTTGAATTTAGTTATCCACCAAAAAAAAGGTTTTGAATTTAGTTAATTTTTGTTATGGTTTAATGTTTTTAATTTTTTTTTACATATAAACTTAACTATTTCTCATTAAATTTTGTCTTTGAATATTTTTTTGTTATTAAAATGATTTTCATAATTTTTTAAAATATATGTTTATTAAAAATATATGTTTATTCAAAAGCTATATTATATAGTTATACAAAAACTATTTGTATTATTATTTTTTTAAAAAACTATTAAACTCGGTTTGACCCGGTCAGACCACATTGACCCATGACCCAAAAGTATTTCCGGTTTGGTCGCCGGTCCGGTTTTCGAAACATTGGATAAAATGGATAAATTTTACAATTTTATTTGTATTAATTTTAAGATTTATTCAATTAGTTTAATAAAAAAAAACAATTTATGTGAATTGTTTTATTTTTTATTAAAAAAATTATATAAATTTCGAATATATTGGACATTTTCGGATATTTTTTTGTAGTTTGAATAAAAAATATCCGAAACCGAACCGAACCGAATAAATACTAAATTTTTTCGGGTAATTAATTTTAAAACTAAACCAATCCGAACCCAAAAATATCGAACCGATACCGAACGGAATATGTTTCGGTTCTTCAATAGGTATAAAACCCGTAAACCTTATTACCCGAAACTCATCAAATATGACCCGAACCTGAACCGGTTAACCGAATTCTCAGACCTAACACCATCTTTAGTCAACCCGCTATATAACCCTTCTCTGTATTGATGAAGTGGCAGAAGTTAACTGACGTTAAGAAAACACACTGAACATAAAACACAACGTTTTGTTTAAATTAAAAACAACACCCATTTTTCTTTTTTTTTTTTTTTTTTTTAATAACACCCATTTTTCATTGTAACGTAGTTTAGATCTCAAAAACAACACAGTTTACTGTTCAATTAAAAAATATATATATATAAAAAAAAATTGATTTCTTCTTCCTTCCTCTTCCATGTCGAACCTACTGCCGCCGGAAAAGCTTGTGATTAGGCCATCGTTGGCAGTTGTGGCGGTCTAGTCAAGCTCACCTCTCTCTCCTCTCAATCCCTCAACAATCCGAATAACGTTGAGGTATGCTAGTGTATTAGTTTGGATCTCGGCTATTTTTTCCAAATAACAATTTGTTTAATTTGTATCAAAAGGTAACTCTCTACAAGACGATCCCGGGACTAGTGGAACAGATGAGTTTTTCTTCATCTCCAGAAGCGAAAGAAGCAGCGGTTTTGGAACTAAACAGGATAGTATCCGAGGGAGTTCCAGAGTCGACCCAAGCTCTTGCTTCACAGGGAGGCATCGAGCCGCTAGTGAAACTTCTAGAAGAAAGGAACGAGCGGTGTGTTGAAGCGAGTTTGTCAGTATTGTATAACCTGAGCATGGACAGTGAGAACCATACGGCCATTATAAGAGCAGGAGCTGTACCAGTGTTGAGACGGATCGTTATGTCTCAGAGACCACAGTGGAAGAAAGCTCTTCGATTACTCGGCGAGATCCAACTATTTTCATCACCATTGTAATCGCAATGATGTTCTGCATCTGATTCCAATCAAAATTGAGATTCGGATCCGATTTCTCTTCCACATTTTGGCACGATCCTTTAACCAAAATGGAGCTCATCGTAAAAAAAAAAAAAACAGAGGAAGAACTTACCCAATAAAGAATCTCTCTCAATTGACGAAGGCAATCTTGCTCTTTTAGGTATCGAAACTCTTACCTTTTTAACCAGCGTCACCGAAAACTAATCAGAAGAATAGATCTCGAGACCCATCACTTTTCCAGAACAACAGTGGCCAATCGGATCCTTAACTTCGATTTTCCTTCTTGGAAACAAGCACCGTTACCGCCGACGAACTTCCCACTTGTCTCTGTGGGTTTTTGATGGAGTTACAGCTGCAGAACCGGAACGAAGATCATCAAACTGGACAAGAAAACCAAACCGGAAGTATTTGTCTTAATTTTATCTATTCTTGTTTATGTTGCAGTTATTTGTTTCATGTTTAATAACGAGAAGAATGGGTCTTCCTATTGACTAGGAACCACCTTCTCTGTCTTTCCACTTTCCGATCATGTAGGAGTTGTTACTCCATTTTCCTTTCCTGTAATTTGCTATTTAAGATAATCAGAAAAGCCAAAAGAGGGAATCTTAATTGCCCAAACAACTGTCTTATTACTTTCTTGTTGCATTGCAAGTTCTCTGGTTACAATTAGGTGTGATACGACGAGGTCGCGCCTATCATTTGGTATCTGAGCACTAGTGCTTGATCCTGAAATTTCTTTTTCCACCACCACCATTACACGTTAACACCACCAACCACCAAAATTCCACCTAAACAAAAAACAACAAAAAAAGTGTCGATGGCTAACCCCAAAGACAGACTGGATGATGTAGAGAGAGGGCTGAGTTTAGTCACAGAGGATTTACACAAGCTCCGGGTAGATCTCAGCGACAAAATTACCGGCCTGGAAGAATCAAACACCGACAGGTATCGGCGACTTGAAGATTCCAACCGAGCCATGACGGAAGCGATGAACAGATTGACAGAGACCATGAACCAAAATCGAGACAATGCGCCTTCAGCGCATAGAGGTTACCAACGGAGAGACGAGCCACCTCCACAGGTTCACCTCAACCGACATATCAAACTTGACTGCCCACGGTTTGATGGCGGAGATCCAACAGAGTGGCTCAGCAAACTTAAGCAGTACTTTGCTTTCCATGATGTTCCCGGGGAGCAGAGGGTTAGCTTTGCGTCGTACCACCTCACGGCTGAAGCAAACGCTTGGTGGCAAGCCACCTCCAAGGCACTACGGCTAGATCCTAACACGGCGGAGTGGGAGACTTTTGAGCAGGAACTCTGGGTGCGATTTGGACCATCGGAGGGTGACAACTTTCATGAAGCCCTGTCCAAAATTCAACAAACGGGTTCGTTCCGAGACTACCAGAAGGAATTTGAATGCTTGATGAATAAGGTCGAGAATTGGTCAGAAGAAGCATTAGGGGGTACGTTTCTCGGCGGCTTGAAAGACGCAGTGGCAGATCACGTGTGTATGTTCTCACCAACGATATTACGGACGGTGATCAAATTGGCATGGCTTAGAGATGAACAATTACAAAAACAACGCCGCTCGTTCGTTCCACGAGCACTGGCATCTACAGGTCCGAGCCAACAACCGAATTCCGCCGCGGAAACACCAAAGAAATTCAGTTGGGAGGAGATGAAACGCAAGCGGAGCTTGGGTCTGTGCTTCAGTTGCGACGCACGATATACACCGGGACACAAATGTAAGACATCTCAATTGCTACTCATGATCGGGGTTGGCGCAGAGGATGACGAGGATGAAGAGGTGTTTCACGATATGAGTGAACGGGAGATTACATTACAATCTTTGACCGGCTGGGATTCACCGAAGAAGATGAGGGTGGAAACAACGATTAACCGACAGAGGTTGGTGGCTTTGATTGATAGTGGGGCTTAGCATAACTTCATAAGTGATAGAGTGGCCAATCGCTTAAACCTCAAGCTCTCACCCATAAAGCCATTCTCGGTTTGAGTCGCCGATGGACATCCGTTGATATACAGGGGCGCTTACCGGCGCACCACTACGAAGATCGGCGGCGTGACATTCTCCATCGATTTCTATGCCCTACCGCTAGCTGGATTGGATGTTTTCCTCAGAGTTCAATGGCTCGAACAGTTGTTGGGGTTGGTTTTCACCCGCTCAATGTCAACGTTTAAAGATCAAACGACTAAAGAAATAGCTCTCCGGACTCTCGATGAAGAAGGCGCAACAACACCTGAGTCTTCCCGCGATGCAGAACATGTGGCAGCTGATTAAGTCTAGACAAAGTAGACAACGGACCGGGAGGGAGCCGACCACGTGCTCGGTACCATGGCAAGCCGACCACGTGCTCGGTACCAAGGCGAGCCAACCATGTGCTCGGACCACGTCGGGCCGACCGCGTGCTCGGCACCACGATGGGCCGACCGCATGCTTGGCACCACGACGGGCCGATCGCGTGCTCAGTCCCTCAGTGGGCCGACCACGTGCTCGGTCCAGCAACCCAATAATGCGAAGATGGCCTGGCGACACAAAGACTGTACAAGGCCCAGTCCAGGCACGAAGCCCACTGAGACACAACCGACCTTAGTAGGAGAAGAATCCGCGAAGACTTAAGAATGTTTAGCCGCCTTAGAGATAGTATATATAGTTAATGTAAAAATCCTTGTAAAGGTATTGACAATCTTATTCACAATTTTGTACTCAAACACATTCAAAGCAATAAAAAACTACTTTCTCATCTCTTGTTATCCTAGCTTACCCTAGAAGTCTCTGCTTCCTCTCGAACCCTAACATATCTAATTGTGCTAGCTTAGGCTCCTACAATTTGGCGCCGAATAAGGGGAATAGAGAATTTATGACACAAAAAGGCTAGGTTACACAAGATCTGGGAAGATGACCAATGACAACAACAAGTCAAACAGCAGCGAGGAGTCCTAGTCTCGCAGGAGCAACCATAAGAAGGAGAACTCCGTCGAAGCTCCTGCACCCAACACTACTAACAACACAGTAGACATGACGGAGATTAAGCAGATGCTGGAAACGCTCATCAAGCGGACGCAGGAGCAGAAGAAGTTCAACGAGGCGACGACAAGCAAGCTGCATGCGCTTTCACGAAGAAAGCGCAAGAGATCCCGCATCAACACGCCTCGGACCAACATAAGAGATCGGGACAACGCGGTACCACCTCGGACCCCTTGCACGGATCCAGAAGACTTGCCTCCACCACCGCCACATCAGGAATCTGATGAAACCCCTGAACGTGCTAGGGAGGCATCAGACGAAGACCAACCTCCTCCTCGGAGACCTGCCCGAACAGACACTACTGCCGATAACGCTATGGCCAATGGAGGAGGAGAACCCTCCATAGCGGAGCTGTATAAGAGAGAACAGGAGCGCAGGGCTCCACAAGGTTCCCGAGACGAAAGGGTCGTTGTGCTACAAGCCCAGTTGGACAAGGTCGTCTCTGACCTAAAAGCTACCCAACTACAGATGTACCAGAGCACAAAGAAGGCTCCTGGGATCGCCTATGTGCTCGAGAGGGCACAGAACACACCCTTCGCTGAGAGGGTCGCGAGGGCTCAAATCTCTGACCTCGGAAAAGTCAAGCTTCCAATCTATGAAGGAACCACTGATCCTGCTATCCATCTGATGGAATTCGAAGTCGCCTTAGGAAGGGCAAACTTCACAGAAGCCGAGAAGGACATTGGCTACTGGAAACTGTTCGTAGAGAGCCTCAAAGGACCTGCCCTCCAGTGGTTCTACAAGCTGGAGAAGAACTCAATCCACACCTTCCATCAACTCTCAGAGATATTTGTGCAGCATTACAACATCTTCGCTGAAAGAAAGATCTATGATGCGGAGCTGTGGACGAACAAGCAGGGTGAGAATGAAAGCCTGCGGTCTTTCGTGAGAAGATTCAAGCACACGCTGTCAAAGGTGGACAGTATTACCAATACGTCCGCGCTAGAGGCCTTGAGAGGAGCGCTCTGATGCCCCTCTCCATTCTGGCAGGAATTGACTGTCAACTCACCTGCGACCATCCAAGCCGCTCTCTACTGCGCTACAGACTTCGCTCGAAGCAAAGAAGAAGTCCGCGCTAAGAGGGGCGGTAAAACCAAGCAAGCGGGCGAACCCACCCAGTCCGCTGCAACGCCACCACCCTTTTAGAAGCTCTTGCGATGAACTACGGGGCGACTTGATCCCTGCAAAAGGGGAGTAAGTGTTTTCAAAGCCTTGTCTTCGGACAAGCTCAATCTCTCTAGACGATTTCAGTTCCCTCCTTCGTCTAAAAGGGGGGGGGGAGTGGGGTACCCGTACTCTACTCTTTGACTACATCATCACCAGAAACTTCAAACACTTGGCACAAACCTCATCACAAGAACAGCTACATCCTTTATGGACCTCTCAATGCTTCAATCAAGTAAAGTCGTTCCGCATTCATTGCTGCTAGCCACAGTGATGATGCGGGAATACAAACACAATGATATCCAACATCGGATCCAAAGCGCTCTATATAAGTATTAATGTTCAGTATTGGGGCGGACGAACCCAACTGGTCATTCAAAAACCCAACAAGCATCGTTGGTAAAATGCAACTGCCAATGATTTGTTCGGCATGTACCCTGAACAGTCATTCAGAAAACCTAGGTTCCACGCTGGTAAAACTTAGGGTGTACTTGTTCTCGGACAGACGTTTCTAGAGAACAGCACCATTCTGCAAAGCCCAACAGCAACATTGGCAGATAAAGAGCGTGAGCGCATTTGCGTTTTCTCTACTTAACAAAGCCTCATTTATGAGCAAACGAAGCCTCATTCATGAGCAAACAAAGCCTCATTCATGAGCAAACAAAGCCTCATTCATGAGCAAACAAAGCCCAATTCATGAGCAATTGACCAAGAACGAGCCTCATTCATGAGCAAAAAATAAACTAAGTCATAAAAAAGGGGAGACAATCAGTCATCGGCCTCCTCATCCTCATCAATTTCGTCCTCGGCAACCCCGACCTCGGACAGACCGATGGCAACCCCGCCCTCGGCAAACGCGGCCTCGGCGACCCTATCATTGGCAAACACTTGTTTGCCATCGGCATTCGGGACACGGAGTCTTAAAACCTCCATAGGAAATATGAAGTCTTAAAACCTTCGAAAAGAAAAAAAAACTTTCTGAAGAAAACGCAGCAGCTTCAGCAAATGAAGCAAGAAGTCTTAAAATCTTCAAAACGCTTACGGAGTCTTAAAACCTCCTGCATAAAGTCATTCTCTACTGCTGCAAAGAGGGTAGGTGTTTTCAAAGCCTTGTCTTCGGACAAGCTCAATCTCTCTAGACGATTTCAGTTCCCTCCTTTGTCTAAAATGGGGGGGGGGAGTGGGGTACCCGTACTCTACTCTTTGACTACATCATCACCAGAAACTTCAAACACTTGGCGCAAACCTCATCACAAGAACAGCTACATCCTTTATGGACCTCTCAATGCTTCAATCAAGTAAAGTCGTTCCGCATTCATTGCTGCTGGCCACAGTGATGATGCGGGAATACAAACACAATGACATCCAGCATCGGATCCAAAGCGCTCTATATAAGTATTAATGTTCAGTATTGGGGCGGACGAACCCAACTGGTCATTCCAAAACCCAACAAGCATCGTTGGTAGAATGCAACTGCCAATGATTTTTTCGGCATGTACCCTGAACAGTCATTCAAAAAACCTAGGTTCCACGCTGGTAAAACTTAGGGTGTACTTGTTCTTGGACAGACGTTTCTAGAGAACAGCACCATTCTGCAAAGCCCAATAGCAACGTTGGCAGATAAAGAGCGTGAGCGCATTTGCATTTTCTCTACTTGACAAAGCCTCATTTATGAGCAAACGAAGCCTCATTCATGAGCAAACGAAGCCTCATTCATGAGCAAACAAAGCCTCATTCATGAGCAAACAAAGCCCAATTCATGAGCAATTGACCAAGAACGAGCCTCATTCATGAGCAAAAAATAAACTAAGTCATAAAAAAGGGGAGACAATCAGTCATCGGCCTCCTCATCCTCATCAATTTTGTCCTCGGCAACCCCGACCTCGGACAGACCGATGGCAACCCCGCCCTCGGCAAACGCGGCCTCGGCGACCCTGTCATTGGCAAACACTTGTTTGCCATCGGCATTCGGGACACGGAGTCTTAAAACCTCCATAGGAAATACGAAGTCTTAAAACCTTCGAAAAGAAAAAAAAACTTTCTGAAGAAAACGCAGCAGCTTCAGCAAATGAAGCAAGAAGTCTTAAAATCTTCAAAACGCTTACGGAGTCTTAAAACCTCCTGCATAAAGTCACTCTCTACTGCTGCAAAGAGGGTAGGCGAACGCCATGACTTCAAACGTTAACGCTGATACCCAATACATCTTTAACTCGGCACTATTATCTCTAACACTACCGAGCTGGGGGGCTAACTGTTGTGGTCGTTTTTCACCCGCTCAACGTCAACGTTCAAAGATCAGACGACTAAAGAAATGGCCCTCCGGACACTCGATGAAGAAGGAGCAACAACACCTGAGTCTTCCTGCGATGCAGAACATGTGGCAGCAAATTAAGTCTAGACGAAGCAGACAACAGACCGGGAGGGAGCCGACTGCGTGCTCGGTACCACGGCGAGCCAATCATGTGCTCGGACCACTTGGGGCCGACCGCGTGTTGGGCACCACGACAGGCCGACAGCGTGCTCGGCACCACAATGGGCTGGCCGCGTGCTCGATCCCTCAGTGGGCCGACCACATGCTTGGTCCAGCAACCCGATAATGCAAAGATGGCCCGGCGACATAAAGACGGTACAAGGCCCGGTCCAGGCACGAAGCCCACCGAGACACAACCGACCTTAGTAGGAGAAGAATCCGCGAAGACTTAGGAATGTTTAGCCTCCTTAGAGATAATATATATAGTTAATGTAAAAACCCTTGTAAAGGTATTGATAATCTTATTCAAAAATTTGTACTCAAACACATTCAAAGCAATAAAAAACTACTTTCTCATCTCTTGTTGTCCTAGCTTACCCTAGAAGTCTCTGCTTCCTCTCGAACCCTAACAAATCTAATTGTGCTAGCTTAGGCTCCCACAACAGTTGGGCTCTGTTGTTTGCAACTGGAAGGCCCACATGCTGGAATTTAAGTGGGTCGAGCAAGTGGTGCATCTACAAGGCCTGCAACAACAAAAGATAAAAAAAGCTCATTCGGAGGAGTTAGCAAAAGACGCCAAACTGGGTCAGGCCTGTTTTGCCTTAACAGCCCACGAAGAACAAGTGTCTGCCCCTGAAGTCGATGACATGATGCAGCACCTTCTGAATCAGTTCGGTGATGTCTTCCAGATGCCATCGGCGCTACCACCGGCAAGAGACATCAAGCACCACATCACGCTCAAGGACGGGTCTGATCCGGTCAACGTCCGTCCCTACCGTTACGCACATTACCAAAAAGATGAAATCAAAAAACAAGTCCAGGAGATTCTTGATTCCGGTCTCATACAACCCAGTTCAAGTCCATTTTCTTCACCGGTGCTCTTAGTGAAGAAAAAGGATGGCTCCTGGCGGTTTTGCACGGATTATAAGGCGCTTAACACGGCCACCGTCGAAGATCGTTTTCCTATACCTACCGTGGAGGACATGTTAGACGAATTGCATGGCGCAACAATCTTCACGAAGCCGGACCTCACTGTGGGGTATCACCAGGTACGAATGTCCTCTCGGGATGTTCCTAAAACCTCCTTTTGCACCCATAACGGCCACTACGAATACTTGGTAATGCCTTTTGGTCTCTGCAACGCACCGTCTTCATTTCAGTCTCTCATGAACTCGGTGTTTCGGGACCATCTCCGCAAGTTTGTGCTCGTCTTCTTCGACGATATTTTGGTTTATAGCAAACCACCAGCTGAATATATCCAACACGTGCACATCGTTCTCGAGCTTCTCCGGTGCCACAAGCTATTTGTCAAAATGAAGAAATGCGAATTTGGAAAACACGAGCTCGAATACCTTGGCCATATCATCTCTGGTGCGAGTGTCAAGGTTGATCAGAACAAGATAACAGCAATGACGAGTTGGCCACGACCCACGACAGTCACGGAACTCTGGGGATTTTTGGGACTCACCGGGTATTACCGTATGTTCGTGAAGGACTACGGGCGGATTGCAAAGGCATTGACTAATTTGTTGAAGAAAGGGTCCGACGAGGCAGATACGGCTTTCCAGAATCTCAAAACCGCCATGACATCCACCCCAACCCTTGTTTTACCAGATTTTAATTCACCATTCGTCATTCAAACTGATGCTTCTAAGGAGGGTATCGGTGCTGTTCTATCACAACAAGGGAAGCTAATAGCGTTTATGAGTCATTCTCTCGGTGTGGCAAAACGCAGCTGGTCCACATATGCTCGCGAGATGCTGGCGATTTTCATTACTATATGCACCTGGCGCACCTATCTCTTGGGCTGTCGTTTCACGATCCAAACAGACCATCGAAGCCTCCAGTATATGCTTGAGCAGCGAATCCTTACACCGGATAAACAGAAATGGATGGGCAAGCTGATCGGGTATGATTATGATATAGTGTACCGGCCCAGTTCTGCTAATGCCACAGCGGATGCTCTTTCTCGCCGCAACGATAGCCCTTGCCTCTACGCCGTCAGTGGCCCACAATCAGATTTTTGGGATTTCCTCTGTCAAATCCAGACTTTGGATCCCTATCTCTGTACAGTGGGGCTCCGTGCCGACGCTTCTCCGGGTCAGCCCTATGCACGATGCAACAACTTACTCTGCTACAACAACCGCTTGGTTGTGCCGTCCGATTCACCACTGGTACGCACCCTCTTGTACACGTTTCACAATACACCAACAGGAGGTCACTCGGGGGTTCTCTGTACATTTAAACGGTTGGCGCAATAGTTCTATTGGCCGGGAATGCGCAAGTCCGTGAAGGAATACGTAGCAGCTTGCGATATTTATCAACGGGTCAAATCAGATAGCCTCTCTCCAGCCGGGTTGTTACAGCCCCTTCCGATTCCGAATCGGGTTTGGGAGGATATCTCACTTGATTTTATTGATGGCCTTCCACGCTCCAACTCACACACATCCCTCATGGTCATTGTGGATCGCCTCACCAAATCGGCGCACTTGATTCCCTTATCACATCCATATACGGCAAAGACGGTGGCAACTAATTTCATAGACTATGTGGTGAAGCTCCATGGCATTCCGCGTTCGATAGTCAGTGACCGAGACCCGTTGTTTGTGAGCGATTTTTGGAAGGAATTGTGGCATTTATCGGGTACCCAACTGTGGATGTCCTCAGCTTATCACCCGCAAACGAACGGCCAAACCGAGGTAATCAATCGCACCATTGAACAATATTTGAGATGCTTTGTTCAGAGCCGACAAACACAGTGGAGCTTTATGTTGCCTTGGGCGGAATTTTGGTATAACACAACCTACCATTCGTCAATTGGAATGACACCGTTCAAAGCCTTATACGGCTGTGATCCTTCGCCTTTGTTGGGTTACGACTTCGGCACTACACCAATCCTTAAGCTCGACGAACAGCTGAAGGAACGTGACGAGATTCTCTGTGAACTGAAGGCTCACTTGGCCGCGGCTAATAACCGAATGAAGCAATTGGCAGATACCAAGCGTCGGGATCTCTGTTTTGTGGTGGGAGATTGGGTCTACTTGAAGCTTCGTCCTTATCGCCAACACACCATCTTTCGGCGCACCAACCAGAAGCTGTCTACCAAGTACTATGGTCCATTTAAGATCTTGGCATGCATTGGACCAGTGGCTTATCGTTTAGAGCTTCCGGAAGGAACACGTGTTCACTCTGTTTTCCATATTTCTCTGTTGCGAAAACACGTGGGCTCCGATACACCTACTTCCCGTGTGTTACCTCCCTTGCGAGTGTCCGGACTGCTACGCTTAAAGCCTGCAAAGTTGCTACAATCCAGAGAAATGACAGTCGATGGCGATACAAAGCGCGAGGTACTGGTCTTTTGGGAAGGGCTACAATGTGAGGATGCAACCTTGGAGGACTGGGATCAGCTCCGAACTAGTTTTCCTTCCTTGAATCTTGAGGACAAGATTCATTTTGGGGAGCGGAGTAATGATGGAGTTACAGTTGCAGAACCGGAACGAAGATCATCAAACCGGACAAGAAAACCAAACTGGAAGTACTTGTCTTAATTTTATCTATTCTTGTTTATGTTGCAGTTATTTGTGTCATGTTTAATAACGAGAAGAATGGGTCTTCCTATTGACTAGGAACCACCTTCTCCATCTTCCCACTTTCCGATCATGTAGGAGTTGTTACTACATTTTTCTTTCATGTAATTTGCTATTTAAGATAATCAGAAAAGCCAAAAGAGGGAATCTTAATTGCCCAAATAATTGTCTTATTACTTTCTTATTGCATTGCAAGTTCTCTTGTTACAATTAGGTGTGATACGACGAGGTCGCGCCTATCAATTTTCATTTCCCCCAAACATTAAATCGATTTTCCTCATCTCTGCACATTTTTTCCTCTATAAACTCCATTAATTGAAAACTGAGAATTTAGGTTAGTGTGAAGTGTTGAGAAGATTGTTAATTATGCAGAGAAATGAGGAAGAAGATGATGGCGTATTTTTATGGGTTAACTAGGGTAATAACCCGCGCATGTGCGGACTATTACATTTCTATTCAAAAGAACACACAATGCATGATGAGTTGACATTTATATTCCTAATGCATGTTCAAGTTATATGCGATCACATAGTTGTGATTTTTCAATTTCTACGAACTCTGTAATAACATGATTCCTAATCATCTCCCAATATATATATATATATATATATATATATATATATATATATATATATATATTAGAAATTGCTCGCGCTTCGCGCGAGTATTTATTCTACAATTTTATTATATTGAAGGACAAATAGTTTAATTCAATTATTTTTATAAATAAAAAATAGAGATTGGTTTGAAATTAATTAGTGTTTTTATCTCTTATCTTTATGATATTGTATGAATATAAACTATGAAATGATTTTTATCATTTGGACATTAATGATTAGTATTTGAGAATGTATTTCATTGTTTAAAATTTTGGTAGCTTTTTTTTTTGTCAAACAACTGCTTTTATATCAAAAGTAGTGTTCTGCTACAATCAAATACAAAGCAAAGTCTGCCTTGCAAACAACAACAGCATTTAAACTTGGAATAACAATAAGAAAGATAGATTCAAATCTTTGTGAGAGATTTGAGGTTTCATGGAAGAATCCATGGAGTTTGGAAACAGAGAAACCATCGAGTATGGTTTTAACCGGTTGAAAGGAGCCGGATTCTACCGAGCACATCCTTTTTTCTTCGTCCAGGGCGAGAGAGAGAGAGCACCTCTAAAGCCAAGCCCTGTTCTGGTCACCAAAACCATTGAAATTTTGGCTTTACATCTTTGCTTTACCTGCCATAGACTAGACAGTGAAGTGCTCATAAAATCTTCTTCACACCGTGACAAAACCACTTGGGCTTCCGTTCGACTCACCAAGACTACACATATACTGGATTTAGATTCGATTCCTAGGAGCCCATCTACGATCCTAGTCACGGTTAAAGCTAATGTTACTATCAAGAAACCGATGGGGGATAGCTAAGCTTATAGCCTTTCTTGAACTAATAATGATTTCCATGTTTACCAAAATGCAAGAATAGTGGGCTAAACCCTCTACTTCATCACCTATATCCCTTAAAACACAAGCAATGAGAATAACCTTTACGAGAGAAACTTGGCCCTGTCGGCGGAGGATCTCTAAGGTGACCGAGGGAGACATCGACGAGATTCCGGACCACCGCCAAAGGAAAGACGAGTATAGCGGGTTTAAGTCCGGCTTTGCCACCGTGGAGCAATGGTGGATAGGAGATGTGACAGTGGAGACGAGAATGACACCCATAGCTCTTGTTGAAAGAGTGGGATTTACCGTCACCGCAGAAGGAATAGCGGCCCAATCTGGTGGTTCCGGTGAGAGGGATATCTTGTTTAGGCCAACAAGATTCAAGCTTGAAGATTGAAAATCGAGGTTTGGATCTCTATTTTTTATTTATAAAAATAATTGAATTTATTTGTCCTTAAATATAATAAATTGAATTTATTTGTCCTTAAATTTTAATAATTGAATTTATTTGTCCTTAAATATAATAAATTCAACTATAAAAATAAATGATTGAATTTATTATATTTAAGGACAAATAGTTAAAATTTTGGTAGCTACATACATAAAAAATCATTTATTTCATATATCTTATCTAGAAATTATGATATTTTAGATATTTTTTAATTTTAACATTAATCGTTTATTTTCAATTCATCATATTGTTTTAGTTTTTAAACATTATTTATTATGACTTTTTATTAGTAACAATGCTAATATGAAACTATTAGTTGAATAAAAAACTTAGGTTTTATATTTAAAAATACAATGTATTTGTGAAGTTAAAATATGTGTCATTTTTCATACATCAACTTTGTAATTTCATTTCTTATTGTTTCCAACATATTAATTGTACTTACAACACATGATATATGTTATACTTACATTTATTTTTTTCTCCTCCTATTTAGTGAAATATTTAGAACTTTTATTTTCTCATGCTCTTATAGTGACATTTAAATTTTCTCTTTGAGTGAAAAATAAAATGATAAAACAACTTACCTCCACTTTGGAAAACTAATAATGCGAGTTTCATATAATTAAATTTTTAGTTATCAAAACAAAGAAGCACAAAACACAATATATTTAACTTGTGAAACTTATCTTAATTTTTGGCAAATATTTATAATTTTACCCATTAATTTATCTTGTTCTCTTATTTCCTTTAATTATATATAATTTCACTAATTGTATTAAATGTAGCTGAATTTAAAAAAACAATTATTAGATGTAACACTTATTTACTTATATGTTGCTTTATGAAATGAGTTATAGATCACCTTGTTTTTTAATTTCTTATGACTTGTTTCATATTTTACAATATTTGCGATATAACTTTAACTAATTAAATATTTATAGTGTGAAATACAGTATAACCAAATTTAATCAAATATAGTATGTGAAATATTTATATTTTAAATTTTTAACGCTTGTTGTACGTAAAACATTTTAACTACAATATTAATTACACCATCCATCATTTTTTTTTCTTTTTGCAATTGCTTAATAGTATAGAGATTTCTCAGTTGGTCAAAATAAAATTACAAAACTCAACGTTCTTAATTATTTAAACATATTATATTTTTGGTAAATACTTTCAATATTTGCAGATATGAATTTAGTTGTAGATGAAGATATTTGTAAATTTTTATAACATTTTTGATATTTAAAGTTTTTTAATAATATTTTCAAATACAATTTAACCTAATTGAAGGTATATGAAATGTTAAATATATTAGTATAATAAAATTTATTAAACATGTTATTAATCTAGTAACTATATATAGATATCTATATTTATTGGTATAATAGTATGACTTTTCAAATTCTTTCTCTAATGTTGAAACCACATTTATAATTATTAATTAATATGTGTATTAAATTTGAAATTACAAAAATGATATAGAAAATATGGTGTGTATGATGAGGTGGCTTAAGGAGAAGAGAGCAAAGCTAACTTTATATTTATAGATCTATATTTATTGGTATAATAGTATGACTTTTAAAATTCTTTCTCTAATGTTGAAACCACATTTATAATTATTAATTAATATGTGTATTAAATTTGAAATTACAAAAATGATATAGAAAATATGGTGTGGATAATGAGGTGGCTTAAGGAGAAGAGAGCAAAGCTAACTTTTTATATATAGATATATAGCAATTGTCACATTTTATGTCACTCGATCTTCATCGGCATGTATTCATGTAACAACATTTTTATTATTTCTCTGGTTTGCCACATAAGAATCAAGTGAAAACATGTATGCGTTAGATCATCAACTTTTTTTTTGCTATATACATTAATTAATAGAAGACTTAAAATTACAACTGAATAGACATGAACAGACTTAAAGGACTTACGAATTGTAATCGATATTTAGTGTAGATTTGTTGGAAAAAAAATATTAAACGATGCTTAGTGTAGAATTATTGAAAGATGATTAAGGTCGTTCATGTCTTCTAGTACCCCTTAAATCAACTCTCATTCCAACACATGCATGTCTCCGACATTAGCCATCCTCCTCATCTCATAACTTAATACGCTGTTTTGAAAAATCTCGATACGATTGGTTCAGATTTTCATCCTTCTTTTATTTGTTTCACAGTTCCAAATTGATATTCATTGCATCAGATTTTTTTTTTGCGTCATATATATGTGTTTGTTAGATCTCTTATTTGTATAAATATTCTTGTACGTTTGACTTATTCCTCATTTTTTATACGTCTCAGAATTGTCTGATGATTGCCCTTGTTTGATCAAAAACAATATATATCTTACTAAAGAATCTCTATGATCCGCTTGAATTTATCTCATCACAATGTATTTAGATTATGAATGTATCATCCCTATGATTTTGATAATTGTGGGGGTCGAAACCAACACAACTAGAATTTGTAAGAGTTCTAGGGAAGCTTGTGAGATTTCTATGGTAAGCTAGGGTTCAAGAAAGATGTCAAGAGATTGTTTATTGCTCAGAAAAGCTTTGAGTACAAGTTTTTGTATTGAAATTGCGGATCCCCTTTAGGGTGTACAAAGAAGTCTATTTATACTATGTCTAAGTCGGCCTTGCCTCCTAGGTCTTCGCAGAGTCGGTTGCGCTAATGCGGGCTTCGTATCTTGACCAGGCCATCTTGGTGCTGTTGGGCCGAAGGCGGTATTGGACCAAGGACAGAATCAACAACTGGGAGGAGGCCGTGTTCGCTTGTGGACCGAAGCCGTGCTCACCCTTGGACCGAAGACTCGGTCGGTCTCTTTGCCGAAGCCACGGTCGGCGCTAGGTGAGGCCATGGCCGACCGAGTCCATGGTCGGCCCGAAGAGCGAAGCCACGGTCGGCGCTGGGCGAGGCTACGGTCGGCCGAAGCCACGGTCGGCACTAGGTGAGGCCATGACCGACCGAGTCCATGGTTGGCCCGAAGAGCGAAGCCACGGTCGGCGCTGGGCGAGGCCACGGTCGGCCGAAGCCATGTTCGTCGGGCTGAACATGCCATCCATTCGTCAACTCCCCAGTTTTCCTTCTCCTTGCCCGGACCACTTCCATGAGGACCTAGGAGCTACTTTGCCATGTTCTTCGAGAACCCAGAGGGCTATTTCTTCAGTCAACTTGTCTTTGGACGTTACTGTTGAGCGGGTGAAAACCGACCCCAACAGTTAGCCCCCCAGCTCGGTAGTGTTAGAGCTAACAGTGCCGAGATAAAAGATGTATCTAGGTATCAGCATCAACGTTTAAAGTCAAGGTATACATTCGTTTTGCCTTGCAGTGGTAAAGAGTGACTTTTCGCAAGAGGTTTTAAGACTCTGTAAGCGTTGTGAAGATTTTAAGACTTCATGCTTCGTCTACGGAAGTTGCTGCGTTGCTGCAGTACAAAGAACTCATCCAGTCCTTTTGCTCATGAATGAGGCTTGCTTGCTCATGAATGAGGCTTCGTTTGCTCATGAATGAGGCTTGTTTGCTCATGAATGAGGCTTCGTTTGCTCATAAATGAGGCTTTGTTAAGAAGAGAAAACGCAAATGCGCTCATGCTTCTCATCTGCCAACGTTGTTGTTGGGCTTTGCAAAATGGTGCTGCTCTTCTAGACACGTCTGTCCGAGAGCAAGTTCACCTTGACTCAGACCAGCGCTTGTCCTGGGTTTCGGAGTGACACGTTCAAGTATAATCTGAACGGAGGTCACTAGCAGCTGCATTACCAACGGTGTTGTTGGGTTTCGGAGTGACACGTTCAAGTATAATCTGAACGGAGGTCACTGGAATTTATATAGCGCGCTGTATCCGTTGTGGATGTCATTGTGTTCGTATCTCTACACTATTGCTGTGGCCAGCAACAATGGATGTAGAACGACTCTACTCGAATAAAGCTTTGATCGGTCCGTAGAGGACAAGCTTTTCTCATGATGAGTGATGTGGCGAGTGTTTGTTGTGCGACGATGAGGTTGTCACTGGGGTTGGCGTCGTGTGAGCTCATCCGGAAGGAGGCTGAAGTGAAATGCTATTCCCCCCCCTTTTGATGGAGGGGAGCAATTGAACCTATCCGAAGACAGGCTGCCTACGTACCCTTTGCAGGGATCAAGTCGCCTCGTAGTTCATTGCGAGAGTTTCTAAGAGGGTGGTGGCGTCACAGCGGATTGGATGAGCTCGTCCGCGTGCTTGGTTTTCCCACCCCTCTTAGCGCGGACTTCCTCTTCGCTTCGAGCGAAGTCTGTAGCGCGGTGGAGAGCGTCTTGGATAGTCGCAGGTGGGTTGACAGTCAACTCCTGCCAGAATGGAGAGGGACATCGAAGCGCTCCTCTCAAGGCCTCCAGTGCGGATGTGTTGGTAATACCGTCCACCTTTGACAGTGTATGCTTGAATCTTGTCACGAAAGACCGCAGGCTTTCATTCTCACCCTGCTTGTTCGTCCACAGCTCCGCATCATAGATCTTTCCTTCGGCAAAGATGTTGTAATGCTGCACAAACATCTCTGAGAATTGATGGAAGGTGTGGACTGAATTCTTCTCCAGCTTGTAGAACCACTGGAGGGCAGGCCCTTTGAGGCTTTCTACGAACAGTTTACAGTAGCCAACGTCTTTCTCGGCTTCTATGAAGTTTGCCCTTCCCAAGGCGACTTCGAATTCCATCAGATGGATAGCAGGGTCAGTGGTTCCTTCATAGATTGGAAGCTTGATTTTTCCGGGGTCGGAGATTGGAGTTCTCGCGACCTTCTCAGCGAAGGGTGTGTTCCGTGCTTTCTCTAGCACAGAGGCGATCCCAGGAGCCTTCGCCGTGCTCCGGTACATATGTAGTTGGGTTGCCTTTAGGTCAGAGGCGACCTGGTCTAACTGGGCTTTTAGCGCAGCGACCTCTCCATCTCGGAAGCCTTGCGGAGCCCTACGCTCTTGTTCCCTCCTGTAGAGCTCTGCTATGACCGCATCCCCTTCTTCTGCGGCCGTAGCATGATCAACTTCTAGGTCGACACGGGCACGTCTTCGAGGAGGAGGCAGATCCTCATCTGATTCTCCGATCATGCGCTCGGGAGTTAGATCGGATTCCCGACGAGGCGGTGGTGGAGGCAAATCCTTCGGATCTGTGCGAGCAGCCCTAGGTGGTAGCTCCTCGTGTCGAACCCTCCGATTGGTTCGAGGCGTGGCGAAGCTGGGGCGTGTCGGACAGACACGGGACCTCCTGCGCTTTCTTCTCTTGAGCGATTGCAGCTCGCTCGCTGTATGTTCAGTTTTCTTCATCAGAGTCTCAAGCATCTGCTTGATCTCCGCGAGATCCGCTGGGTGGTTAGCGGCGCGAGGCGCAGTGTTTTCCATGGAGTTGCTTCTGTCTTCGTCGTGCTGGTGAGACGAAGATCCTTCGTTGCTCATGGTATTGCTTGACATCTTGGTGGCGTGATGAAGAAACCCTAACTCTTGAGCGTCAGAAATTCTCTGTGTCCCCTTAGTCGGCGCCAAATTGTGGGGGTCGAAACCAACACAACTAGAATTTGTAAGAGTTCTAGGGAAGCTTGTGAGATTTCTATGGTAAGCTAGGGTTCAAGAAAGATGTCAAGAGATTGTTTATTGCTCAGAAAAGCTTTGAGTACAAGTTTTTGTATTGAAATTGCGGATCCCCTTTAGGGTGTACAAAGAAGTCTATTTATACTATGTCTAAGTCGGCCTTGCCTCCTAGGTCTTCGCAGAGTCGGTTGCGCTAATGCGGGCTTCGTATCTTGACCAGGCCATCTTGGTGCTGTTGGGCCGAAGGCGGTATTGGACCAAGGACAGAATCAACAACTGGGAGGAGGCCGTGTTCGCTTGTGGACCGAAGCCGTGCTCACCCTTGGACCGAAGACTCGGTCGGTCTCTTTGCCGAAGCCACGGTCGGCGCTAGGTGAGGCCATGGCCGACCGAGTCCATGGTCGGCCCGAAGAGCGAAGCCACGGTCGGCGCTGGGCGAGGCTACGGTCGGCCGAAGCCACGGTCGGCACTAGGTGAGGCCATGACCGACCGAGTCCATGGTCGGCCCGAAGAGCGAAGCCACGGTCGGCGCTGGGCGAGGCCACGGTCGGCCGAAGCCATGTTCGTCGGGCTGAACATGCCATCCATTCGTCAACTCCCCAGTTTTCCTTCTCCTTGCCCGGACCACTTCCATGAGGACCTAGGAGCTACTTTGCCATGTTCTTCGAGAACCCAGAGGGCTATTTCTTCAGTCAACTTGTCTTTGGACGTTACTGTTGAGCGGGTGAAAACCGACCCCAACAATAATTTCCTGATTGGTTGAAATTAGCAATTGATTTAGCGATTGATTAGCAAACTTGTATGAGTCTTTATGTTATTGTTTTCTTTATTCATATATGTTGAATAACTTTTCTAGCAAACCACCAATCTAGAAAATTGGTGTTGCACCACATTTACATCTAAACCACGACCGTCTGCACTAAAAGTCTAACCTTTCAACTGAAGATACAACCGGCTACCATTGACCATTACGCCAATTTCTATCATGACCGGTTCTCTAAAAATTGCTGCTCCTTTAATCTTTCCTTCTCCTAAATAAATGTAAATGATAGGATTGGCAGTATATCTAACCCCTTAAAATAAAACAAAAAAATTATTTTTGAAGTGCAACACATCACTTACAAATGAGTCTAAGGAGAAGACCCTTACAGCTAATACATATGACCTATGGTTACAGATCATTTTTGTCACCAAAATGAAAACAGTTCATGGTGTTTTGATCTATTTTTAAAAGCAGTTTGTTTCTCTATGTTAATTTAAATGGTTAAATAATATTGGAAACTTTACGAAAATATTAGTGGTTTGATAAATATTGCGAACCCAAAATTCCAAGCCTTATATCAGTCACTGTTCCACTTTAGTTTCTTTTGTGATGTGGAGACTTCAACATGTTGGTATTATTCGGTTGTTTTTCTTTTTTTCTTAAAGAAAATTACTCGGTTGTTCTTGCTATATAGTTCCATAATCCAACATTGTTCTTCATCAGTTTCACATTCTAAGGTTGGATTTAGCACAAAGTAACTGAGTGGCAGATAGAATTGCCAAGGAAGCTTAATTTTGCAAATGGGATCCCTATAAAACAAATTGAAGAGTAAGTTGTCTACAAGCTGTTTAACACGAAATTTTAAAATAACTTTGAGATTTCTTACAAATTCATCTAAAATTTGGAGTTCGAGGCCAAGTTGGTTGCTCCCTCGGCCGCGATTGCGAGACTCCCATAATCGATTCACACGGACAATGATTTTTGGATTCGTCCGATTGTTTTCAAGATCTCCAAGGACGGGCGTTTGATTTCTTCCATCAACGATTTGTAAGCAAAATGACGTTTTGTTTTTTAACTCATACACAAATGGTTGAAAAAAAATCAGAATAATTCGTCTCTGAAATTTTGAGAATGTCACGAAGGCGGCAACCCTTTTATAGATAGTTCATAAGTCACCATTGCCAAACGACGCGACGGGTTATCTTGACGGTTTTGTAGAGATGATGAAATGGTGTCTAAATCGTGGTGAACGAAGCTTCTCCAATTAGGGTTCTTAAACGATGCAACTTTTAATATGATTAAGGATGTTTATTTGATAAGTAAATAATTAAATATGGCCTCTTAACGTGAAGCCCAATGAGTGTCTTGTACTTACAAATTGGGCTGATTAGGAATTAAAACGTTGGCCCATAACAATATAAAATTCTGTTTGGACACGTGTCAAAACGGCAAGAAACGAAACCCATCTTTTATAATATATATACTAGATGAGAGCCCGCGTGTGGCTTTTTCATAATTATATTTGTTTTAGTATTTAGAAATATTTAAATGTATTTGAAATTGGTTTTACATTATGTTTTTCCTGAGCAGTAGTTTTATAGTAGCTACTATTTTCTTTTGCATTTTAAAGAATACTTTACATCTTATACAATATTGATTACTTTTTATGTGTAAATAATTATAATTTGAGTTAGTACGATCATTTTGGCACCATGTAAGATTAAACACGGCATAATACATATTTTTGATAATAAATAAATGAAACAGCGAGAGTGCTTGTCTTCTTTAATTTGGGATTGAAGATATTTTGTTTTTGTAATGTCAATGCAAAGAAGATAACTCAAACTTAGTATTTTGGAAAACTTTATTAAGTATTAGTAACTACAATGACAGCTAATTAATTGTACGATGTCCAATGACGATACCTGTGAGAAGTAAAAAAGCATAGTCTTCCTCAACTAAAGAATCTGCAATTTCTAGAACCTTTAACATCAGCAAAATCTTTTTCTGTCTTAGGATCATTACAAAGCTCATAATCATAAAGCATACCATTTATGTCTTCCGATGACTTATTTCTAAATGATTTGCATTTCCTTTGTCTGCTTTCACCAAATCCTTTCACACTGGTTTGAGTTTGAGTTACCCATTTACATAATCATTCTCATCGAATAAGAGCTTCTTGGTGTATTTCTTAGCAGCCTCCCTCTCCTTGTTTTCTTCACCAAAGAGATTCATGTTATCATCATCTTACTATAAACAATTTAAAGAAAATAGGTTAAGGCACAGATCATTTCCACACCAAAATCTTGGTGTTGAACACCATGTTACCCTACGAAACACACATTTCCAAACTAAACTCCTTGTGTTGCAAAGCCATGTTAGTCTACCAAACACAGGTCAAGAGTCCCTAATACAAGATCGTCAAAGCATTGTTCAATACTATAATGATCCCACTTTATTAAGGTCTATGCTTAATGCTCTAATCTACATACAATAATAGGAGCACATAAATTTAAATTTCAACAAGAATCAATCATTTAAGTAAAGGTACCTCAGCCTCAACAGCTCCAATTGGAGCAATAGCATGCAGAACGCATGTAGCTATAATAGTTGTAACACTTTTATATATAAGGAATTCAATTGCACATTAATCCATAATCTTAGACGTAACTATTGCTCGAACGCTGGTAAATGACCTGGCTGAGATTAGGCTTCTTGTAGAACTGGAGCTGCTGTGATTTGAGAAATATGAACTGAAGGTGAAGCTGTTGGTGTAATTGAAACATTATCTTCCTTGGTGGGTTCCTTGTGTCCTAAAATCCCCTAAAACACCACCGAAACAACAATCTGGACAAAACCCTGGAACAAAAAAATTAAAAAAAAAGAATGAAAGAATAATAATCAAGAATTCTCAATCTTAGTATCAACATCACAACTTCTAAAGGAAAAACCTAAGAAAAGCGATTGAAAACGTGCCATACTTGTATTGTAGTAGCTTCAATTAGAGGAAGGCAAATTCCTCGATTCTTTACAGTTGAAAAAAATATAATCAAATAAACTCTGTAATTTTTTCTCTTTAATGATTTTAACTTTAAAGTGAGGATCCACCATAACCTTGCTCGGTACTTTTCATATTCCCCATCTCCATTTCTCTTGGTAGGTAATACTATCTTGGGAATTAAAACAAACAGCTAACAGTCAAAATGTCAAGTTTCATAGCCATTTCCAGGAGATATTTCAAAGGTGGGATTTAGATTATACTCGTAATTAAACGAAATTCCTAAATATGCGGAGCAAAAACCTGATTCTCACACCAACTATTTATGATCTGAATCTTAATGAAGTAATTACAAAATTTCTAACAAATCACGTACCTTTTTGAAAGTTGGAAATTGACGCAACTGTACCACTTGGTAGGATTTGGAAATGGATTGCTGGGTTTCGCCAAAATGACATCATATTCCTTCTCATCATCGATAGTAATCTCACCTCTGCAAAAATCATCAACAAATCAAACGCTTTTCAACGCTTACGATCGTGTAACGGAAAAGAGAAGAAGAGTCAAAATATACCTGGATAATGAAATTAGATGAATGAGAAGATAATTCTTCAAGCGCTGATTTTGAAACTAATGTCGAGAGAGGAATTGGATCGTTTAAATTCCATAACTTGAATTTGTGAAACGTCACACTAATGAAATTCCGATTCCCAATTGCCCAACTAATATCTAAATGTGAAAAGTTAGGGTTTAGCACTATCTCACATCTTAATAGACGAACTTTAGCAGGAATCTGGACGGGTGAGCGTTAGAAGAAGAGCGACGTTTTTTTTTTTTTTTGGAGTTAAGGAATTAATTTTGGAGTTAAGCATTTTTCCCTAATTTTATTTATTAATCCAACCAATCAAAGTGCCAATCAAAGTGCCATGTATCACACCAATTTTACCTTATGTAACAAAATATTAATCACTAGATTTAGGGTAATTGGTTAGTTTTTCAATTATAATGTTATATAACAAATTAACCCTATTTTGATTTATTTTTCTTTTTCATTTTCATTTTTTTCAATAAAAAATAAAAACGGCACGTAATTTTAACAGTTAAAACGCTGTGTTTCGAATTCCGTCATTGATACCGGCTGAAGGCTATATATATAGCCGGTTGACTAAAGATGATGTTATTGACTTGTGATTTTTTTGCATGAAGAGTTTTCCTGCAAAATTGAGTAACTTGGATGGTTTTTTTGCAGAAAACATTTTTGTATACGAGTCACAAGCTCACATTGGACCCATTCAAAAATCCCGAAAAAGCATGCGTAGTACTCCGAGAGACGTTTACGAAACCGTCCAAATGGGTAGCAACCATGGAGATGTCCTAAATCACGATCTCAATACAAAGTAAGAAAATCCAAGATTAGACCAAGGAGATAGACTCATCAATGGTCCTTTCATTACCAAGTCCATATTGCCTCGTAGAGTCTCAGAGCATGATTATTGGGATATTGGGAGGTTGTTAATAAAAGTATCTTATCAAATATAAAATTAATTTTTTTTAATATAATTTAATTAAATAATTAAATTTTAAATAAAAAGCAAAACTCAACCAACCATAATTTGACATTTGTGAATTGAGTTTCTTAAATTTCTTAAAATCTAATTTTAGTAACTTTTTATCTTCTCTCTCCTAAGTTTCTTAATTTCTATTAATTTTTTAGTGTAAGAATCCCACTAAGAACCTCCCAATAATCATGCTCCAATAGATGGAAAGAGAGTGTTCTAAACAATAAATTTTTTTTTGTCAATATGGTGTTCTAAACAATAATTAAACATTAAATTATTATTCTTACAAAAAAGGGAATAATTAATTAATATAAAATTTGTGTGTTTCTATTTTTTCTCAATGTTGGACAAGATATTTTTTTAAGAACAATTTAATATTTAAATACTACAATGAATTCTTGCCAAATTCCTCAATTTTGTAACACGGATGGTTAGGCAAATTTTCTAAAGAGTTGGGTGTCTATTTCATTTATTAGGATAAAATAACATGTCAGAATCGAAAACGTGTAATTCAAATATTGAAAACTTTTACTCAAAATATTCTCACTAAAATACGAGATGATGATAATCTAGATAACATGTCGAGTTTAAAAAAGATTGGGTTCTACACTTTAATTAGTTACGGTCAATTTCGGGTTGTGATGTCTCATGTAATTAGGGTAATTTGAGTGAATTGATTTTATTTATATAAAAAACTAGAAATGGCTCGCGCTTCACGCGAGTATCTATTCTACAATTTTATTATATTGAAAGACAAATAGTTTAATTCAATTATTTTTATAAATAAGAATAGAGATTGGTTTGAAATGAATTAATGTTTTTATCTCTTATCTATATGAATGAAATTAAATCACCATAGTAACTAACTCAGAGAAGTCTGTAACATTTATTTCATATATCTTATCTAGAAATCATGGTATTTTAGATATTTTATGATTTTAACATTAATTGTTTATTTTCAATTCATCATATTGTTTTAGTTTTTAAACATTCTTTATTATGACTTTTGATTAGTAACAATGCTAATATGAAACTATTAGTTGAATAAAAACTTAGTTTTTAAATTTAAAAATACAATGTATTTGTAAAGTTAAAATATGTGTCATTTTTTCATACATGAACTTAGTAATTTCATTTCTTATTGTTTCCAAGATATTAATTGTACTTACAACACATGATATATGTTATACTTACATTTATTTTTTTTTCCTCCTATTTAGTGAAGTATTTAGAAATTTTATTTTCTCATGCTCTTATAGTGACATTTAAATTTTCTCTTTGAGTTAAAAAGAAAATGATAAAAGAACTTAACTCCACTTTGGATAACCAATAATGCGAGTTTCATATAATTAAATGTTTGGTTATCAAAACAAAGAAAGCACAAAACACAATATATTTAACTTGTAAAGTTTATCTTATTTGTTTAGGCAAATATTTATAATTTACCCATTAATTTATCTTGTTCTCTTATTTCCTTTAAATATATATAACTTCAATAATTGTATTAAATATAGCTGAATTTTTATTTTTTTTATGAGATGTAACACTTATTTACTTATATGTTGCTTTATGAAATGAGTTATAGATCACCTTGTTTGTTTATTTCTTATGACTTGTTTCATATTTTATAATATTTACGATATAACTGTAACTAAGTAAATATTTATAGTGTGAAATACGGTATAACCAAATTTAATTAAATATAGTATTTGAAATATTTATATTTTAATTTTTTAACGCTTTTTGTACGTAAAACATTTTAACTGAAATATTAAATACACCTTCCCTCATTTTTCTTTCTTTCTGCGATTGCTTAATAGTATAGAGATTTCTCATCCACTTTTAGTTGTATTTAAAATTTCTTTGTTGATCAAAATAAAATTACAAAACTCAATGTTCTTAATTATTTAAACATATTATATTTTTGGTAAATACTTCCAATATTTGCATATATGAATTTAGTTGTAGACGAAGTTATTTGTAAATACTTGTTGTAACATTTTTCATATTTTATGATTTTTTAATAATATTTTCAAATACAATTTAACATAATTGAAAATATATGAAATGTGAAATATATAAGTATAATCAATTTATTAAACATGTTATTAATCTAGTAACTATATATATATAGATAGTATGACTTTAAAATTTTTTTCTCTAATGTTGAAACCACATTTATAATTATTCATTAATATGTGTATTAAATTTGAAATTACAAAAATAAAATAAAATATATAATGTGGATGATGAAGTGGCTTAAGGAAAAGAGAGGAAAGGCTCATTTACAAATTGTGTTAGAATATCCTTTCCTTTTTTTTTCAATTGAACTTCATTAACTTCAAAGGCTCATTTACAAGAGATTAAGGAAATTAAACCTTGAAATAACAAAAGATAAGGATTAATGCATGTAGAACACGTGTTAACTCAAGAATTCCATTTCATAACCGGAGAAAAGCTTTTCCGACTCCGGAATTCCATTTCATAACCGGAATCAAATCTTTGCAAATCTCTCTCTTCACCTCCGGTCATCACCCAATCTCCTGCGCAGGCTCCTTTTGCATCAATCTTCTGTCTTCACTCAATGATCCTCCGATTATCTAGCATCCATGACCAGCCTCACGACCAACTCGGTCACTAATTGAGGAACCAAGGGGAGAAACACTTCCCCGCCATAGAGAAGATAATACCTATAATAAGAAAAGAAGAAGATATAAACGCAATTATCAGAGGAGGGATTGATTGTAGGTTGTGAACCACATTGTTCCTTTGTTTTCATGATTAGAATGTGTTTTTTTTAAATGGAGCTTTCTTTTTAAGAGTTTTTCTTATGTAACATAAAAGCCAAAAGTGAGGTTTTGAATTATCATAATTCATAACTTGGTTATATATAGTACTACCAAAAACCGTTCACATATGCACTATAATTAAACTCAATATTGTGTTCGTATAAAGTAATATATACCGCATGTGTAGTCCCAAATCTTGATGGCACCGACGCACCGTGAGAGTCCCATTCGCCATCGTGAATGGTGACACTTTGGATATGGTGGCCAATGGCGTCAGGGAAGACATGGTTCTCGTTTCTCCACCTTAGGTAGTGTTTGTCCGCCGATCCTTTCAACGGAACCTCAGTCACGTATGTTCCGGACGTTGCCATTTCTCTCTCTCTCGTCTTAAAACTTCTACTTGATATTTGTTTTGTTATGTTTTGGACGTTGTTATAACACTAGTCCTTGCCTTGGTGTATATGGTGAAGGTGACGGTAGAAAACATGGTTTCTACCGTTTCTTTTAATCATTTGATAGTGCAAGCTAAAATCTTCTCTCTTTTTTTAACCTACACTATTGAATAAGCATTATTGGATCATAGTTTTTTTTTCTTCGGTGAACTTATATATCCGACCACTTTATTAATGTGGGTAGTTGGACAGCATCCTTTAGAAAAGAAACGTGCCCCATACAAACATTTATTGCAAGGGCAATAATCGTGTATATTTAATAGTTTATCAAATTTATTCAATCTCGTTATTTCATTGCAACCAGAACATGTATAAATTGTATTCATATCTTTCTTGTGTTGCCATTCAAATTTAAAAAACAGCATGATACAAATAAAATGAAGTAAATAATATTAATATCTTCATCATGACATTATCCAAATTGAACATTTGGTAGTGTACAAATTCATATTAACAGTGAGAATAAAGTTGTATTTCTTATTGGATATTATCTATTGATCTTTATTATATATAATATTTTCCTATAGGAGAAAAAAGGAAAACTATATAAGATCGATGGTGAATTGGTGATCCATCAAATAGTTCGGATTTGGTTTGTAATTGTTGGCCGAATTGCATTATGATTTATATAGTCAAACGAAAAATGATTGGCCATATCTTCTTCACGATTTTGCTGTCTCCATATCTATGGAAAATAATTGACGTATATTTCAAGCAGAATTAGTTTTTAATTTAGAATAAATTTAATAACAATACCTCAACTATAATTCCATAAATTATGTAATATTTTAACGGGAAAAACCCTTAAAAATACCTTAACTATTTTATATTTGGCAGAAAAATACATGAACTTTTAAGATTTCCTGAAAAATGCACGACCTATTAAAAAGTGTTATATTAATACACGACCTATTAAAAAGTGTTATATTAATACATATATATTGAAAATCGAACAATTTTACACCTAATTTTTCCGAGCTTTCAAGTTGATCAATGACGGATTTTGATTCCAAGAGCTATATGTGGCGATCTATAGTTCTTTGAAAAGCTCTTAAGATTTCGAATCTAATGGTTCCGAGCTCACCGCATAATTTTAACTAAAACTAACTGAATTTGTCAATGAAGTTTCGGTTTTCAAATTTTAAAATTAAAATTCTCTGAATTATTAAGTGTATTTTGAAAAATCGAAACCATATATGAACTTATGGAACCAACATTAACAAAGCCCAGTAGGTTTTATTTGATTCCGACATGTTTGATTTTCGGATCTGAAAAATTAAACGGTGTTTCACTATTTCTGTTTCGATTTTCAATGTATATGTATTAATATAACACTTTTTAATAAGTCGTGTATTAATATAACATTTTTAATAGGTCGTGTATTTTTGAGGAAGTCTTAAAAGTTCATGTATTTTTCTCCCAAATGTAAAATAGTTGTGATATTTTTAAAGGTTTTTCTTATATTTTAACTATTGTCTTTCCATAAATAAATTTTAGATAAAACTGAAATTTCATTTTTAAAATTTTTTTTAATATATAAAATAATATTTTCATAGTGATGTCTCATCACATAAGGTCAAATTATTTCCATGTTTTACATGTGATAGACGATGCATCATCATATAATGGCAAGTCATGATTATGTTTTATTTGTTTTAGAGGATGGTAAATTATTTCGTTGTGTGCTTTGTAATAAAAAAACTGAAACTCGAGATCATTTGTTTTTCAAGTTTGGTTATGTGGCTGTTATTTGGGATAACTTTGTTCGCCGGCTACTTAACGTATACGACCGACTGGACCCATATTCTCCGGTGGTAAAAAAAACATTAAGGGATGGCGTCAATTAGCCCTGGACGCGGATATCCGAAAAAATGTAGTATTTGCGATTTGATTTGTTTTTGACGGATATCTAATTTTCGATTTGCTTTGCTTCGAAAAATTTCGGATATCCGAGATGACGGATATCCGGATTTTTTCTGAATATTTGCGGATATCCGGATCTTCGCGGATATTTGTTTTAAACAAACAAAATGAAAACACCATAGTATTTGTTTCAAAAAATTTTTTTAATATAAGATTTAAAATAATTAATCAATGAATATATAAAATGGGTCTAATTTTATTCGATAAATTGTTTAAAAAATGAAAATCAAAGACTAAAACAGTAAAAAATAAAAAATATATTTTTTATTTAAGAAATATATTTCAAATAAAGTTAGTATATATCTATTTTTACTATAAATATATTCGCCAAATCTATTTAAAAATCAAAAATTTAAATATACGTTATAAATCTACCATATTATATGTATATATAAGTAATATATGGATCAGATCAGATATTCGGATTTTTAAAATTAGTATTTGTGATTTGTTTCGCTTTAGACGGATACTAAATTTTATTATTTGCTTTGCTTTGATTCAAAACGGATATCCGAATTTTTTGGATCGAATCGAAACGAATATCGAATCAGACCAGATTAAACGGATAATTTGCCCAGCCCTAACGTCAACTCATTCCTCACTTGCAATTTTCGGTCCCGTTTGACTAGTTTGGTCAATCTAGTTTTACACTTTAGATTCCTTAAAAAAATTGATAAGTAGATCACTTGACGTCTATTATGGCTTTTAAAAAAGGGAAAATCGCATAAAAAACCTCTAAAGTGGCAATTTCTTATACTTTAAACCTCGACGGTCAAGAACTATCAGTTTTAACCTTCAAGATGGCAATGCTAACACATTAAACCACAAACATGGCAAATTTGAAAGGGACACCAAAAAAATTTAAACGGAACAGTAACTCCGTTGAAATTTTTTTCCGATCAGATCATTTCGTCACACCGAAATCACTGTCTCTGTTCCTTGCGACTAAATCCCACATCTCTTTCTTTGAACAATAGAGAGTCTAAGACTTGTAGAAGTAAAGCTCTTTAAAATTTCAGATCTGGAAATCAAACATGTCGGAATCAAATAAAACCTACTGGGCTTTGTTAATGTTGGTTCCATAAGTTCATATATGGTTTAGATTTTTCATAATACACTTAATAATTCAGAGAATTTTAATTTTAAAATTTGAAAACCGAAACTTCATTGACAAATTCGAGTTAACTTTAGTTAAAATCTTGCGGTGAGCTCGAAACCATTAGATTCAAAATCTTAAGAGGTTTTCAAAGAACTACAGATCACCACATATAGTACTTGGAATCAAAATTTGCCATTGATGAACTTGAAAGCTTGATTTTTTTGTTGGGTTTTGGTAAAGTTTCATAAAATGGAAGAACTTGAAAGCTTGTAGATGTGGGATTTAGTCGCGAGGAACAGAGACGGTGATTTCGGTGTGACGGAATGATCTGATCGGAAAAAAATTTCAGCGGAGTTACTGTTCCGTTTAATTTTTTTTGGTGTCCCGTTCAAATTTGCCATGTTTGTAGTTTAATGTGTTAGCATTGCCATCTTGAAGGTTAAAACTGATAATGCTTGACCGTCGAGGTTTAAAGTGTAAGAAATTGCCACCTTGAAGGTTTTTTATGCGATTTTCCCTTTTAAAAAATATCTACTTGATGTATTCTTTTTATTTATTTTATCAAACCTTGATGTATTCATCTATGTTTTTTTTTAACATGTCTTTGCTTAGAGGGCATTTTCTTTAGTTACTAGTGGATTAAAATTAGACTTTCGTTATATGTGATATTATATATCGGGATCAATATTTTTTTGTTTTTGTTTTAGTTTTCTAACTATTGGGAAAACATGAATTGTAAATGAAAACAAAACAAATCATACAAAAACGACAAAACGAAACACTTACTTATTAGTAACACATAATCTCTGTGTCAACACACAATTTTCAAAACAAAACACATGTAGTTTTGTTAGTAACATTCATAGAGTTTAATATCCATCTTAACACGGAAATACTTAGCCCCTTGAAATATATCCGTCACGAAAGTCGCGATCCCACGAGCCATGAAGAAATCACCGGTCCCACCAACGACTGATAGATCCCTTGTCGGCTCCATCATCAAATCCGCACCCATTATGTTCAACGTCCCTTTGTATTCCGTCGAGTTAAACACCAACGTGTAGCAAAACCAAGCATTGAAGTCCGATTTCATATCATAGAAATAAAAGCCTTGTGCGCGAGCCAAGGGTTTGGAGAGATAGTTCTTATCCGTTGTTATGGGATCATCAAAGATCACAAACTTACCGAATTTGAAGTTTCCTAGTCCGGGAGGGCTCACGATGGCGGCTGAGGTAGCATTTGCTACATTGTCGCCATCGTAGAGGATATCATGGAAGAAGAAGGAAAAATGTTTGCAGGGTTTTTTCTGATCAAATGTTTTTCGGGCCGAAAAAACGGTATCAGACAAAAGTAAAGCTAATAAGAAGAATGTAAAGAGCACTTTGAAGAGTTGTTTCACTACTAGAGATGCCATTGTTTGCTAGAGACTAGTGAGTTGTGTAAAATGAAAGATAACCGAAGCCCCGTTTATATAGACGCATTAGTCACATACTTTAACTATAGTCTATAGAGGATTTATTAGGATAAAAGAAATAAATTCAAAAGTTTTAGGATGGCAGCCAATTGGGTTGTTGATATTTTGTTGATTTTAATATTTAGAATGCAAGAAAATTAGGCTTTCAAGATCATGTAAAGGGAGCAGAACGGGGTTGGTGATAACTAAGCAACAAGTAATTTCACTTTCTTCAAAGATTTATGATTTAATACTGTGAAATCGTTTGGTGATCACGGTTGGGTCCAACCTAAAGGCATAAAGTCGAAGACTCAAAAAAAACAGCAAGATGGGTATGATAAATAATTAAATAAATAAATAAAATCGAAACAAAAAAAAAATGTTAAGCGAAAATGGAAAACTTTTCAGGAAATGTGCTCACCATATGGGTTAAAATTAGGTGACTAGTATACTATAATAAACCAAAGCACGCTCTAGCTTTGCTTCTAAGATTGCTACTAATATACATGTTTCGTCGTTTGTAGAAATTTGATATTTCTTATTCGAAAATATTTCTCGTTTTCTAGTATCTTGAAGCCTAACTTTAGTACAGTATCTAGATACTTTATTATTTTTTGCTACAACATTCTTATAATTTAGTTGTTTTATTCTTTTGATAAAACATATAAATTAGTTTTTAGAATATATAAAGTTATGATAATGAAACTCCACTCGACATACAATAGTATTGTGGTTGGACAAGTAACAGTAGACTCTAAACATAACAAACATATGTGAAAGACAAGTTGAAAGATGAATTTTAGAAAGAGGTGGCTGAGTTTTTGTTCCATAATTTGAATCTTTGCCAAAAAACATTATTTTCACATATTTGTATGTATTGTGAAAAACTTATTGGTCTCAGATCTTAAAAAAAATGAACTGAAAATCAAAATACTTTTTGTTACCACAAAAAAGACATTTAAAAACAATCATTTAGTTGATGTCGTAATACGTTTATTCTTTTAGTTCTTAATATCACGAATAAAAACTTGGATTGATGACCCCAAAAAAAAAAACAAATCACGAATTCTACATCAATTTGTATTTTTGTTTAGACACGGAGTAATGGATATTGTAAAGCAAAGCCAAATTTATACAAGATGAATTCTAATTGATGAAAAAATGCAAATAAAGATGTAAAGTTGATGTGATATGAGTTTTGGGTTAAAAAAGAACCAAAAGTGGAAACTTCAGCTACAGACGGGATCATATATATATATATCGCTTTACTTTCGTTATTGTCTTTAGAGTAGATAAATGTAATAATCATACATATGGCAATGCCTATGCTCATGTTGATCAATTATTTCCTATATCGCTTTACTTTCGTTGTAAGACTAACCATATAAGAAATATCCTCGAAATTTTGTAATTAATTAACTCATTATACAAATCGTTTATTTTAATATTGATTTTAATATTAGTATTAAGTCAATATTATTGTCCACTAACTCATCCCTCTTAATTCACCAAAAAAAAAAAAAAAACTTTCGTTGTAAGACTAACCATATAAGAAATATCCTCGAAATTTTGTAATTAATTAACTCATTATACAAATCGTTTATTTTAATATTGATTTTAATATTAGTATTAAGTCAATATTATTGTCCACTAACTCATCCCTCTTAATTCACCAAAAAAAAAAAAAAAACTCATCCCTCTTAAATCGTATTTTTCATATTGGTTTTTAAATTAATATTAAGTCAATAATATATGTCACTAACTCCTTCCTAACACATGAATAAAAAGCCCAAAGGTAAAAAAAGTCAAATAAGAGGATTTGATTGTGGAAAAGAAAGTGGTGAGGGGTTGAGTTGCCTAACCCATATTTTGTCCCCTACTCATTCCAAAGTAGATCCATGACGAATGAAGATAGCGTCTAAGCCAAGTATGAAAAACAATTCTTTAAGAAAGAAAAGGTATGAAAAAACAAGTGAGACAATGAATCAATGATCTTTATTTTTTGTGCAAACTTCACAATGATATTATACTGCAAATCGCGAAAAAAAAAGAAAAAAAAATCGCTTTGAAACCATAATGTTGAAGATTCTACTACAACTGCATAAAATCAGAACTAAATCTTATTAACAAGTCTTTCGAAAATGGCCGGTAAGTAAAACAAAGTTGAATATCAAACCAAACCTCCATGTCCAAAGCATGGCGGTAGAGCGTTAGTTTTGCTTTGTTTCATCATTTCAAAGAAGTTGAGAGCTGTTGCATAATGGTTATAACATCTAGTCATATGTCCGTGCAGTAGAACTAGTCAATTTAAATAGGGTTGACTGCGTATTTCCCTTCCATGTATGCAACTAAAACGCTATCTTTTCATAATTTTTGCTTCTCTGATTTACCACACCTTTATTTTCCCCTAATTGTAAAACTACATGAACTTCATTTCTCTTTAAATTCAATAAATGAAATTGATTCACTATCTAGAATGCTAGGTCTAGCTCTGAGGGTGATTTTTAGGGTTTTCAGCCGCCTCTTGTCAGAAACCTAAACCCCTTGATTTTGGCTTGATTCTTGCATCGTTTTTCGCTTTCCTTTGTTTTGTGTGGTTTTTTCGCAATCTATTTCCGCTTTACTGCACCGTGCAGTCCTCGTAATCGAAGTTTGTTCCTCAATTGTGTTTGTGCGTCTTATAACGTGATACACACGGCGAGTCTTCTGCCTCAAACGGAGATGTCTAGCCACCGTCTCACCAGAGCAGAACAAGATAGGACAATACCAGGACCGTCTCGATGGATCCGACAACCCCCGATCCTCTTGCCTGATGTGGAGAATGAAGATTTGATTGAAGACAACCGTCTCACCTTAATAGAACGTGTTCTACACCCTGCAACTCAAAATTCAGCCGCGGTGTTGGGCTTTTTACCCCAGATCTGGGGTTTGGTTGGTAGGGTAAAAGGAACGGTCTTGGGAAGGGAGAGATTCCAGTTCCGGTTTGAAACAGAGGAAGATCTACAGTCGGTACTACGACGCGCTCTGTTCCACTATAAGCATTGGATGTTAGTGCTCCAAAAGTGGGAACCATCTACATCAGTGTCTTTCCCAAACGCCATCCCGTTTTGGATTAAGATTAACGACCTCCCAACCCATTATTGGACACATAACAACCTTGAAGCAATTGGTGGAGCTTTGGGAACATATCTAGGGCAAGTAACAAAAGAGGGAAAGGTGCATGTTCAACTAGATGCCTTTAATCCTCTAGTAGTCAAGTCCCAAGTCCAACTAAAACCAGGGGTAGAAGTCCCGGTGGAGTTCCAATACGAACGACTTGAAAAGCACTGCTTCCTCTGCTTTGCTCTCACCCATGAGGAAGGTGATTGCCCACAAAGGAAGGATCATACTGTTGACTCAAAAGCTCTGGGTATTAACCAACAAAAAACGATCTCTAGGCTTGAGGAAGACAAAAGGAGAAGAGGGTCCCAAAGAAATATGGCAGTAAAAGAGCTACATGGGTAACATAATAGCTTGCGCAAAGAGCACAACTACAGCACTAAACGAGGCTGAAGCAGGTCACCTCCTAGAGCATCCAGAGCGTATTCACCCAGAGTGTACTCACCACGGGACAGGGATGAGTATATCCCTCGTAAGCACCCAAGAACTGAGGAAAGGGGTATCTCTTGGCGACAGAGGGAATCCTTCCCAAATCATAATAACCAAGAACACCCACAAATAAGCCGAGAAAGAGCCTCGAGTGGCCTTACAAGGACCCGCAGTGAATACAGAGTACGACATGACCACAGAGGGGATCACACCGGCTCTAAAGACCGGCAAAGAGTTTCCTCTGCCACTGAGCCGCCAACAAGGGACTCAAAGCAACTGAGTAACCAATTTCCCAATAGAGGAGCCAAACATTACTCCGAAATGGAGGGTTCTGATCAAAGAACTTATGCTAGTGGCCACAGGACCCATGAAAGCACTGCAAAGGGAGATAGTCCACACAGTCAACTTAATAAAAGGCAATCGGATATGAGTGCTCCGAAAACACTCTCCCGTAGACCGGCTCTGGAAAGAATCCATCAAACGGAGGAAGATCGTGAAGAATCCACTAATACTGCGTCTATATCTAAAAGACCAGCTCGGGAGCGAATTGTCGACCCAAGAGAAGCAGAGGGCCCAATCAACAAGAATAGCAGTCAACAAAATGCAGTAACCTCTCCTCGCCAAGAGCAAAAGAAAGACCTCCGCCAGGATCTACTTCAAAAAGACCTAAAGAAATAGAAGTTGACTGTAAGGAGAGCTGAACAAGAGGAAAGTAGAGGATCTCCAGATTCTGAGGCTACAATTCTTGACATCCCGCCTAAACCGGTGAGATCAAGACTGAGTTTACCAATAGTGGAAAGGCTTGGAGTCAGACAAGATTGCTCGGACCTGACCATTACAACTCAGAACACTAAGAAAAGGATAATGCCAAGAAACACAACTAAGAAGAAGGGTGGTAATAGTCCCTTAATAGGAGCAAGCTCACGTAAGAGAAATGCAATGAGACCAGCTACCACTTCACAGAAGAAGCTCAACGTTGTTGTTAACAAAAACAATATCTCAACTCAATCTGTACCTCTTAATGAGGGAAATGCATATCCTCATGTAATTGTTAAGGCTCAAATGCCGAAATCTTGTAAGGGTTCGATGGTTTTCCAGAAACCATCCACTTCTCAATGATTACAACCAGTTGGAACTGTCAAGGTCTTGGAAACTCCTTGACGGTTCAACGGCTAAGGGAATTGAAATTTAAATTCTTCCCGGACTTAATGTTTCTAATGGAAACGAAAAATCAGGATGAGTATGTGAATAACGTGTCAAACCACTTGGGATATGATCTTACGTTCACTGTGCCGCCCAATGGGCTCAGCGGAGGATTAGCACTCTTTTGGAAAAATGACCTTGAATTCATGGTTTTATCTAGCTCACCAAACTTCATCGACACGGTAATTCGGTATCAATATCATCAATTTTACGTAACTTTTGTATATGGCCATCCAAATAAACAAAGACGAAGAGAGGTATGGAATTCGATTTCGGAATTAGGAGCCTCTCGAAGTCTGCCTTGGCTTTTGACAGGTGATTTTAACGAAATTGAAGAGCACTGGGAGGAAAAAGGGGGGCCGCCGAGACCGGAGGGGTCTTTTGTAGATTTTAGAAGCTTTCTCGCCACCAATGGGCTATGGGATGTTAAATTTACGGGTAATCCGTTTTCTTGGCGCAGTATGCGCTCACATTATCTGGTCTATGAACGTTTAGATAGATCTTTATCTACAAATGCTTGGTTAGAAGAGTTTCCAACAGGAAGATGTGAATATCTTCGTTTCGAAGGTTCCGATCATAGACCGCTAATCACCTTCCTGGATGACTCACGGGCAAAAAAGAAAGGCATGTTTAGATTCGACAATAGATTAAGAGATAAAAAGGAGATTTTTGATCTCATAACAGAAGTCTGGACCCGCTCACCAACAAATGAGGTGGAAACTAAGATACGTCATGTACGTTCCGAACTTACACAATGGGCTAGGGAGCAGAATCAAAATAGTACTAAGGAGATTAAAGAGGCTCAGGAAGCTCTAGAGATAGCTCTGTCCCACGAATTTCCCGATCATAATGCTATTGGAGAACACACGGCAAGATTGGAGAAGGCGTATAGAGAAGAAGAATTGTTTTGGAAAAAATAAAGCCACATCGCGTGGCTCAACAGTGGGGATCTTAATACCTCATTCTTTCATGCGATTACACGGGACCGACGAACTTGTAATCGTTTCACCGTAATAGAAGACGACTTAGGCATAGTACACTACAAGGAAAAGGAAATCACTTCGGTCATCTCTAAGTATTTCCAGGAGATCTTCACTACTAATCAATCTACTGCGTTTGAGGTCATAGATAAGGCAATTCAACCATGTGTAACACCAGAGATGAACTCACGGCTGACCTTATTACCGTCAGATGAGGAGATAAAGGAAGCGACCTTTGCCATCCATGCAGAGAAGGCACCGGGGCTCGATGGATTCTCAGCGGGATTTTTTCACTCTTTTTGGAGTATTATTGGAGCAGACATCATCAAAGAAATACGAGACTTTTTCGTATCAAGTAACTTCCCTGCAAAGATGAACGAAACGCACGTTCGCTTAATTCCAAAATCTGCGGGACCAAGACGAGTTGCAGATTATCGACCTATTGCCTTGTGCAATATTTACTACAAAATTGTAGCAAAGATTCTCACAAAACGTTTACAACCAATCCTACCTTCTCTAATTTCAGAGAACCAATCAGCATTCGTGCCCAACCGAGCAATAGCGGACAATGTGCTCATTACACATGAAATACTACACTACTTGAAAATCTCGGGAGCAAGAAAAAGGGGAGCAATGGCGGTCAAAACCGACATGAGTAACGCCTACGATCGAATTGAGTGGGGATTCCTAAAACGGGTATGCCAGAGATTGGGTTTTGATGAGGTTTGGATTACATGGATCATGGAATGCGTATCCACAGTATCGTATTCGTTTTTAATTAATGGCTCGCCGCAAGGGCATGTAATCCCAACGAGAGGACTCCGATAAGGAGACCCGCTTTCGCCGTATTTATTCATTTTATGCACGGAGGTACTCTCCGGAATGTGTAAAATGGCGCCAGAAAACGGAACACTACAAGGCATCCGCGTAGCGCGAAATAGCCCTCTTGTTAATCATTTACTCTTCGCCGACGATACGATGTTTTTCTGTCGTTCATATCGTAAGAGCTGTACCGCACTGTCAGAACTTTTAAAACGCTATGAATTAGCCTCAGGGCAGTCTATCAACCTCTCTAAGTCATCTATCACCTTTGCATCCAAGACTCCATGGGCATGTCGTGAGAGAGTCAAAAACATGCTACACATTTCCAAGGAAGGTGGGACAGGTAACTTGGGCCTCCCCGAGAGCTTTGGCCATCGTAAACGGGATATATTCACTGCGTTAGTGGACCGCATAAGGCAAAGAAGCCATAGCTGGTCGACACGATTCCTATCTCCGGCGGGAAAGTGATATGTTAGGTTTTTAGCCTAATTTACCCATGGTTTTGTGTTGCATTTCTTGTCTTTTTGTTTCCTTTTGATGTCTTTTCAGGTTCTACAATGCTTAGGAGCCTAATTTGGAGCTGCTGGAGCTCTATGAAGAAAAGGAGAAGAATTGGAGCAAAAAGAGGAGTTTTCAATCCACCGAGCACCTGCTCGGTCCGAGCGAGCACCTGCTCGCATGAGAAGCACCAGAACCTAAACCTAATAAAGCTGGCCGCCGAATCCATCTTGAGGCCCACGTAAAATCCCAGAAGTTAATGAGTCAAAACAATCCCATTTCATTAGGGAATTGATTGATTTTCATAATAAATGAGATTTGTTCTACTTTCCTTGTTTTGTCTTAAGAGATATTTTAGCTTTTAATGTTTCTTTCTTGTATTTGAAGGAGCTGAGCCTCCTTAGAATAATGGGGATTCATTCACGAAATAATCAGAAAAAACCTTTAGTTCTCTTTTTACGATTTTAATAAAAGTTATTTTTTTTCTTCCATTGTTCTTCACCAATCCGAATCACCACTTCATTTCCATTGAAGCTACTGTTCATTTCCGAATCATCACATCATCATCTAGAGAAGAATTCTAAACCCCCTTTCATTCTTATCTTCCATTATGAATCCTTATCTAATGATTGTTGCACTTGATTTAATCATGTCCGAGTAGTTTGCTAGCTAAGTCGAGGTGTTTTCAATGGTGATTTAGGGCCTTAGATGGTTGAGCCAAATAGGGTATTCTTATGTCTTCATCTCTAGGAAATCTCAATGCTTAGGCTAAATTGATCACTTAGTCTTTGATCTCTAGGTTTAATCTATTCACCAAAAATGATATAGGTTGCTAGAATTACCTTTGATGAGCATTCGGTGGTAACCAAAACACCATTGATCGTTCCCATTGAATGTGAACATATTGAACCATTGCATTAAAGCTTGTTTACTTCATTACTAAATCCACTCGAAAGTGTAGGTATTTAGGTTGTAGGCAAAGGTATTGATACATCGCCAAAAGCGGGGCAATACATATTTATGTTTGAGTTCTAGACCGCATTTAAATAGACCCTGAATAGATGCTCAACCCAAGTACCCGAAATCACCAAAGATTCATCTCGGCTTAGTGCCTTTTATCATTGTTTTATTACCGAATTTTATTCCAAGCATCTGCTCATTTGCATTGAGCACCTGCTCACGTCAGTTTACAACTCATTTAATTTATCTTAGCTTTATTTGAAATCTATAGATTCATAGTGTAACCTTGGTCTCTGTGGATTCGATACCTTATATACTACTGCTTTTGCCTGTGCACTTGCAGCATTATTTTGGGTTAAAACTCGAGACTATCGAGTTTTTGGCGCCGTTGCCGGGGACCAATAGCGTTACCTTTGAATTTTGGTTTTATTCATAGTCTAAGAATTTTTTTTTTGCTAATTTTGTTTTTTGTTTTTGTTTTTGCTATGTTTCAGGTGTATGACCAGTAGAAGAACGAGGAGAAATCTGAACGAAAATCTAGTCAGTCATACGAACGAAGAGTTAGCTCGTCTCGAACGTCAGAATCGCCGCCGAGCACCTGCTCAAACCGAACGAGCACCTGCTCGCTCAGAAAACATGGCAGATCAGGAAGCTATGAATGCTCAGTTACAGATTTTGAGAGATCAAATCACCCAGTTGCAAAGGCAACAGCCGCGGGGTCAGCCAACCATAGGGGATTCGGATAATCCCCATGCGTTTTATCAAAACCGTTCGGCCATCGTCATCCCTACCATCCAGAGACAAGATTATGAGGTCAAGGCTCAGTTGATCTCGTTGGTGAAGCAGCATCTATTTCATGGATTACCCGCTGAAATACCTATGGACCACATTGAGAACTTCGAGGAAATCTGTAGTACTACGGGTTCTAATGGTGTTCCAACCGATTTTCTGAAGTGTAAGTTGTTCCCGTTCTCTCTCGCGGACAAGGCACAAAGATGGTTGAAGTCGCTGCCGGCTGGTTCATTGAGGACTTGGGATGAGGCTAGATCCGCGTTCTTGGATCATTTCTATACGAAGTCCAAAACGGCCGCTTTGAGGAACAAGATTGCATCCTTTCAACAACACTCCGGAGAAGCTTTTGGTGAAGCTTGGGAAAGACTCAAGGAGTATAAGAGGGAGTGTCCTCATCACGGTTTCAAGGATGAGCAAATCTTGAACATATTCTACGATGGAGTCGATTGGGATTACCGTAATGCATTGAATGCCGCGAGTAATGGAGACTTTATGACCAAGACGAAGGAAGGTGCATTTGAGCTAATCAAGAACCTTGCCTCGAGTTCCAACAACAAAGCTCCCGAGTACGATAGGTCCAAGAGGGTCAATAGTGTTGACACCCAAAAGATAGATGAGTTGACGGCTAAAGTGAACCTACTTCTACGTGAGAACCAAAGATCGGTTAAATTTATGGAAGAAGATGGGGCTGCCCCTATGGCTCAAGCGTTTGTCGATGATCAGAATGATGGAGTAGAGGAGGTTAACTATGTAAATGGCCAAGGGTATCAAAACTGTGGGTTCAACCCCAACTACCGAAGCCATCCCAACCTCTCTTACCGGAACACCAATGTGGAGAACCCCCAAGACCAAGTCTATCCGCAACAAATGGGTACAAATCAGAAGTTCTACTCCAACAACACTCAAGTGAAGCAATTCGTTCCCAACCAAAGTCAGAATCGGTTCCAAGCAACGAACCAACAACAAATCGCTTCCGCGCCTCAATCTCAACAAGATGATTTGAAAGGTCTCATCCATCAAGTCCTGGCCAACCAACAGCAGACATCATCCGAGCTGGGCAGTAAGATGGATAACATGTACAAAGATCTGAATGCAAAGTATGAGGCCGTGACCGCACATGTAAAGAAGTTGGATACACAAGTGGCTCAAACGGCCGAAGCCATTCAAAGACCGGTTGGAGTTCTTCCTGGCCGTGGTGAAGTGAACCCTAGGAAGGAATATTCGGTAAATGCTGTTGAGTTAAGAAGCGGAAGAGTGTTGGCACCACCTACAATCACAATCTCTCAAGTTAAGGCTAAGGAGAAAGTTATTGAGCAACCGGCCCAAGAGGATGATTTCGCGGAGGATATGATGCATAAGGAGACTGGTTCTAGCTCAGGAACACCACCAGCTGCTGTTCTGATCAATCTGGAGAAAACACCCCAGCGAGCACCTGCTCACCCGACCGAGCACCTGCTCGCTCAGAATGTTCCCGCGAAAATTCCAGAAGCTCAGACCGAGCGAGTTTATATACCACGGGTGCCTTACCCAGTACCTCCTAAGGAATCTAAGAAAGATTTGGAGGATGTTGAGTGTAAGGAGGTGCTAGAAGATTTGACGGTGAAGCTCCCTTTGGTTGATGCCGTGCAAATGATACCATCACACGAGAGGTACACGAAGGAATTGGTTGCTGGTAAGATTGCTAAATGTGAAAGTGTGATGACGGTTTCTAAGGAGTGTAGCGCCGTACTTCAGAATAAGGTGTTAACAAAGAAAGGTGATCCGGGAAGGTTTGTGATTTCCGTGAAGATAGGGCCTTCCACGTTTGCATGCTCATTGTGTGACTTAGGATCCAGCGTCAATTTGATGCCATATTCTGTGGCTAAGCGTTTGGGCTTCACCAAGTTCAAACCTACCAATATTTCGTTGGTTTTTGCGGATGGATCTAAAAAGCTTCCGGTGGGTGTTATTGAAGATTTACACCTCCGAATTGGGAATACCTTAATCCCAGCTGATTTTGTGGTTTTGGAGCTTGATGAGGAACCAAAGGATCCGTTGATTTTGGGCAGAGCTTTCTTGCACACGGCACGTGCTATCATTGATGTCGAAGAATGCATAGTGGACCTCCGTCTAGGAGACATGGTAGTTCGGTTTGAGATGAGCAAACTTCTCGAGAAACCGATGATGGATGGACAGGCTTTTGTTATCCACGATGGAGTAGAGATGTCGGAGAATGAGGTTGAAGAGATCCTAGCAAAGGACTCTCTCGAAGTTGCGTTGACAAAAGCCGAAGGTGAACACGGCTTTCTGAGTGAAGACACCCAAGGGTTTGCTAAGTTTCTGGATTCCAACACCAGAATAGAGAAAGAAGATGAGTTCTTGAGTCTGGCCGAGGGCACAAAATCCGATGTTCTGTCAGATTCCCAGCGAGCACCTGCTCGCCCCGACCGAGCACCTGCTCGGACCAAAAACCAGAACATCACCGGATCACGGAGCGAGCTGAAAGCTCCAAAGGTAGAGTTAAAGACCCTCCCATCATGGCTCAGATGGTTATTCAGGTTCCGAAAGATTAAAGACAAGAAATGGCCCGGTCCGTTCATAATCAAGAAGGTGAGACCACATGAGGACATAGTGTTGCTGGACACTAAAGGAGATGAGTTTGACCCTCCTTGAGCATAGATGGTCTACAAAGTCGAGCTAATGACTTAAAACAAGCGCTTGGTGGGAGGCAACCCACCGGTAAGGTTTCTTGTACAAAATCTGATTTTAAACTCCTTTTATTACTAACATTTCACTTGAGTTTCAGTACCTATGTTCTGGAAAAAAAGGGTAAAAACTTTATGAGCACCTGCTCGGAACGACCGAGCACCTGCTCGCTCACATTCGAGCTCGGACCAACCTGCCAAACGGAGGAGAAGGACAGATCACGGTGCTGACGACGCTAATTCCGGGTGATATCTACTTTCACCCTTCTATCTTCATTGTTTATATCATCTTTGTTTTATTTCATTTTCATTTGAACTTGTTTTGATCTACTCTTTTGGCACTTTTCTTTCACCGAGACGGTGAAAGTTAAGTCCGGGGGAGTGGGTTAATGTCTAATTGGTTTGTTTTTGCTTTGAGTCTTTTGCATTTGATGCATAAAAAAAAAAAAAAAAAAATGCATATAGTTTCTCATGGCATAAACATTTTTATTATCTTTTTCATGCTAGGATCGAGTCTAGAGCATTTTAGGATTGCATTTGCATAGGGAGCAATGATGAAATTTCCTTGTAAAGATTCATTTTAGGATTCCATGATATGCCCTCATTAGAACTTTTTCGATGCATTAACAATCATGAATTAGAGGCTCATCCATACTTGAATCTTATTTCTTTGAAAATCCCAACTCAATTGAAACTTGCATGATCTAGATTCAACTCTATCAACTTGAACTTAAGCTTGATTAATTCTTCTCACTTTTGGACTTTGAATCATAACTATGGATAAACACCTTACATTCAAATCATGTTTGCCTAATTTTTACCACTCTTATCTTGATTTGAATGGCTATCCCGATCTAAGTTTATCTTTTAGATGAGGATAGTACCACACCTTTTTAACCCAACCATTTCGTTCAAACCCTTGCATATGTTCTCCGAGTGAGGCCTTTTTCTTTGTGTTGCATTGGTAAAATCTTGCAAGCATTAGAGACGACAAGGCAAAGTTTCCATTAGGCTAGTTTCTTGAGTTTAAGACTAGTCTTAGGTGGGGTATGAAACCGATTTGGTTAAGCGTTTACTTGATTATCTTTGGGTTTGTGGTTAAGTGTGAAAAGAAAAAAAAGAAGGAAGGATGAGTTCTAGGGAATAAGTTTGAAAAGAAAAGTATATGGCTCTAAGTGTTTAAAAGAAAAATGATAGCTTAGCATTCTCTTAGAATAAATCAAAAAGAAGAAAAATGTGTTAGAGAATGCTAGGATAGAAAGAGCTAAAGTTAAGAAAAGAAATTCCCTAGGATTCGGAAAATTTAAAGAAGAAAGAGGAAGTTTGAAAGGTTTAGCCGAAATTGGCTAGTGGTTTAACAAATGGGTAGTGAGAAAAGAGAGATGAAAGATTGCAACAATGGGGTTATGGGTAGAACTTTGGATTCCTAGCCTTGTATGCATCAATTGTCTCTTTTCTTTCTTGCTTTTGCTAAATGTAACACTTGCATTTGAGAGTTAGCCACCAAAAGGATTATGAACCGCCTCTTTACATCACCTAAAAGCCTTCTTCTACCGAGCCAAATGGTATTGATTCATTGTCCAATTGTGAGACCGCACCAAACACATTAATGAATATTAAAGAGTTGAGTTTAGTTGATTGCATGCTTCCTTTTAAGTCTAAGGATTTGGAGTAATTATTTTGATAAGAGATGAGTATGGCGAAAGCTTCTTGAGTAAGATTTGTTATGCATCGCATTAGTTCTCTTTAGGACATGTTGTTGAACCCTTCAATGTTTCTTTTGGATTTGAACTCCCACCTTCAAACACTTCTCCGGATTTCTCTCTTCTTGTTTGCTTGCGGACAAGCAAAAGGCAAGTCCGGGGGAGTTGATATGTTAGGTTTTTAGCCTAATTTACCCATGGTTTTGTGTTGCATTTCTTGTCTTTTTGTTTCCTTTTGATGTCTTTTCAGGTTCTACAATGCTTAGGAGCCTAATTTGGAGCTGCTGGAGCTCTATGAAGAAAAGGAGAAGAATTGGAGCAAAAAGAGGAGTTTTCAATCCACCGAGCACCTGCTCGGTCCGAGCGAGCACCTGCTCGCATGAGAAGCACCAGAACCTAAACCTAATAAAGCTGGCCGCCGAATCCATCTTGAGGCCCACGCAAAATCCCAGAAGTTAATGAGTCAAAACAATCCCATTTCATTAGGGAATTGATTGATTTTCATAATAAATGAGATTTGTTCTACTTTCCTTGTTTTGTCTTAAGAGATATTTTAGCTTTTAATGTTTCTTTCTTGTATTTGAAGGAGCTGAGCCTCCTTAGAATAATGGGGATTCATTCACGAAATAATCAGAAAAAACCTTTAGTTCTCTTTTTACGATTTTAATAAAAGTTATTTTTTTTCTTCCATTGTTCTTCACCAATCCGAATCACCACTTCATTTCCATTGAAGCTACTGTTCATTTCCGAATCATCACATCATCATCTAGAGAAGAATTCTAAACCCCCTTTCATTCTTATCTTCCATTATGAATCCTTATCTAATGATTGTTGCACTTGATTTAATCATGTCCGAGTAGTTTGCTAGCTAAGTCGAGGTGTTTTCAATGGTGATTTAGGGCCTTAGATGGTTGAGCCAAATAGGGTATTCTTATGTCTTCATCTCTAGGAAATCTCAATGCTTAGGCTAAATTGATCACTTAGTCTTTGATCTCTAGGTTTAATCTATTCACCAAAAATGATATAGGTTGCTAGAATTACCTTTGATGAGCATTCGGTGGTAACCAAAACACCATTGATCGTTCCCATTGAATGTGAACATATTGAACCATTGCATTAAAGCTTGTTTACTTCATTACTAAATCCACTCGAAAGTGTAGGTATTTAGGTTGTAGGCAAAGGTATTGATACATCGCCAAAAGCGGGGCAATACATATTTATGTTTGAGTTATAGACCGCATTTAAATAGACCCTGAATAGATGCTCAACCCAAGTACCCGAAATCACCAAAGATTCATCTCGGCTTAGTGCCTTTTATCATTGTTTTATTACCGAATTTTATTCCAAGCATCTGCTCATTTGCATTGAGCACCTGCTCACGTCAGTTTACAACTCATTTAATTTATCTTAGCTTTATTTGAAATCTATAGATTCATAGTGTAACCTTGGTCTCTGTGGATTCGATACCTTATATACTACTGCTTTTGCCTGTGCACTTGCAGCATTATTTTGGGTTAAAACTCGAGACTATCAGAAAGCAAGTGTTACTTAAATCAGTGTTATCATCGATGCCGGCGTACACAATGTCATGCTTTAAGTTGCCCATCTCTCTATGTAGACGAATCCAATCTATATTGACGAGATTTTGGTGGGACGCTAAACCGGATAAAAGAAAAATGAGTTGGATTTCATGGGAAAAGATGACGCGACCAAAAAACGTAGGAGGTCTTGGCTTTAAGGATATCGAAGAATTCAACGATGCGCTTTTGGCAAAATTGAGTTGGAGGGTACTATCAAATCCACACTCCCTGCTCTCTCGAGTGTTACAAGGAAAATATTGTCATAACCAAGCTTTCCTTACTGCCACTCCACCTTCAAACGCATCACATGGATGGCGTGGAATACTAGCCGAAAGACAAGTGCTAGAAAAAGGCCTTGGTTGGTATGTCGGCAATGGAGAATCAATACGTGTGTGGGACGATCCATGGTTATCAAACTCTGAACCCATAAGACCAATGGGTCCTGTCCCGCAACAATGGACCAATCTCCGCGTGTCCGACCTCATTAATACAACTACCCACTCATGGAATTGGAATCGAATCAGAGAAGTCCTGCCGGAGTACGAAACTCAAAATTCGACAAATAACACTAGGCCTTACGAGTCATGTGGACTCCTTGGTCTGACTCCACACAAAGAATGGGATATATACTACAAAAAGTGGGTATAGTATTAAGACGATGGGGCAGGTAACACCGGAGTTCCAAGCTTTCAATTGGCAAAAACATATTTGGCAACTACGCACACAACCAAAGATTAAGACTTTCTTGTAGAAGGTTGCGGTTGGAGCACTTCCAGTAGGAGAGCAACTCATGAGAAGAGGGCTAGGAGAGGGAGGATTATGTATACACTGTGGCACGATTGAAACAGTTGAACATGTACTCCTCCACTGCCGCACTGCAGCCCGAGTGTGGGACATGACCCCGATTACGCCAATACACATGAACTCACTTTCCTCTGTTTTGGACTACCTTACGGTTTCATATCGTACACGATCTCTTCCTCCAGTTGGAATAGTGTTAGCATCACTACCTTCATGGGTTTGCTGGAACCTGTGGACAGCTCGAAATCGTGCAATTTTTGAAAACATCACCCACACCAGAAGAGATTCTCGACAAGGCCATAAGAGAGGCAAAGTCTTGGCAAGTAGCTCAGGAGGCTCTACCAAAACAAAGAGAACCCATAACGGCTCAGCCAATACAAGACCACAAACCGGGGTGTAGCATAGTACACACGGATGCAGCCTGGTCACAGGAGGACAAGCAAGCAGGACTTGGGTGGTGTATCAAGTACGGAACAGAGAATGTATGGGAAGAGAACCAACTCCCTTTAACCAACGTGTACTCAGCCTTATCTGCGGAGACATGGGCAGTGATTTACGCCCTCAAGAAGGCTCAGGCAAGGAGAGTGGAGTGCTTACACGTGTATTCGGATTCGTTGGTTTTAATTAACCTGCTTCGGAAGAAGGAATCGAACACGGAAATTCACAACCTCCTCTTTGAGATTAGTATGTTAGCTTCTCACTTTAGAAAGCTTTCCTTTTCCTTTGTTCCACGAGATGCCAATATGTTGGCGGATTCGTTAGCGAAACAAGCACTATTAGCTTGTAATGTGTCGACGGTTTCGACGTAAGCAATAAAAATTTTATGTTTTAGACCAAAAAAAAAAAGAAGAAATTGATTCACTAATTCTGTTTAATTAAATTGTAATCATGTTTATCTTATTACGTCTAGGTTGGCAATAATATTTGGGTTAATCCCAAAACTGATTGAATCTTTTAAGCCTATTCGAAATTAGTAGCTATATAATCGACCCTAAGAAATCGATTTGGGGAAAAACCTAAACCAGATTTTTTAGATTTTACAAGATAGATAAAGTCATATTAAATCATTGTCTTCCTCTTTTTTAAATCATTGTCTTCGTCGAATAATTAATTATCATTGCAGACAATGAACCCTCAATTTGTTTTTCCTAATTTGATTTTCAAGGTTGATTAAGGAGAGTCAATTTGCTTTCGGATTTACCCAAATGTAATCGGATTGCACTCTTTTGAATTTGAGTCAACCGAAACGAAATAAGTTTAAGACACTTTAATTTAATTAAACGCAATTAGTGAAAGCTATGAGAACATTTTGAGGAACATTTTGGGAGAACTTTGATGATGTGTCATTTCCACAATTTTTCTTACTTTTTTTATTAAATAATTTAATGTCTCATATACTACTATCCAAACACTCCATTATTCTACTATGCTAACTTTCAAACACTATATGATGACCTTAATCTAATCCCCAAATAACTCTAATTTAACAAACTAGGTAACTTGATTAATACTCTTATTTACCAAAAAAACTACAAATACTATAAATTTCTGAATTTTTTGCTTTCTTTTTTTAGGTCAAACATTTATAATTTTTTAGCCATCCCATTTTAATTGGTAATTACGCTTTATAAATTCATTTTTCTCAAAATCAAAATGAACGTAACTTGATTAATAAAAATCCAATTACCTAACAAATTATAAATCTTTAATAAGAGAAATGCTTCTAAGTAATTTAGTTAAATATATTTTACCAAAAAAAAAATTTAGTTAAATATATTCTGAATTTTTTTCTCTATTTTTTTTGTACACTCATTACCAAACATATTTTTAAAACTTCTATTTTATTTTTCACACTAAAAGGAAAATGCTTCTAAGTAATTTACTTAAATCATATCGTCAATCACATTGTCAACACAATCAATATAATCAAATTATATTATCAGATTACAATCAAACTATCAAATTATTACAATAAAATTTATACAATAATTACCAAATCTTTGACCATCACAATCTTTAATCTTTTTTAACAACACATATCTTCTATATATTAAAGGAGAAGCATTTTGTGATCATTTTGCTTAGGTGTTACTTCCACAATTTTTCCCCTCTTTATTTTTATTTATTTATTTAATTCTCTTATACTCATTACCAATCACATTTATTTCCAAATATACTTATTTTGATTATTATAACTCTAATTGCCAAACACATTTGAATCTTCCTAAACTTGCCAAAATTAAAAATATTTGGAAATCTTAAACTTTCTAAAATTAAAATATTTCGAAAATTATATATTTAAATCATAGAATTAAATGTGAACAAAATTTAACATATACACCAAAAACAATTTTGATATAAAATATAAAAAACAATTTATTATCTTTTGAAAATATATGAGCATGTAAAACAATTTTTCATATATATTTTTACATGTGTTGTTTTGTTTGACAAGTAGATGTTTTTAATTTTTCATAAATACACCTTTCTACAAGTAAATAATTATTAATGAAATTTGTTGATTTAATTATTTCACAGGTGAAACACATTAGCATACAAAATAATCGCAAAATTCAAATATATTAAATGGGTCTTAGATTATGTATAATAATTCTCCATAATTGTATTTTAAATTAAAATTATTGATTTTATTCAACAATAATTTTATCCCGCGTATAACCGCGGGTAATTTTCTAGTATACAGAATACAAGAGTCTACGGTGGTATCGGGTTTGGCACCCACTACCCAGACCCGATTTAAGATTGAACCGACCCGGGTATCCATCAGTAGGTAACGAACTGGGCCTTATACCAAGGAAGAAAGCCCATTATAAAGACAAGAGGTCTTTTCTGCGTAAGGTCACCGACCTAGGATTGCTTGGAGAATAAGAATAGAATATATGAAAATATTGTGTAAATCTCTCTAGTAAGGATATTTTCCATATATTTCTAGGGTTTATTTTCTACGGTAATCTTAGTATAAATATGTAACTCATTTCACCCGAAAAGGCATCGACAACTCTCTTGAGCAATACAATTCACTTAGAAACATTCTTTATTTTTATAGCTTTTCTTATCATTTTATCCCTCAGATCTAAACCCACTTATTTGAGGAGATTGAGTTCGTTCTCACGAACCCGGTACCTTTAGTCTATAACAAGGAAGAGATATACATCAATCATAGATTTGTATCGATCTCAAATTTAATTGTAACTAAATGTATTTTGTCTAACACTTGAAAAGGAAAGGATCAAACGCTTAAACTGTTTCGAAAATCCAAAAATAATGGTGATGAAAGAAGACCTTTTGTAACCAGATCAACAAACTGTTGAGAAAAATGTACGTGAAGAACCTGAACCTCGCCAATCTTGATCTTCTCTCAGACGAAATGTATCAATTTCGGCATGCTTGAGTGCAAAGCCAAGTGGCTTCAGACACATCATTTGCAACACCGCCATATTCTGCTTCAGCACTAGAACGAGAGATTGTTTGATGTCGCTTAGATGACCACGAAACAAGATTGTCACTCAGGAACACACAGTAGCCAGAAGTGGAGCGGCCAGTAGACGTACAACCAACCCAATAATTAGCATCAGAATAAGCAAAAAGGTGATGGTAGACATAGTATCCTTAACATAGTGTAGAATGCGCCTAAATGCATTGAGATGTGACTCTGCATGAATATACTAATTTGGTGAAGAACCCTCGTCGGCTCCGACTGAATTGTTTTGATCATGCCTTTGGCGAAGAAAAGTCACATCTCGTTGGCCTCTGCTTTGCCCAAGATATATGAATCACTTCTCGGTAGCTTCTCGATGACGCCGCGGGAATCTCCTATTCCACCAAATCCCCCAGATCCGCCGGTGCAGCCGCCTCCTATGTTGTTACGAACCTCTGGCGATGAGCTATGTAACCAGTCCTCCGTCATTCCGACTTTATAGTCACCCTATTTGTCGCTTCTCCCCGGGGAAGAGATATGTGTCGGAGACACTTTCTGTTGTTAATGGGTAAGGCTCATTCATGTTATTCTTGGGCCTTTCAACAACTTCAGATCCATTACGGTCCAACAATATTATAACCTGCTTATTATTGAACGTTTGTTACACCTTTAATTTAGAGAGGGACGCCAGCAGCTTCAAATTTTTTCCTCTGTCACAGAAAGAACACATCTATCAGCCTTTTCTAATACGAAGAAAGCACTTCCACCTTCCTCCCTTCGCGGGGACATATCAGATTCATTTTTCTCCTTTTACGGGAGAGAACTTGTCCATCACGGTCCCATACAATAGGCCACATTTAGGGTTATAAGGGTTATAATCACATTTATTTAGATTCTGCATATTTAACATAAATCCACCTAGTGTAAAATAAATTTTCTACTGCATGGTCAACGTTCTACATTTTCGTAGAAGTAGTAGAATTGTAATTCTACTAAATATGAAATTTCTGCAACATGTAGATTTCAAATTCTACCGTCGTGGCCAAAATAACGTTTTACCAGTATATCTTTTATCTACTGATTCGTAAAATGTAGTTTCTGCGGAATTAACTATAATTTCCTTAAATACAGGAGTAAATATTTGGTTGCCTAAAATGAATATTTGAAAAGATTAATATTTTTCAAATTTAATTCCTAAAATTAATAAATCATGTTTTCTAAAAATATTTTTTCTTTTTGCGGTTTTTATTTTTTTAGTAAAAATTAATTAAAATTCCGAAATTAAATTTTAAAAATGGAAAATGTGTAACAACCTCTGCTCGAACTCATGACAAATATGTTGTAACCGTTTCATATGTAACCATTTAAGCTATGGATTATTTATTATTATTTTTACATTTATAAAATACATAAATGACGGACATATTTTTTGGTGTGTCAAAACTAAAAAGTTGCAAAAAATGTCATCAACGATGGCAGTATAGATTATAACATCTGCTTTGATGCGGTTTTTCTCCATTTTCCTTAGCAGATTCATGGCCAACTCAGTTTCGCCCATTTTACACATGCCATTCACAATTGTTGTGCACGTAACAACGTTAGGTTGATGACCATTTTCTATTGGAATGGTTAAATGACCGCTTGAGTCATTGTCACAAGTCACAACAACTTAAGCCTCATACCACCTTACATCAAGATCAAGTAGTCAAACCAATACGTTTATAATATCGATTTTGATTACAAAATATTTGAGATCATACTAGATTGACACAACTTTTGAATTATAAAGTACCAATTGTATATTTATTAGTAAAAAGCTTTAGCTTGGTTATATATAAATAACAAAATTTAGCAAAAACGGATGCAAGTGCAGATACGTTGTGGTCTCTTTGAAAGAGGAATATAGTTAGAACATTTGCATAGATCATATACTTGTATGCATCGTTTCAGAAATCGCCTAAGCAAACCTTGTTTCCTGCATTTCCGCCTTGTCCCGGACACGTTTGTCTAAGGTGACCACCTCTTTTTCGTTGCGGGAGCTGTTTCGACCTCTATTACTTTATATCAGCAACATATGATGATCCAACAAAATTGAGATTAGTTTCATGCTTCTATACTCTGCTTTGTAATGAGTCAAAATCAAAAGGGAACTTTAGTTACACCTATCTATCAAAACATTCACATTAATTAAACAACAGATTAATCCTAAAGTATTCAATTAAACCTGGAATGTATACAACCATTATACTAAAATGATCCTCATTCAGATACTATTCGTTCAGATAACCCGAATCACTTACCTTTTGGGTTACATAGCAGTTTTTTCCCATAAAGAGTATTGCTCAACACTAAGAAAAACATATTTGCTTCATGTGGTAATAGCATTACATAGATCAAGCTTCATGTGGTAATAGCATTACATAGATCAAGCTTCATGTTCAGCTTCTCAGTCAATACATGATCCACTACCATTTACTTGTTTTACTATAGAATTGTGGTAAATCAGAACATCGTCAAGTTTGTTGTCATTCCGACGACAAACGGCTCCATCAATAACCACGTCAAGAAGTGAAAGACAATACCCAGCATGATTGATATGGGAAGAGCTGGCAAAGCTCGGTTGTACACGGACAACAATATAAGAGTGCACCCAAGCCGAGATAATCGCAAGGTAACAAGCATATACTGTCATCAGATCATACATAGATGCCCTACCAACAAGAACACTGTAGAATATAAAGTCTCCAAGACCAAGTTTGATCTCTCTCTTTAAAACCTCGACGTTATCCGATTCCTCAAAACCTCTGGACTCTTCCATATCAACTCAACCAGAGGAGACATTTCTTCATCTGCAACAATTTCTCTACTCTCTCTGATTGATTCCAAGTGCGGATGAATTCTCCATGGCAGGAAGTTCCTCATCGCGAGTCGAAGCAAGCTCGACCAAGAGCTTAAGTGGACCACACCAGGAGCCAAAACAGCAACCAAATCATACAAAGCTAAATCCACCAAGATAAACCATGTAGTCCATTCAGGTAATTTAGTGAACCAAGATGCAACAACTATCCCCATAACAACCATAATCGACAAGTAAGTTGCGCCTCCCATTGTACCTAAGAAAACAAAAATCATCAACATTCAACGAAGCGAAATTGAGCACAAACCCTAAGAAGAAGTGAAAAGTTTTGGTTATCTAAGACGAAGAAAGCTGAGAAACGCATGTAATGCTTGAGGAAATTGGTGAAGTTATAGTAGAAGAGGAGTACAAGGACGAAAGTGACGGCTGCAACGAGGACGATGAGGCTACCTTCGAGCTTGACGGTGGCGGAATCAGAGGGATTCTCGTTGTAGATGAGATTCGCGGCCATCAGAGGTTAGAGAGAGAGAGAGTATGTGAGAAGAACCACGAGAAACATGCAGATTGAGACTGGAGCCATTAAGGCATCCGCATTGGTGACACTCGCATAAATGTCTAATCTTTTTTTAGAATTAAATATATTAAATTTTAGGACTGTCTAAAACCAGAAAAAGGGTCATATGTCACCAATGCGGATGCCCTTATGTAATCTGAATTTTTTAATCTGTGTAATATGTGTATAACATATGTAATCTGAATTTTTTTAATATAGTATGTGTTATTTAAAAATTATATAATTTGAATTTTTTAATTTCTTTTAAAATTTATTCTAAAACCATATATCCATTTCCTTTTTTTATTTAATTAATTATTGTAAAAATTAACAAAAACCTTTATGAATTATAAATCAAGGTTAAATTTGGGATTTGAAAATACAAAAGTCTAATGAGACATTCTTATAAAAAATAAATACTAATGAGATATTTTGCCACTAAATGTAGCCTAATTTAGCAATTCTTCTCTGAATTTTTTTTATCAAACTTATGAACGAAATCAATCAAAACGAAATAAAACTGGGGAATTTGGAAAATTAGGCCACATTGAACTTGATTTTGTCCCAATACTCTTTCTTATATTTTGGCCAATTTTTACCCAAAATACCCATAGAGAAAACAAAAATATTCAAAATAATGGGTTTTAAATTTTTTTTAAAATATGATAATTAAGAGAACATAAATATTAGTCATGTTCATGTGTTCAAATATTTTTCAAACTTTAAAAAAATGGTTAAAATTAATGATATTGTTTTTTCTACGGTTTGCAGAATTCACATTCTACGTCTACGGGTCGGTAGATGTTTAGTTCTACTAGATAGTATGTGTTCTAAAATCCGTAGAATATGTTTTCCGCTACTTTCACTTTGTGCTACCAAGTTCAGAATACGTATTCTACAACTCCTTATATCTTCTAATCGTTTTTGAATGTAAGTTCTACATATGTGTCTATCATCTACCAGAGTTTAGAATACAAGTTCTACAGAGTTAGTTTAAGATTCTCTAAATCTAGGATGTAAATATTCTCTAATTAATG